>CM075777.1:61033911-61508094 GCA_037974665.1 Ehretia macrophylla
TCCAATCTCCACTTCATTTCCAACTAAGATTACTATTTATGACCATTCGAAACGCCTACCAGTTATCTCGAAGTCTCGTTTGATTAATAACCTAGCATAATACTATGTCTCGTTTGTTTGTTAATCCTCGTTACAAAAGCACCTGTTGGTCTTAGCTTAACAATGAGTACCTGTTTAAGATTGGTTAGGTTCATTTTACTTAGTCCTTACCTGATACTTCATAATCCAATGATAGATACTAGCCAATAACGATAGCAAAAATGGCCATAGTAGTGTCTATCTAGTTATTATCAGTACAAACCAAAATTAGACCCCAAATTACAACGGGGGTCTTTTACATTACAATAGCAAGCATTATAAGAAATGAAATAGTCTTCAAGCAACATATTGTTCACAAAATGGCCATAGTCACGTAAGGCACGTAGGGCAAGCAATCATTTCAAGGAATCATCATTGGGCACGTCGTCCTCGGGTACTTGTTTTTGGTCTTCTTCACCTGAGATGATAAAAGAAGTTGAGTCCTTATGAACTCAACGAGGGGGAAACGAGAAATAAGTTTTGAAACTCATTTTTCGGTTCAACTTATGATAACCCTTTTTGCAAGCATGAATATATCACAAGCAAGTACATAACGTAATGTAAAAGTAAAGGAACACAATTACCCGTCTTTCTTCCCCGAGGTCCTCTAGATATAGACAGAAAGGTTATAAAGGTTTACACCTTGGAGCCATTCGTCTAGCCTTACAGCCTAGTTTTCTTGCCGGAAAAAATGTTTCATGTCTAGTCTCTTTACTAGATACCAAGTGGCGTAAGCTTGATGATGCACTCATCTGTGCCGTTGAAGCAGGTCTTCACAATGGCCATGTTCTCATCCAGGTTGAACCAAACTTCACCCTTGATCTTTTCCGTCCTACCCTTTCTCAAACCATACAGGTCCTTATCCAACTTTATGGAGCTGACATGAACCCAAATGAAACTGTTGTTGCACTCCATCATTCTATGACCTATAAAGTTCAAACCCATCTATTTTCCATGGACCATAACTGTAAGCCTCAAGTCCACGTGTTAGGTGATAGTAATGTTATCCAACCAAAAATCTACACCAAACATGAACTCACTTTCCCTCCTCGTTGGAAAAATAATTATGAAAGAAGCCATAACCGACCAATCATCCATGATTCACCAAGAATCTCTAGACATCCTCTAGAACCAGGTCGTGTCGCCATATCATTTCCAACAGAATCCCAACCAGCTAAACCATGTGAAAAATGTCAACTTGCTGGACATTCTCAGTCCTGTCCACACTGTGTCAGAAAACCCTTTGCTCCCAGATCTAGGTCCTCTAGATATGTCTGTTCTGTTAATTTTCCTGAAGACATCTACTGTACAGGAAAAGCCGACAATGCATATGTTGGTAAATGGCAAGTTACCAAAACCAGGCCACAAGATGTTGGACCAATTGAGTCTGCAATCAATTGGGGCAACATGAATGCAAAAGCCCAGAATGCTGCCATTGAGAAAATATGGTCAGATCTCAGGGAACATGTTGCATGGACAAAAGAAGCCCATGATCATCTCAAACAAGGTCGTTATGACCAATATAATGACCTCCACAAGGCTTTCCACAGAAACCATAGATATCACCAGCAGAATCCTATTAACTGGAAAAAACTGCCAAAAGCTGCTCCAGTTCGGAACCCTTCTGGACAAGTTCGTTCTTGGAACAACATCAACATGATCAACATGCAGAAATCTTCTTCAGAGAAGCATTATCTTGATTCAGACGAGTTCAAGAGAAAAAGAGAACAACTCGCTCAAAAGCTCAAATAGCCAGCTAAGCCAAAGAAGCAGTCCTCTCATCCTTGGAAGCATAATCCAAAGCTAGATCATGCAATCTGGATACCAAGTGGCAATTGCGAAAAAGCTTATTGGGTTGATCTCACACCACCTCCTCATTATCTCTCCAAAGAGAAAATTATCCCAACCGGGTGGGGTGATGAAGACGAGAAAGAAGGTCCTAGTGAAATTTCCTCAGTCATTTCGTCCTTTGATTTCTTTGATCCATTTGAAAAGGATTCATCCTCTCAGACGATTCCACCATACAAAGGGCCAGTTCTTATGCAGACCCCTGTGACTCCGTTCTACACGGACACCACAAGAACACGTACACACAACCCTGTACAAACTAATCTTGATGATTCAGAAGCAACCAGTGACCAAGGAGAAACTTCTCAAGCAGGAGAACACCGAAACCAAACACAAGCACAAGTCCCACAGGTTCCACAACAGCAACTTCAGAGACAACAAAACATTGAAGGAAAAGTTTTCATCCCATATGCTCCAGATCACAAGCAATTCTAGAACATTGATGCAATTCCTCCTGATGATAGACTTAAATATCTTGAGAAAATGGATGCATGGATAAATGGAGAATCTTTTCGAAATCCTACTCTTGAGATAAGAGATATCATTGACCGTCTTGTTGCTGCTTTTACAGGATCACTCCGCAGTTGGTGGACAAGGATACTGACAGAAGAAGAAAGACAGATCATCCTGACAGATGCAGATCCTATTCAGATATTCCTAAGATGTCTACGAAACATTTTCGTAGGACAAACAGCCCAAGAGATTGAAAAGGCATAAAAGGAGTTCTTACTCAACAAAAGCTGTGATGTTGCAAAACTTGGAGATTACTATCTCAGACAGGAAGCTCTGTATTTTATCTTTGGAAAAAATACAGAAACCATCAAGAACGTGTTCGTCTTTCACATGCCACAACCACTTCCTGAATTGCTCGAAACAGAGTTCAAACAAGCCAATATTGCAGATCTAAGACAGATGAGTCTTGCTCACTTGTACCAGATGGCCAGAAAGCTCATTCAAGACCAGTACGAGTCCAAGCGACTTGCCAAGCTCCTCAAAAGCAACGAGCAGAAAACAATGGATTCCTTTTGCAGAAAAGATTTTCAAAAGTTTGGCTGTCACACTCACAGCTACTCTCCATGTTCGTGTCACAAATACAAGAGCACAAACATTAGAAAAGGTTTCACAAGTCCAGAAAACCTTTCAAGAAGTTCAAATTTGTGAAGAAAAGATCAAAGCCCTCTTCTTCCACTAAGTGTTTTCTTTGTGGAAAGAAAGGACATTTTACAAAGGATTGTTACCTCAAAAAGACCAAGAAGCTACCAGCCAAGCTTGTTCAGTTCATCTCAACTCAAAACTTTGATGACCAACTATACACATGGACTTCCGAACCAGATCAAGCCGTCCTGAACCTTGATACAGCCTCATCCTCAGATCTCACCTCAGAATCCGAATCCTCTGATTCAGAACCAAACCTCTCCATAGCCAAAATACACAAAACCTTTGAACAACCAATCCTTACCACTTCCAAAGCTACTTTTACCCCATGACAAATCTATAAGCCATACATAAAGCTTGTTGTAAACCCTCCAGGATATGTTCCTATCACTGTTACTGCATTTCTAGACACAGGATCATGTATTTCTTTCATGAAATCCAAGTGTCTTCCTCCTGAATTTTGGATATCCTCCAGAGCAACCTTTACCACTGTTTCTGGTAGTGGATTTACTAGTGAAGCACATTCCATGACCATTCCTATACACTTATCCCCAGATGTCTCAGTCCGACACAGGTTTTACCAGTATGATCAATGCTGTGAAGATATTCTTTTAGGAATGGATTTCCTCACCTTACTTGCTCCATTCTCATTTCAAACAGATGGTTTCCAATTCCTGCATAATTAGTATACCCCTTAGGTATCCTTATAGAAATTGCCCTCACAGGTTTCAACCATTCAAGATGATGAATTTTCTGAAGAAAGAAGCCTCCTCATTTCCTATTGCGGTGATCTTCCAAACAAGTTTTGGGAAAGAGAGAAACACTTTATCTCTCTACCTTACAAAGAGAATTGGCAGATGCCACATCAAACCGCTTCTCATCCAGGAATGCCAAAAGATGAAGATCTTTGTCAAGCTGAAATTCAAGCACTACTCGAGCAAGGTCTCATCCGACCATCCAGATCTCCGTGGGCAAGTCATGCGTTTTATGTCAACAAAAGATCTGAACAAGTTTGAGGAAAGAAAATATTGGTGATAGATTATCGCCAACTCAATGATCAATTGCAGGTTATCAGGTACCCTCTTCCAAGAAGGGAACAACTCCTTCAGAAGCTGTCCAAAGCCAAATTCTTTTCCAAATTTGATATGAAATCAGGATTTTGGCAGATTGGTATTACTGAAGCTGACCGATTCAAAACTGCTTTTGTTGTTCCACAGGGTCATTATGAATGGAATGTCATGCCATTCGGTCTCAAGAATGCACCGTCCAAGTTCCAGCATAGAATGGATGATGTTTATAGGCCACTCGCGCAGCACTGTATTGTCTACATTGATGATTTTTTGATATTCAGTGACACAGCTGAAGAACACCATCAGCATCTCTGACAATTCCAGGAACTAACCTACCAGCATGGATTAGTTCTTGCTGAATCCAAGATGAAAATTGGTCTAAGTGCTATTGATTTTCTTGGTTTGCAGATAAGAGAAGGACACATTCTTTTACAGGACCACATATCAAGCAAAGTCCTCGACTTTCCTGATGAACTTAGAACTGTTACACAGATCCAACAGTTCCTTGGCTTCATCAATTATGCCTCATCGCATGTCCCATCATTGGCCAACTACACCAGCCAGATTTCCAAATACCTCCGAAAATCCAACATTGGCAATTGGTCTCCTGATGCCACAATTGCAGTTTAGAAGCTAAAGGAGTTAAGCAAGACACTTCCTCCTCTCAAGATCCCGGGTCCAGGACAACTCATTTTGCAGACTGATGCTTCCCTTGATTTTTGGGCAGCAGTCCTCATTGAAGAAGACAATGGACACAGACAAGTCTGTGGTTATAAGTCAGGATCTTTCACGCCAGCACAACGCAATTATCCCTCTTTCAAAAGAGAAGTTCTTGCAGTTATTCAGGGAATCAAAAAATTCAAGTTTTATCTTGCTCAGAATCCTTTTATTATTGAAACAGATTTTAAAGGATTTCAGGGCATTCTCAGAAGAAAGCAGAATGATATTCCAGATCCACAACTCATCCGATGGACATAATGGATTTCCCAATTCAACTGGACAATGTGACATATCCCAGGCAAAGAGAATATCCTTGCTGATTTTCTCTCTCGCACTCTGCCATCCGAGAAAGCTGTATGCATGGTAAATCCAGATGGACGCAAACTTCCAGCTTCCCTTGTTCTAGGTCTTATTCCAGGTAGTTCCAGTTCAAATCCAGATCCCACTGATGGCCAATCTCATACATTTTATGATTTGAGTTCAGACCAGCAAGCTCAATTTCTTGAAGCCCTACTTGAAGAGATCAAGATAAAGATACTCCGATCATTCTCCAGAAGCCAGATCACTGATTTCTTTGAAGAATTCGTTGAGATCAAGCTCAGAAGAATTATTGATCTGTTATCCTCTGTCTATTATGTGCGTAATGTTGTTCGTTACAATCCCCAACATGAAGAACCATGTGATACAGTTCTTGATTTTAATAATTATGACTTTTCAAAGATGCAATTCTTGTATCTTTGGTATTGGCTTAATTATTATCCTATGGTAGTTCTTTTTGATCCAGAGCTCATTCAGAGGCATGTTCGTGTGTTCCCAGAATCCTGCTTCGTCAAGCTATTCTCACAGGTGTTTCAGTCATTTGACCCTCCAACACTCATCACCGGACAAATTATTCAGCACCAGCAGGTTTTCATCATACGCCTCACAGATGTTTGGAATCGCATCATTCTGCCAACCATAATTCCAATCAACCATTTCCACCTCCAGCAGGAGCCTTGGAAATATTTTATTTCTCGGGAACAATGCCTTACCGTCAAAAGAGCTACTGCTAGAGCCCATGGTCTAGATGTTTCTAATCCCCGAGAGTTTTGGCATGTCCGCTTCCCTGATAGCCCCACTTTTCATGAGCACCTCCTCGCCTTCCAGAATTTTTCTCAGCCAGATGCCTATTACACTACAGACCTTGGGTCTGACTATGACCCGTGGGGGGGAGATGATTTTAGTAGCCAGAACAGTCACGAGTAGTGGGATGATATCGATCTTAATAATGACAGATGGTGACTCATTGCAGACAAGATCCAAGAATCCCGGGTGGACCCCATGACGAAGTTTCTCATGTCATGTAAATAGGTTTGTTGTCTTGTAATAATAGGATATGACAAGAATCTTTATGTCATGTCTCGTTTGTCTGTTTGTAATAAGCGAGATTTCCTTTATTAAAGGAAACCGATTTAGTCGCATCAGGTTTGTCTTATTGTGAATTATTAGGAATCTCTTTATGTCGTGTCAGCTTTTCCTTTATTAAAGGAAGCTGCTTTAGTCCTTGTCAAGAATAGTGAAGATTTTGCTTGTAATTATTTGCTTTGTAATGGTTTGCCTATAAATAATGAGGAACCCCTGACTAAAGGGGCAGAGTCAGATTTGGATTGAAACACATCTTTCTTTCTCTTAAACAGCTTACATCTTCCTTCTTTCTACTCTTAGCCTTTAGTTATGTCTTCCGCCTCCCGCTTCCTGCCTTACCCTTAGTGGTATATCGATCTTAATAATGACAGATGGTGACTCATTACAGACAAGATCCAAGAATCCCGGGTAGACCCCATGACAATGCTTCTCGTGTCATGTAAATAGGTTTGTTGTCTTGTAATAATAGGATATGACAAGAATCTTTATGTCATGTCTCGTTTGTCTGTTTGTAATAAGCGAGATTTCCTTTATTAAAGGAAACCGGTTTAGTCGCGTCAGGTTTGTCTTATTGCGAATTATTAGGAATCTCTTTATGTCGTGTCAGCTTTTCCTTTATTAAAGGAAGCTACTTTAGTCCTTGTCAGGAATAGTGAAGATTCCGCTTGTAATTATTTGCTTTGTAATGGTTTGCCTATAAATAATAAGGAACCCCTGACTAAAGGGGCAGAGTCAGATTTGGATTGAAACACATCTTTCTTTCTCTCAAACAACTTACATCTTCCTTCTTTCTACTCTTAGCCTTTAGTTATGTCTTTCGTCTCCCGCTTCCCGCCTTACCCTTAGTGGTCTCAGAGCCTAGCTAACTGTAGCACTTCCCTATTCTGGTATTGAAGGTCTTAAACAATACTTGTGTGTTGAACACTAGAGTCTTTGGCAATAGGGCAATAGCCGTTAAAAAGTGAATGAAAGGCGCACTAAGTCCCGCAGTAAGTCCAGTCATGACCAGTGTATCCACTATGGCTGATCTTCCCCTTCCAGAACAAGAAGTTGTTGCTAACAACTCTGAAGTCACTTCCTTCGATCCTTCTGCATCTCACTATGAGGTAGACATAACCCAAACACCTCCATCTACCAAACCAGGTGAACTCTTCAAACCCTCTCCGTTAAACCCATACTCATATTACTAAACTTCCCAGCTCACACAAAAGTTCAAATCTCTATTACCTATCAAGCCAGCAGACCTTATAGCCGTGTATAAATCCTCTACAGTCTCTGTACAATCCGTATCCTCTTCCCGCACAGAAACCTTTCTTCCTATACTTTCTGAACCTGATCTCCGTAGATATAGACAGAAAGGTTACAAAGGTTTACACCTTGGAGCCATTCGTCTAGCCTTACAGCCTAGTTTTCTTGCTGGAAAAAATGTTTCATGTCTAGTCTCTTTACTAGATTCCAGGTGGCGTCAGTTTGATGATGCACTCATCTGTGCCGTTGAAGCAGGTCTTCACAATGGTCATGTTCTCATCTAGGTTGAACCAAACTTCACCCTTGATCTTTCATGTCCTACCCTTTCTTAAACCATACAGGTCCTTATCCAACTTTATGGAGCTTATATGAACCCAAATGAAACTGTTGTTGCACTCCATCATTCTATGACCTATAAAGTTCAAACCCATCTCTTTTCCATGGACCACAACTGTAAGCCTCGAGTCCACATATTAGGTGATAGTAATGTTACCCAACCAAAAATCTACACCAAACATGAACTTACTTTCCTTCCTCGTTGGAAAAATGATAATGAAAGAAGCCATAACCGACCAATCATCCATGATTCACCAAGAATCTCTAGACATCCTCTAGAACCAGGTCGTGTCGCCATATCATTTCCAATAGAATCCCAACCAGCTGAACCATGTGAAAAATGCCAACTTGCTGGACATCCTCAGTCCTGTCCACACAGTGTCAGAAAACCCTTTGCTACTAGATCTAGGTCCTCTAGATATGTTTGTTCTGTTAATTTTTCTGAAGAGATCTACTGTACAGGAAAAGCCGACAATGCATATGTTGGTAAGTGGCAAGTTACCAAAACCAGGCCACAAGATGTTGGACCAATTGAGTCTGCAATTAATTGGGGCAACATGAATGCAAAAGCCCAGAATGCTGCCATTGAGAAAATATGGTCAGATCTCAGGGAACATGTTGCATGGACAAAAGAAGCCCATGATCATCTCAGACAAGGTTGTTATGACCAATATAATGACCTCCACAAGACTTTCCACAGAAACCACAGATATCACCAGCAGAATCCTATTAACTGGAAAAAACTGCAGAAAGCTGCTCCAGTTCGGAACCCTTCCGGACAAGCTCATTCTCGGAACAACATCAACATGATCAACATGCAGAAATCTTCTTCAGAGAAGCATTATCTTGATTCAGACGAGTTCAAGAGAAAAAGAGAACGACTCGCTCAAAAGCTCAAACATCCAGCTAAGCCGAAGAAGCAGTCTTCTCATCCTTGGAAGCATAATCCAAAGCCAGATCATGCAATCTGGATACCAAGTGGGAATTGCGAAAAAGCCTATTGGGTTGATCTCACACCACCTCCTCATTATCTCTCCAAAGAGAAAATTATCCCAACCGGGTGGGGTGATGAAGACGAGAAAGAAGGTCCTAGTGAAATTTCCTCAGTCATTTCGTCCTTTGATTCCTTTGATCCGTTTGAAAAGGATTCATCCTCTCAGACGATTCCACCATACAAAGGGCCAGTTCTTATGTAGACCCTTGTGACTCCGTTCTATACGGACACCACAAGAACACGTACATACAACCCTGTACAAACTAATCCTGATGATTCAGAAGCAACCAGTGACCAAGGAGAAACTTCTCAAGCAGGAGAACACCGAAACCATACACAAGCACAAGTCCCACAAGTTCTACAACAGCAACCTCAGAGATAACAAAACATTGAAGGAAAAGTTTTCATCCCATATGCTCCAGATCACAAGCAATTCTAGAACATTGATTCAATTCCTCCTGATGATAGACTTAAATATCTTGAGAAAATGGATGCATGGATAAATGGAGAATCTTTCTGAAATCCTACTCTTGAGATAAGAGATATCATTGACCGTCTTGTTGCTGCTTTTACAGGATCACTCCGCAGTTGGTGGACAAGGATGCTGACAGAAGAAGAAAGACAGATCATCCTGACAGATGCAGATCCTATTCAGATATTCCTAAGATGTCTACGAAACATTTTCATAGGACAAACAGCCCAAGAGATTGAAAAGGCAAAAAATGAGTTCTTACTCAACAAATACTGTGATGTTGCAAAACTTGGAGATTACTATCTCAGACAGGAAGCTCTGTATTTTATCTTTGGAAAAAATACAGAAACCATCAAGAAGGCATTCATCTTTAACATGCCACAACCACTTCCTGAATTGCTCGAAACAGAGTTCAAACGAGCCAATATTGCAGATCTAAGACAGGTGAGTCTTGCTCACTTGTACCAGATGGCCAGAAAGCTCATTCAAAACCAGTGCGAGTCCAAGCGACTTGGCAAGCTCCTCAAAAGCAACGAGCAGAAAACAATGGATACCTTTTGCAGAAAAGATTTCCAAAAGTTTGGTTGTCACACTCACAGCTACTCTCCATGTTCGTGTCACAAATACAAGAGCACAAACATCATAAAAGGTGTCACAAGTCCAGAAAACCTTTCAAGAAGTTCAAATTTGTGAAGAAAAGATCAAAACCCTCTTCTTCCACTAAGTGTTTTCTATGTGGAAAGAAATGACATTTTGCAAAGGATTGTTACCTCAAAAAGACCAAGAAGCTACCAGCCAAGCTTGTTCAGTTCATCTCAACTCAAAACTTTGATGACCAACTATACACATGGACTTTCGAACCAGATCAAGCTGTTCTGAACCTTGATACTGCCTCATCCTCAGAACTCACCTTAGAATCCGAATCCTCTGATTCAGAACCAAACCTCTCCATAGCCAAAATACACAAAACCTCTGAACAACCAATCCTTACCACTTCCAAAGCTACCTTTACCCCAGGACAAATCTATAAGCCATACATAAAGCTTGTTGTAAACCCTCCAGGATATGTTCCTATCACTATTACTGCACTTCTAGACACAGGATCATGTATTTCCTTCATGAAATCCAAGTGTCTTCCTCCTGAATTTTGGATATCCTCCAGAGCAACCTTTACCACTACTTCTGGTAGTGGATTTGAAAGTGAAGCACATTCCATGACCATTCCCATACACTTATCCCCAGATGTCTGAGTCCAACACAGTTTTTACCAGTATGATCAATGCTGTGAAGATCTTCTTTTAGGAATGGATTTTCTCACCTTACTTGCTTCATTCTCATTTCAAACAGATGGTTTCCAATTCTTGCATAATCAGTATACCCATTGGGTATCCTTATAGAAATTGCCCTCATAGGTTTCAGCCATTCAAGATGATGAATTTACTGAAGAAAGAAGCCTCCTCCTTTCCTGTTGCGGTGATCTTCCAAACAAGTTTTGGGAAAGAGAGAAGCACTTTGTCTCTCTACCTTACAAAGAGAATTGGCAGATGCCACATCGAACCGCCTCTCATCCAGGAATGCCAAAAGATGAAGATCTTTGTCAAGCTGAAATTCAAGCACTACTCGAGCAAGGTCTCATCTGACCATCCAGATCTCTGTGGGCAAGTCATGCCTTTTATGTCAACAAAAGATCTGAACAAGTTCGAGGAAAGAAAAGATTGGTGATAAATTATCGCCAACTCAATGATCAGTTGCAGGATATCAGATACCCTCTTCCAAGAAGGGAACAACTCCTTCAGAAGCTATCCAAAGCCAAATTCTTTTCCAAATTTGATATGAAATTAGGATTTTAGCAGATTGGTATTACTGAAGCTGACCGATTCAAAACTGCTTTTGTTGTTCCACAGGGTTATTATGAATGGAATGTTATGCCATTCGGTCTCAAGAATACACCGTCCGAGTTCCAGCACAGAATGGATGATGTTTATAGGCCACTCGCGCAGCACTATATTGTTTACATTGATGATGTTTTGATATTCAGTGACACAGCTGAAGAACACCATCAGCATCTCCGACAATTCCAAGAACTAACCTACCAGCATGGATTAGTTCTTGCTGAATCCAAGATGAAAATTGGTCTAAATGCTATTGATTTTCTTGGTTTGCAGATAAGAGAAGGACACATTCTTTTACAGGACAACATATCAAGCAAAGTCCTCGACTTTCCTGATGAACTTAGAACTGTTACACAGATCCAACAATTCCTTGGCCTCATCAATTATGCCTCATCGCATGTCCCATCATTGGCCAACTACCCCAGCTAGATTTCCATATACCTCCGAAAATCCAACATTGGCAATTGGTCTCCTAAAGCCACAGTTGCAGTTCAGAAGCTAAAGGAGTTATGCAAGACACTTCCTCCTCTCAAGATCCCGGGTCCAGGACAACTCATTTTGCAAACTGATGATTCCCTTGATTTTTGGGCAGCAGTCCTCATTGAAGAAAACAATGGACACAGACAAGTCTTTGGTTATAAGTCAGGATCTTTCACGCCAGCGCAACGCAATTATCCCTCTTTCAAAAGAGAAGTTCTTGCAGTTATTCAGGGAATCAAAAAAATCAAGTTTTATCTTGCTCAGAATCCTTTTATTATTGAAACAGATTTTAAAGGATTTCAGGGCATTCTCAGAAGAAAGCAGAATGATATTCCATATCCACAACTCATCCGATGAACATAATGGATTTCCCAATTCAATTGGACAATGCGACACATCCCAGGCAAAGAGAATATCCTTGCTGATTTTCTCTCTCGCACTCCGTCATCCGAGAAAGCTGTATGCATGGTAAATCCAGATGGATGCAAACTTCCAGCTTCCCTTGTTCCAGGTCTTATTCCAGGTAGTTCCAGTTCAAATCCAGATCCCACTGATGGCCAGTCTCAGAAATTTTATGATTTGAGTTCAGACCAGCAAGCTCAATTTCTTGATGCCCTATGGCAGTTCTTGTATCTTTGGTATTGGCTTAATTATTATCCTATGGCAGTTCTTTTTGATCCAGAGCTCATTCAGAGACATGTTCGTGTGTTCCCAGAATCCCGCTTCGTCAAGCTATTCTCACAGGTGTTTCAGTCATTTGACCCTCCAACACTCATCACCTGACAAATTATTCAGCACCAGCAGGTTTTCATCATACGCCTCACTGATGTTTGGAATCGCGTCATTCCACCAACCATCATTCCAATCAACCATTTCTACCTCCAATAGGAGCCTTGGGAATATTTTATTTCTTGGAAACAATGCCTTTGTGAGGCCTGACCCCGATTTGCGTGCGAAACCTAGCTTCGTGTGCCTTAACCTAGATTTGCGTGCCGTGACCTAGGTTTAAGAATTGTGTTCATTTTATGTGCCATGCATTGAATTACGTGCATTCATTTAGGATTGCGTGCATTTACTTGAAAATGTGTGTACATCTCGTAGTTCGTGTCCTACCTCGTAGTGCGTGCCCTAGACCTAGGAAAGCATGCCTTCACGGTAATCAAGAAAGATTCTTTCACGGAGCACTAGACTATTAAACAATCCTACAAAATCCACTATCAATAAAATAATCTCAATTCAACTCACTAGAATACAAAAAATGCACCAAACACTAAACATTTTTCATTCTTTATTCCTTATTCTTTTTGCATTTTCAAGACACAATTAAATAATGATCAAAAGTTGACAAAATTCAGCAATTCTAGTAGCCTTGGCCGACCACTAGGTAGAGTTTTGCATGCATGTTTAATTCAAATTCATTCCTAGACACATTATGACATTCTATGACACAAAGGCATTAAAAATTGCTCAAAAATCCTACCATTTGCACATTATTTTCGGCCACATCATCCTTGCCGATCCTAGGAAATTCAAAATAGCACATTGAAGACACAAAATGCTGAATTTGGCAGCCCAAGTCCGACATGCTCCTCAAAAAAATTGCAAGGCCTTCATTTGTTGTCATTTCTTCATTCTCTTTCATTCTTCTTTCGCTTCCCTCTCATTTCTCTCTCTCTCTCTCAGCCCTAGCTGCACATTACTACCTCCATAGCTTCTCTTCCTCACAACATAGTTAATCAAGTCAAGCAACCATCAAGAAAGTCGAAGCAAGCTAGCTAGAGTTCAAAAATTCTCATGGATGCGCTTTGAAGACTTCTAATCGGCCTAGGTGAGCTTCTTGACATCCATTTGTTTTCTTCATGTTTTAACCTCATGCATGTGCTAAGAGATTGATAAATAAGCTAGGAAAAATAGAGAAAATCTAGTTGGGTTGTCGCCTAAGCAAGGAGAGGGAGAAGGTTGTACTTCAACAAAGGTTTTTGAGCAACTTGTGGTTGATTGCTAAGGTGAGGGTTAAAACCTTTTGAAAACTCTTCAAAAATTCACATGCATGCTCATAAATGTGTGTATTTGCTTCTGTACTTGAGCTATATGTCCGTTCATAAGCTTAAACAACCATGCATGGCAAGATCTTGGCTTGAAAATGGTGCTAGGTGAAGCCGAAATTGTTGACAGCTCTCTGACCAGTCAGTTCGAGGTACGTTTAGCTTGGAAAATGATGTTCAAAATGCTTGAAAATTGGTAGGTGACTAGTTTGGACAGTTTTGAACATTTTTCCCAGAAATAGTCCGAAGCTAATTTTGAGTCTATAGTCCTCCAAATGGCAAATATTTAAAATGTGACCAAATCTGGAAATCTGGAAAAATGAAGCAGGTTTTGGCAGATGCACTGACCTTGTGGAACGAACCATATTTGACTTAGTAAATGATGTCCAAATGCATGAAATTTGGTGTGTTGCTAGATTTTTCAGTTCTGGACAATTTTGTCAGAAATGGACCAAAGCTAAAACAGACCCTAAGGACCTCAAAAACGTCAATCTCTGAAAAGTGTGCAAATCTGGACAGTTTTGTGCTATCTCACTGTTTCGGCTATAACTAGTGATTCCGAACTCCAATTGATGCAAGGTTTGTTTCTGATTTTAGTTAACTTCTTAAGATTTAATTTGACATCTTATTCACTGAATTTGGAGATTGTTTGATTATCCTACTGATTGTGAGAAAACAGCCTATTGCAATAAGGGTTTCACTTAGTATTATGCTTAGAAAAATGGTTGTGGCTTCTCTTGTTGAATTAAATGCTTGGGATTGTAGCTTCGGGATGTTGTGTGGACTGTTTTGAATGTTTGAAGATGTTGAATTAAATGATGCATGATTTGAGGTTGACTTTGAGTTGGGTTGAGGCTCAAATTGCATGAATATATATACTTGAAATGGAAACCCTAATGACTAGGTAGCTTTGCTAAGTATTGATCGTTTGGATATAGTGTGGGAATTATATGCTTAGTGGGCTGCCAGTAAATGATTTATAACTTCAAATGTGAATTTGACTATTGCATGTTGTCAAATAAGCTTTTCTTGCACCCGAACCCATGATTGATGTCATTGCATGTTGAATAATCGTATCACTTGATCACGTGGGCTTCTTAATGAGTTATATGGCTTGTTTTACATGTGTTACATGGCTGCCCGTTTAATTTTAATATAACTCTATACGCCTTTCAAGTGAAGTTTCCTGTCTTATCGTGCCCTGCTTGTTTACCTGTCAATGTGCAATCTTATGACTGTCCGGAGGTAACCTACTTTGTTGTCCTCCTACTGTGATATATTACCTGTCATGAATGTGCATTGCATACAAGGTTGCAACCTTTCCTGTTGGCATGGTAGCGATCACGCACACCGGGCGGCATCGGGCTTGCTGGTGCACCCGTGACTACCATGGTCCCATTCCCTCTCTCGCTTGGGGGCTAGACTTCCTCGGAGAGTTGGGTCATAGGATTTTGGGGTACATCCGGAGTACACCCACCTGGCATGTTTGGGGGATGATTTGAAGTCGGCCGCAACAACTGATCCTGGAACTGATCTGAGAGCAAAAGCTCACTATATCCTTTTTTACTACGTGTATAAGTACTCTCGCTTGGTTCCTAGAGAACCTTGGGGAGGAAAGACCGGTATTCCTGTTTCTGTACCTATATTTCTATTGTGTTCATGCTTGCAAAAAGGATTTTCATAAGTTGAACTGGAAAATGAGTTTCAAAACTTATTTCTCGTTTCCCCTCGCTGAGTTCATAAGGACTCACCCTCTTTTATCATCTTAGGTGAAGAAGATCCAGAACAGGTACCCGAGGACGGTGTGCCTAATGATGAACCTCTGGAGTGACTGCCTGTCACTGTTTGTTTTGCTTGAATGTGACTACTTGTGAACTTTATGTTACTTGAAGACTATTTCATTTTATGTTGCTCGATGTCATGATGTAAAAGACCCCCGTTGTAATTTGGGGTCTAATTTTGGTTTGTACTTATATTAAGTAGACTGATGCTAGACATGACACTACTATGATCGTTTTGCTTTATTACCGCTAGTATCTATCTTAGGTTATGACGCTTTAGTTAAGAACTAAGTCAATGAACTTATCCAATCTTAACAGGTACTTGCTATTGAGCTAAGATCAACAGGTATATTTGTAACGAGGACAAATAAACAAACGAGACATAGTATCATGCTAGGTTATAAATCAAACGGGACGTCGAAATAACCAATAGGCAATTCAATTGATGGTAAACTAGTAATCTTAGTTGGAAATGAATTTGAGATTGTAAATTTTGAGGCGTTTAGAGAATTAGGTTAAACCAAAGGGCTAATTACAGCCGTTATGCTGCCGGTTTTCTGAAAAAACTTTGGAGTTTAGGCTAAATCATTAGGTGTTAATCTTCATAAACAGCTAAGTACGTGATATTACTTGAATGTTAGTTCGCACCTTAATCTAACCTTATAGGCCGGGTTGGGGCGTGACACTTAAGAAGAATGGTATCAGAGCTTAGATTGTTTAAGCCGGGTTTAACTCTCGGACCGTGGGTAGAGCCCTAAGATAATTAGGATGACTTGTTTATGTGTTATTGTGTAATAAATGTGCCTTCTATGTTCTATGTGCTTAAGTGACTTACATGCCTTAAATGTTTTTGGAATTGTACCTATATCATGTTGCATATCATATGCGATAGATTCTTAAATGTCATATTTCAATAAATTGTGCATCGTACTTTGTGCTTATAGATGGCTGGCCCTAGTACTCGTACTACTAATAGGAGCGGTGAACCTCAAGAGACCGGGGATGCCTATCAGACTAATCCCGGTATAGCTATGTTTAATATGATGACGAATGCCATGGATCATGTATCACGTGTGATGGAGCGTCAGGATGCTCGTGAAGCCAACAACAACAACATCAACAACAGGAATGAGGGTAACCATGGGAGACATAGTAGAATGAGGGAATTCCTTGACTTTCGCCCGTCTAAATTCTACGGGGAAGCTGATGATGAGAAAGCAGAGGCTTGGCTGTCCGAGATTGAGAAGATTTTCATGCCACTTGATTATACAGATGAAGAAAAAGTGGAGTTTGCTGTATTTCTGTTGCACGGGGATGCCGAGCATTGGTGGCACCGGCCGAGCTACAAGAATTGAAGGACCAATTGCAAGGATTACTGAAGAAGGGGTTTGTACAACCGAGTTCTTCACCGTGGGGTGCGCCAGTCCTGTTTGTGAAGAAGAAAGACGGAACGTTGAGGCTATGCATTGACTACCGAGGTTTGAACCAAGTGACTGTCAAGAATAAATACCCACTTCCCCTGATCGACGAGTTATTTGATCAACTGCAAGGAGCCAAAGTATATTCGAAACTCGACTTGAGGCAAGGGTATTATCAATTGCGGATCAAGAAGGAGGATGTGCCTAAAACGGCTTTCAGGACGAGATATGGGCATTATGAATATGTGGTGATGCCTTTTGGACTAACTAATGCCCCTACAGCTTTTATGGATTTGATGCATAGGGTGTTTCAAACCTACTTGGACCAATTTGTGGTGATCTTTATTGATGATATTTTGGTATACTCGAAATCGGAGGCGGAGCATGAGCAACATCTGCGGTTGGTACTGTAGAAACTTCGTGAGCATCAATTGTATGCAAAGTTTAGCAAGTGTGAATTTTGGCTGCAGCAGATTGCATTTTTGGGGCATATCATATCCCAAGAGGGAATAGCGGTAGATCCAGCAAAGATTGATGTTGTGATGTCTTGGAAGAAGCCAGAAAATGTTACGGAGGTTCGGAGTTTTCTTGGTTTAGCCGGCTATTATCGGAGGTTCGTGAAGGATTTCTCTAAGATTGCAGGACCGCTTACAAAGCTCACTCAAAAGAAAACCAAGTTCGTGTGGGATGATAAGTGTGAGAGCAGCTTCCAAGAGTTGAAGAAAAGATTGACTACCGCACCAGTTCTTGCATTGCCTGAAGGGAGTCAAGGTTTTGTAATCTATAGCGATGCTTCGAAAGAAGGATTGGGATGTGTGTTGATGCAAAATGGAAGAGTGATTGCATATGCTTCTAGGAAACCAAAGCCATATGAGATGAATTACCCGACGCATGATTTGGAGTTAGCAGCTATTGTGTTTGCACTCAAGAAATAGAGGCATTATCTGTGGGGTAAAAAGTTTGAGGTATTTACTGATCATAAGAGCTTGAAATACTTGTTCTCTCAAAAGGAGTTGAATATGAGGCAAAGGCGGTGGATGGAGCTTTTGGACGATTATAACTGCTCAATTAATTATGTGCCCGGTAAAGCGAATGTATTTGCAGATGCCTTAAGCAGAAAGGCAAGCATGGCAAAACTGGAGGTCAAGGTGTAGGAGCTATTGGAGGAAGCATTTCTGTGGAAACCACAATTGACTCAGAAAGGGTTACTTTTTGCCACTACCCAAGTTCAATCGACTTTGTTGTCTGAGTTGCGGGAGGCTTAACAGAAGGACCAACAATTTCAGAAGATTAGGGAAAGCAATGCAGATTTCAAGTTTCATGATGATGGTATTTGGAGATTTAGGAACCGGGTTTGTGTTCCCAATGAGCCAGAGCTGAAAAAGAAGATTCTTGAGGAAGCCCATAATTCAAGATATACCATTCACCTCGGCGGAACAAAGATGTATCGGGATTTGAAGCAACACTATTGGTGGAATAACATGAAAAGAGAAATTGTGGAGTTTGTAGCACGGTGTTTGACTTGCCAGAGGGTCAAAGCAGAACATCAACGACCTGCAGGTTTACTTCAGCCGTTGGAGATTCCTCAATGGAAATGGGAACATATAACTATGGATTTTGTTATGGACCTGCCCAGATCACAAAAGGGTCGTGATGCCGTTTGGGTTATAGTGGATAGATTGACTAAGTCGGCGCACTTCTTACTGATGAACAAGGAGGATAGTCCTGAGGAATTGGGAGATATGTATGTGGTGGAGATTGTAAAATTGCACGGGATGCCTGTGAGTATTGTATCGGATAGGGATCCTCGTTTTACTTCCCGGTTTTGGAAGAGATTGCAAGAAGCTTTGGGAACGAAGTTGAGTTTTAGCACGGCTTATCACCCTCAGACTGATGGACAATCGGAGATGACTATTCAGATTTTGGAGGATATGTTGAGGGCTTGTGTTATGGATTTCGGCAAAGGTTAGGAAAAATATCTATCTCTAGCGGAGTTCGCCTACAACAATAGTTATCAGGCCACTATCGGGATGGCCCCATTTGAGGCGTTGTATGGACGGAAGTGTCGATCCCCGATTTACTGGGATGAAGTAGGTGAGACGAAGACCTTTGACCCGACCCTTTTACCTCAACTGATGAAGACTGTTGATAATATCCACCTCATCCGGAAACGGATGATTACCGCCCAGAGCAGGCAGAAGAGTTATGCAGACCGACGGAGACGGAGTCTCGAGTTTGAGGTTGGCGACAAGGTATTCTTGAAGATATCACCCAGGAAGGGACTGATTAAGCATGGCAAGGGTGGAAAGTTGAGCTCGAGATTTGTAGGACCATTTGAGATAGTTGAGAAGGTTGGCAAGTTGGTGTATCACCTAGTACTACCCCAGAACCTCTCCAATATTCACGACGTCTTTCATGTTTCGATGCTGCGGAAGTATCATCCTGATCCGTCGCATATCTTGGAGCCAGAGCTGTTGCAGCTTCGGGAGAACTTGTCTTACGAGGAAAAGCCCATTCGGATCCTAGACCAGCAGGATCAGGAGTTGCGCAACAGAACTATACCTATGGTGAAGGTGCTGTGGGATCATCATGGAGTCGAAGAAGTAACGTGGGAAAGGCGAGACCAGATGGAGCAGCAATATCCAGCTTTATTTCAAGGTAATATTGAATTTTGGGATGAAATTCTTTTAAGGAGGGGAGGATGTGAGGCTCGACCCCGATTTGCGTGCAAAACCTAGCTTCGTGTGCCCTAACCTAGATTTGCGTGCCGTGACCTAGGTTTAAGAATTGTGTTCATTTTATGTGCCATGCATTGAATTACGTGCATTCATTTAGGATTGCGTGCATTTACTTGAAAAATGTGCGTTCATCTCGTAGTTCATGTCCTACCTCGTAGTGCGTGCCCTAGACCTAGGAAAGCATGCCTTCACGCTAATCAAGAAAGCTTCTTTCACGGAGCACTAGACTATTAAACAATCCTACAAAATCCACTATCAATATAATAATCTCAATTCAACTCACTAGAATACAAAAAATGCACCAAACACTAAACATTTTTCATTCTTTATTCCTTATTCTTTTTGCATTTTCAAGACACAATTAAATAATGATCAAAAGTTGACAAAATTCAGCAATTCTAGTAGCCTTGGCCGACCACTAGGTAGAGTTTTGCATGCATGTTTAATTCAAATTCATTCCTAGACACATTATGACATTCTATGACACAAAGGCATTAAAAATTGCTCAAAAATCCTACCATTTGCACATTATTTTCGGCCACATCATCCTTGCCCATCCTAGGAAATTCAAAATAGCACATTGAAGACACAAAATGCTGAATTTGGCTGCCCAAGGCCGACATGCTCCTCAAAAAAATTGCAAGGCCTTCATTTGTTGTCATTTCTTCATTCTCTTTCATTCTTCTTTCACTTCCCTCTCATTTCTCTCTCTCTCTCTCGGCCCTAGCTGCACATTACTACCTCTATAGCTTCTCTTCCTCACAACATAGTTAATCAAGTCAAGCAACCATCAAGAAAGTCGAAGCAAGCTAGCTAGAGTTCAAAAATTCTCATGCATTCGCTTTGAAGACTTCTAATCGGCCTAGGTGAGCTTCTTGACATCCATTTGTTTTCTTCATGTTTTAACCTCATGCATGTGCTAAGAGATTGATCACTAAGCTAGGAAAAATAGAGAAAAGCTAGTTGGGTTGTCGCCTAAGCAAGGAGAGGGAGAAAGTTGTGCTTCAACAAAGGTTTTTGAGCAACTTGTGGTTGATTGCTAAGGTGAGGGTTAAAACCTTTTGAAAACTCTTCAAAAATTCACATGCATGCTCATAAATGTGTGTATTTGCTTCTGTACTTGAGCTATATGGCCGTTCATAAGCTTAAACAACCATGCATGGCAAGATCTTGGCTTGAAAATGGTGCTAGGTGAAGTCGAAATTGTTGACAGCTCTCTGACCAGTCTGTTCGAGGTAAGTTTAGCTAGGAAAATGATGTTGAAAAAGCTTGAAAATTGGTAGGTGACTATTTTGGACAGTTTTTAACATTTTTTCCAGAAATAGGCCGAAGCTAATTTTGAGTCTAAAGTCCTCAAAATGGAAAATCTTTAAAATGTGACCAAATCTGGAAATTTAGAAAAATGAAGCAGGTTTTGGCAGATGCACTGACCTTGTGGAACGAACCATATTTGACTTAGTAAATGATGTCCAAATGCATGAAATTTGGTGTGTTGCTAGATTTTTCAGTTCTAGACAATTTTTTCAGAAATGGACCAAAGCTAAAACTGACCCTAAGGACCTCAAAAACGTCAATCTCTGAAAAGTGTGCAAATCTGAACAGTTTTGTGCTATCTCACTGTTTCGGCTATAACTAGTGATTCCAAACTCCAATTGATGCAAGGTTTGTTTCTGATTTTAGTTAACTTCTTAAGCTTTAATTTGACATCTTATTCACTGAATTTGGATATTTTTTGATTATCCTACTGATTGTGAGAAAACAGCCTATTGCAGTAAGGGTTTCACTTAGTATTATGCGTAGAAAAATGGTTGTGGCTTCTCTTGTTGAATTAAATGCTTGGGATTGTAGCTTCGGGATGTTGTGTGGACTGTTTTGAATGTTTGAAGATGTTGAATTAAATGATGCATGGTTTGAGGTTGACTTTGAGTTGGGTTGAGGCTCAAATTGCATGCATATATATACTTGAAATGGAAACCCTAATGTCTAGGTAGCTTTGCTAAGTATTGATCGTTTGGATATTGTGTGGGAATTATATGCTTAGTGGGCTGCCCGTAAATGTTTTATAACTTCAAATGTGAATTTGACCATTGCATGTTGTCAAATAAGATTTTCTTGTACCCGAACCCATGATTGATGTCATTGCATGTTGAATAATTGTATCACTTGATCACGTGGGCTTCTTAATGAGTTATATGGCCTGTTTTACATGTGTTAGATGGCTGCCCGTTTAATTTTAATATAACTCTATATGCCTTTCAAGTGAAGTTTCCTGTCTTATCGTGCCCTGCTTGTTTACCTATCAATGTGCAATCTTATGACTGTCCGGAGGCAACCTACTTTGTTGTCCTCCTACTGTTATATATTACCTGTCATGAATGTGCATTGCATACAAGGTTGCAACCTTTCCTGTTGGCATGGTAGCGATCACGCACACCGGGCGGCATCGGGCTTGCCGGTGCACCCGTGACTACCATGGTCCCATTCTCTCTCTCGCTTGGGGGCTAGACTTCCTCGGAGAGTTGGCTAATAGGATTTCGGGGTACATCCGGAGTACACCCACCTGGCGTGTTTGGGGGATGATTTGAAGTCGGCCGCAACAACTGATCCTGGAACTGATCTGTGAGAAAAAGCTCACTGTATCCTTTTTTACTACGTGTATAAGTACTCTCGCTTGGTTCCTAGAGAACCTCAATGAGGAAAGACCGGTATTCCTGTTTCTGTACCTATATTTCTGTTGTGTTCATGCTTGCAAAAAGGATTTTCGTAAGTTGAACTGGAAAATGAGTTTCAAAACTTATTTTTCGTTCCCCCTCGCTGAGTTCATAAGGACTAACCCTCTTTTATCATCTCAGGTGAAGAAGCTCCAGAACAGGTACCCGAGGACGGTGTGCCTAAAGTGAACCTCTGGAGTGACTGCTTGTCATTGTTTGTTTTGCTTGAATGTGACTACTTGTGAACTTTATGTTACTTGAAGACTATTTCCTTTTATGTTGCTCGATGTCATGATGTAAAAGACCCCCGTTGTAATTTGGGGTCTAATTTTGGTTTGTACTTATATTAAGTAGACTGATGCTAGACATGACACTACTATGATCGTTTTGCTTTATTACCGCTAGTATCTATCTTAGGTTATGACGCTTTAGTTAAGAACTAAGTCAATGAACTTATCCAATCTTAACAGGTACTTGCTATTGAGCTAAGATCAACAAGTATATTTGTAACGAGGACAAATAAACAAACGAGACATAGTATCATGTTGGTTATAAATCAAACGGGACGTCGAAATAACCAATAGGCAATTCAATTGATGGTAAACTAGTAATCTTAGTTGGAAATGAATTTGAGATTGTAAATTTTGAGGCGTTTAGAGAATTAGGTTAAACGAAAGGGCCAATTACAGCCGTTACGCTGCCGGTTTTCCGGAAAAAACTTTGGAATTTAGGCTAAATCATTAGGTATTAATCTTCGTAAACTGCTAAGTACGTGATATTACTTGAATGTTAGTTCGCACCTTAATCTAACCTTATAGGCCGGGTTGGGGCGTGACAGCCTTACCGTCAAAAGAGCTACTGCTAGAGCCCATGGTCTAGATGTTTCTGATCCCCGAGAGTTTTGGCATGTCTGCTTCCCTGATTGCCCCACTTTTCATGAGTACCTCCTCGCCTTCCAGAATTTCTCTCAGCCAGATGCCTATTCCACTGCAGACCTTGGGTTTGACTATGACCCATGGGGAGGAGATGATTTTAGTAGCCAGAACAGTCAGGAGTGGTGGGATGATATCGATCTTAATAATGACAGATGGTGACTCATTGCAGACAAGATCCAAGAATCCCGGGTGGACCCCATGACGAAGCTTCTCGTGTCATGTAAATAGGTTTGTTGTCTTGTAATAATAGGATATGAGAAGAATCTTTATGTCATGTCTCATTTGTCTGTTTGTAATAAGCGAGATTTCTTTTATTAAAGGAAACCGCTTTAGTCGCGTCAGGTTTGTCTTATTGTGAATTATTAGGAATCTCTTTATGTCGTGTCAACTTTTCCTTTATTAAAGGAAGCTGCTTTAGTCCTTGTCAGGAATAGTGAAGATTCCGCTTTGGGCAACATGAATGCAAAAGCCCAGAATGCTGCCACTGAGAAAATATGGTCAGATCTCAGGGAACATGTTGCATGGACAAAAGAAGCCCATGATTATCTCAGACAAGGTTGTTATGACCAATATAATGACTTCCACAAGGCTTTCCACAGAAACCACAGATATCACCAGCAGAATCCTATTAACTGGAAAAAACTACAGAAAGCTGCTCCAGTTCGGAACCCTTCCGGACAAGTTTGTTCGTGGAACAGCATCAACATGATCAACATGTAGAAATATTCTTCAGAGAAGCATTATCTTGATTCAGACGAGTTGAAGAGAAAAAGAGAACGACTCGCTCAAAAGCTTAAATAGCTAGCTAAGCTGAAGAAGCAGTCCTCTCATCCTTGGAAGCATAATCCAAAGCCAGATCATGCAGTCTGGATACCAAGTGGCAATTGCGAAAAAGCTTATTGGGTTGATCTCACGCCACCTCCTCATTATCTCTCCAAAGAGAAAATTATCCCAACTGAGTGGGGTGATGAAGACGAGAAAGAAGGTCCTAGTGAAATTTCCTCAGTCATTTCATCTTTTGATTCCTTTGATTCGTTTGAAAATGAATCATCCTCTCAGATGATTCCACCATACAAAGGGCTAGTTCTTATGTAGACCCCTGTGACTCCGTTCTACACGGACACCACAAGAACACGTACACACAACCCTATACAAACTAATCTTGATGATTCAGAAGCAACCAGTGACCAAGGAGAAACTTCTCAAGCAGGAGAACACCAAAACCAAACACAAGCACAAGTCCCACAGGTTCTACAACAGCAACCTCAGAGACAACAAAACATTGAAGGAAAAGTTTCCATCCCATATGCTCCAGATCACAAGCAATTCTGGAACATTGATGCAATTCCTCCTGATGATAGACTCAAATATCTTGAGAAAATGGATGCATGGATAAATGGAGAATCTCTCCGAAATCCTACTCTTGAGATAAGAGATATCATTGACCGCCTTGTTGCTACTTTTACAGGATCGCTCCGCAGTTGGTGGACAAGGATGCTTACAGAAGAAGAAAGACAGATCATCCTGACATATGCAGATCCTATTCAGATATTCCTAAGATGTCTACGAAACATTTTCGTAGGACAAACAGCCCAAGAGATTGAAAAGGTAGAAAAGGAGTTCTTACTCAACAAATACTGTGATGTTGCAAAACTTGGATATTACTATCTCAAACAGGAAGCTCTGTATTTTATCTTTGGAAAAAATACAGAAACCATCAAGAAGGCGTTTGTCTTTAACATGCCACAACCACTTCCTGAATTGCTCGAAACAGAGTTCAAACGAGCCAATATTACAGATCTAAGACAGGTGAGTCTTGCTCACTTGTACCAGATGGCCAGAAAGCTCATTCAAGACTAGTGCGAGTCCAAGCAACTTGGCAAGCTCCTCAAAAGCAACGAGCAGAAAACAATGGATACCTTTTGCAGAAAAGATTTCCAAAAGTTTGGCTGTCACACTCACAGCTACTCCCCATGTTCGTGTCACAAATACAAGAAGCACAAACATCATAAAAGGTTTCACAAGTCCAGAAAACCTTTCAAGAAGTTCAAATTTGTGAAGAAAAGATCAAAACCCTCTTCTTCCACTAAGTGTTTTCTTTGTGGAAAGAAAGGACATATTGCAAAGGATTGTTACCTCAAAAAGACCAAGAAGCTACCAGCCAAGCTTGTTCAGTTCATCTAAACTCAAAACTTTGATGACCAACTATACATATGGACTTCCGAACTAGATCAAGCCGTCCTGGACCTTGATACAGCCTCATCCTCAGAACTCACCTCAGAATCCGAATCCTCTGATTCAGAACCAAACCTCTCCATAGCCAAAATACACAAAACCTCTGAACAACTAATCCTTACCACTTCCAAAGCTACCTTTATCCCAAGACAAATCTATAAGCCATACATAAAGCTTGTTGTAAACCCTCCAGGATATGTTCCTATCACTATTACTGCACTTCTAGACACAGGATCATGTATTTCTTTCATGAAATCCAAGTGTCTTCCTCCTGAATTTTGGATATCTTCCAGAGCAACCTTTACCACTGCTTCTGGTAATGGATTTGCAAGTGAAGCACATTCCATGAGTATTCCCATACACTTATCCCCAGATGTCTCAGTCCGATACAGCTTTTACCAGTATGATCAATGCTGTGAAGATATTCTTTTAGGAATGGATTTCCTCACCTTACTTGGTCCATTCTCATTTCAAATAGATGGTTTCGAATTCCTGCATAATCAGTATACCCCTTGGTTATCCTTATAGAAATTGCCCTCACAAGTTTCAGCCATTCAAGATGATGAATTTGCAGAAGAAAGAAGCCTCCTCCTTTCTTGTTGCGGTGATCTTCCAAACAAGTTTTGGGAAAGAGAGAAACAATTTGTCTATCTACCTTACAAAGAGAATTGGCAGATGCCACATCAAATCGCCTCTCATCCAGGAATGCCAAAAGATGAAGATCTTTGTCAAGCTGAAATTCAAGCACTACTCGAGCAAGGTCTCATCCGACCATCCAAATCTCTGTGGGCAAGTCATGCCTTTTATGTCAACAAAAGATCTGAACAAGTTCGAGGAAAGAAAAGATTGGTGATAGATTATCACCAACTCAATGATCAATTGCAGGATATCAGATACCCTCTTCCAAGAAGGGAACAACTCCTTCAGAAGCTGTCCAAAGCCAAATTCTTTTCCAAATTTGATATGAAATCAGAATTTTTGCAGATTGGTATTACTGAAGCTGACCGATTCAAAACTGCTTTAGTTCTTCCACAGGGTCATTATGAATGAAATGTCATGCCATTTGGTCTCAAGAATGCACCGTCCGAGTTCCCGAACAGAATGGATGATGTTTATAGGCCACTCGCGCAGCACTGTATTGTCTACATTGATGATGTTTTGATATTCAGTTACACAGCTGAAGAACACCATTAGTATCTCCGACAATTCCAGGAACTAACCTACTAGAATGGATTAGTTCTTGCTGAATCCAAGATGAAAATTGGTCTAAATGCTATTGATTTTCTTGGTTTGCCAGATTTCCAAATACCTCCGAAAATCGAACATTGGAAATTGATCTCTTGAAGACACAGTTGCAGTTCAGAAGCTAAAGGAGTTATGCAAGGCACTTCCTCCTCTCAAGATCCCGGGTCCAGGACAACTCATTTTGTAGACTGATGCTTCCCTTGATTTTTGGGCAGCAGTCCTCATTGAAGAAGACAATGGACACAGACAAGTCTGTGGTTATAAGTCAGGATCTTACACGCCAGCACAACGCAATTATCCCTCTTTCAAAAGAGAAGTTCTTACAGTTATTTAGGGAATCAAAAAAATCAAGTTTTATCTTGCTCAGAATCCTTTTATTATTGAAACAGATTTTAAAGGATTTCAGGGCGTTCTCAGAAGAAAGCAGCATGATATTCCAGATCCACAACTTATCCAATGGACATAATGGATTTCGCAATTCAATTGGACAATGCGACACATCCAAGGCAAAGAGAATATCCTTGCTGATTTTTTCTCTCGCACTCCGCCATCTGAGAAAGCTGTATGCATGGAAAATCCAGATGGACGCAAACTTCCAACTTCCCTTGTTCCAGGTCTTATTCAAGGTAGTTCCAGTTCAAATCCAGATCCCACTGATGGCCAGTCTCAGACATTTTATGATTTGAGTTCAGACCAGCAAGCTCAATTTCTTGAAGCCCTACTTGAAGAGATCAAGATAAAGATACTCCGATCATTCGCCAGAAGCCGGATCACTGATTTCTTTGAAGAATTTGTTGAGATCAAGCTCAGAAGAATTATTGATCTGTTATCCTCTGTCTATTATGTGCGCAACATTGTTCGTTACAATCCCCAACATGAAGAACCATGTGATACAGTTCTTGATTTTAATAATTATGACTTTTCAAAGATGCAATTCTTGTATCTTTGGTATTGGCTTAATTATTATCCTATGGAAGTTCTTTTTGATCCAGAGCTCATTCAGAGACATGTTCGTGTGTTCCCAGAATCCCGCTTTGTCAAGCTATTCTCACAGGTGTTTCAGTCATTTGACCCTCCAACACTCATCACCGCACAAATTATTCAGCACCAGTAGGTTTTCATCATACACCTCACAGATGTTTGGAATCGCGTCATTCTGCCAACCATCATTCCAATCAACCATTTCCACCTCCAGCAGGAGCCTTGGGAATATTTTATTTCTTGGGAACAATGTCTTACCGTCAAAAGAGCTACTGCTAGAGCCCATGGTCTAGATGTTTCTGATCCATGAGAGTTTTGGCATGTCCGCTTCCCTGTTAGCCCCACTTTTCATGAGCACCTCCTCGCCTTCTAGAATTTCTCTCATCCAAATGCCTATTCCACTGCAGACCTTGAGTCTGACTATGACCCGTGGGGGGAGATGATTTTAGTAGCCAGAACAGTTAGGAGTGGTGGGATGATATCGATCTTAATAATGACAGATGATGACTCATTGCAGACAAGATTCAAGAATCCCGGGTGGACCCCATGACGAAGCTTCTCGTGTCATGTAAATAGGTTTATTGTCTTGTAATAATAGGATATGACAAGAATCTTTATGTCATGTCTCGTTTGTCTGTTTGTAATAAGCGAGATTTCTTTTATTAAAGGAAACCGCTTTAGTCACGTCAGGTTTGTCTTATTGTGAATTATTAGGAATCTCTTTATGTCGTGTCAGCTTTTCCTTTATTAAAGGAAGCTGCTTTAGTCCTTGTCATGAATAGTGAAGATTCCGCTTGTAATTATTTGCTTTGTAATGGTTTGCCTATAAATAATGAGGAACCTCTGACTAAAAGGGCAAAGTAAGATTTGGATTGAAACACATCTTCCTTCTTTCTACTCTTAGCCTTTAGTTATGTCTTCCGCCTCCAGCTTCCCACCTTACTCTTAGTGGTATATCGATCTTAATAATGACAGATGGTGACTCATTGCAAACAAGATCCAAGAATCCCGGGTGGACCCCATGATGAAGCTTCTCATGTCATGTAAATAGGTTTGTTGTCTTGTAATAATAGGATATGACAAGAATCTTTATGTCATGTCTCGTTTGTCTATTTGTAATAAGCGAGATTTCCTTTATTAAAGGAAACCGCTTTAGTCGCGTTAGGTTTCTCTTATTGTGAATTATTAGGAATCTCTTTATGTCGTGTCAGCTTTTCCTTTATTAAAGGAAGCTGCTTTAGTCCTTCTCATGAATAGTGAAGATTCCGCTAGTAATTATTTGTTTTGTAATGGTTTGCCTATAAATAATGAGGAACCCCTGACTAAAGAGGCAGAGTCAGATTTGGATTGAAACACATCTTTCTTTCTCTCAAACAGCTTACATCTTCCTTCTTTCTACTCTTAGCCTTTAGGTAATTAGATTGTCATCCTTTTCGCGGCTCACGACGTATGATCCGAGACAGAAAAACAGCGCTAAAGAAGAAAAGTATCCCAAAACTGATAAAAACATTCAATTTTGTGTTCCAAAAACAGCCGCAATAGAGCCGGCTTGCTATCCTCGTCATAGAGCTCTTGGATAGCTTTCCAACGGTATGCTGTGCACCGCGTAACGCCTTACGGATCAAAAGTTATGGGCACCGGAGCGACGGATACCTGGTCACAAGCCCTACGCCCTCTGTTTCCGGGCCACGCCTCGACGTGAAGTGAAGTTGTCTTGCCCAAGGTGTCATGGGATTCGGTAATAGAAATGCGATGAATTAGGTTGTCGTCCCTTTTGCGGCTCACGACGTACGATCCGGGACAGAAAAATTGCGCAAAAGAAGAAAAGTGTCCCAAAACTGATGAAAATGTTCAATTTTGGGCTCCGAAAATAGGCACTACAGAGCAATCTTGGTGTCCCCTATCGTACAGCACTCGTAGAGCTTTCCAACGGTATGCTGTGCGCAGCGTAACTCCTTACGGATCAAAAGTTATGAGCACCGGAGCGACAGATACCTGCTCAAAAACCCCACGCCCTCTATTTGCGGGCCCAGCCTCTTCGTGAAGTGAAGTTGTCTTGCCCAAGGTGTCATGTGATTCGGTAATAGAAATGTGATGTATTAGGTTGTCGTCCTTTTCACGGCTCACGACGTACGATCCGGAACAGAAAAACAGCACAAAAGAAGAAAAGTGTCCCAAAACTTATGAAAATGTTTGATTTTGGACTCCGAAAATAGGCACAACCGAGCAGGCTAGGTGTCCCCATCGTAGAGCTCTCAGAGTGCTTTTCAACGGTATGCTGTGCGCCGCGTAACTCCTTACGGATCAAAAGTAATGGGCACCGGAGCGACGTATACCTAGTCACAAGCCCCACGCCCTCGGTTTGAGGGCCCAGCCTCTACGTGAATTGAAGTTGTCTTGCCCAAGGTGCCGTGGGATTCGGTAATAAAAATGTGATAGATTAGGTTGTCGTTCTTTTTGTGGCTCACGACGTACGATCCGGGACAGAAAAATAGCGCAAAAGAAGAAAAGTGTCCCAAAACTGATGAAAACGATCGATTTTGGGCTCCGAAAATAGGCGCAGCCGAGAGGCTTGCTGCTCCCGTCATAGAGCTCTCATAGAGCTTGCCAACGGTAAGTTGTGCGCCGCGTAACTTCTTACGGATCAAAAGTTATGGGTACCAGAGCGACGGATACTTGGTCACAAGCCCCACGCCCTCAGTTTGAGGGCCCAGCCTCTACGTGAAGTGAAGTTGTTTTGCCCAAGGTGCCGTGTGATTCGGTAATAGAAATGTGATGGATTAAGTTGTCGTCCTTTTCGCGGCTCATGACGTACGATCAGGGACTGAAAAACAGCGCAAAAGAAGAAAAGTGTCCCAAAATTGATGAAAGTGTTCGATTTTGGGCTTCGAAAATAGTTGCAGCCGAGCAAGCTTGGTGCCCCCGTCGTATAGCTCTCGGAGAGCTTCCCAACGGTTTGTTGTGCACTGCATAACTCCTTACGGATCAAAAGTTATGTGCACCGGAGCGACGGATACCTGGTCACAAGCCCCACGCCTTCTATTTGCGGGCCCAGCCTCTATGTGAAGTGAAGTTGTCTTGCCCAAGGTGCCGTGGGATTCAGTAATAGAAATGTGATGGATTAGGTTGTCGTACTTTTCGCAGCTCATGACGTACGATCCGGGACGGAAAAACTGCGCAAAAGAAGAAAAGTGTATCAAAACTGATGAAAATGTTCAATTTTGCACTTTGAAAATAGGCGCAGCCGAGCATGCTTGGTGGCCCCATAGTAGAGCTCTCAGAGAGCTTTCCAACGGTATGTTGTGCGCCGCGTAACTTCTTACGGATCAAAAATTATGGGCACCAGAGCGACGGATACTTGGTCACAAGCCCCACGCTCTCGGTTTGAGGGCCCAACCTCTACGTGAAGTGAAGTTGTTTTGCCCAAGGTGCCATGTGATTCGGTAATAGAAATGTGATGGATTAGGTTGTCGTCCTTTTCGCGGCTCATGACATACGATCCGGGACGGAAAAACAGTGCAAAAGAAGAAAAGTGTCCCAAAACTTATGAAAATGTTCCATTTTGGGCTATGAAAACAGGTGCAACTGAGCAGGCTAGGTGCCCCCATCATAGAGCTCTCGGAGTGCTTTCTAAAGGTAAGCTGTGCACCGCGTAACTCCTTACGGATCAAAAGTAATGGGCACCGAAGTGACGGAAACCTGGTCACAAGCCCCACGCCCTTGGGTTGAGGGCCCAGCCTCTATGTGAAATAAAGTTGTCTTGCCCAAGGTGCCGTGTGATTCAGTAATAGAAATGTGATGGATTAGGTTGTCGTCCTTTTCGTAGCTCACGACGTATGATACGGGGCGGAAAAATAGCGCAAAAGAAGAAAAGTATCCCAAAACAGATGAAAACGTTCAATTTTGGGCTCCAAAAATAGGTGCAGCCTAGCAAGCTTGGTGCCCCCTGTCGTAGAGCACTCGGAGACCTTTCCAACGGTATGTTGTGCGCTGCGTAACTCCTTACGGATCAAAAGTTATGAGCACCGGAGCGACGGATACCTGGTCATAAGCCCCACGCCCTCTGTTTGCAGGCCAAGCCTCTATGCGAAGTGAAGTTGTCTTGCCCAAGGTGCCATGTGATTCGGTAATAGAAATGTGATGGATTAGGTTGTCGTCCTTTTCGCGGCTCACATTGTAGGATCTGGGACGTAAAAATAACGCAAAAGAAGAAAAGTGTCCCAAAACTGTTGAAAAAGTTCGATTTTGGGTTCCGAAAGCTGGCGCAGCTGAGCAAGCTTATTGCCCCCTGTCGTAGAGCTCTCGGAGAGCTTACCAACGGTATGTTGTGCGCTGCGTAACTCCTTACGGATCAAACGTTTTGAGCACCGAAGTGACCGATACCTGCTCACAAGCCCCACGCCCTCTGTTTGCGGGCCCAGCCTCTATGTGAAGTGAAGTTGTCTTGCCCAAGGTGCCATGTGATTCAGTAATAAAAATGTGATGGATTAGTTTGTCGTCCTTTTAGCAGCTCACGACGTACGATCCCGGACGGAATAAGAGCTCAAAAAAAGAAAAGTGTCCCAAAACTGATGAAAACGTTCGATTTTGGGCTCCAAAAATAGGCGCAGTCAAGCAAGCTTGGTGCCTTTGTCGTAGAGCTCTCGGAGAGCTTTCCAACAGTATGTTGTGAGCCGCGTAACTCCTTACGGATCAAAAGTTATAGGCATCGAAGCGATGGATACCGCGTCACAAGCCCTACGCCCATTGTTTGTGGGCCCTGCCTCTACGTGAAGTGAAGTTGTCTTGCCCAAGGTACCGTGGGATTCAGAAATAGAAATGTGATGGATTAGGTTATCGTCCTTTTCGTGGCTCACAACGTACGATCCGGGACGAAAAAATTGCGCAGAAGAAGAAAAGTGCCCCAAAACTGATGAAAACATTTGATTTTGGGCTCTGAAAACCGCCACAGCCGAGCAAGCTTGGTGCCCCAGTTGTAGAGCTCTCAGAGAGCTTTCGATCGGTATGTTGTGCGCCGTGTAACTCCTTACGGATCAAAAGTTATAAGTACCGGAGCGACGGATACCTGGTCACAAGCCCCACGCCCTCTGTTTGCGGGCCCAGCCTCTCCGTGAAGTGAAGTTGTCTTGCCCAAGGTGCAGTGTGATTCTGTAATAGAAATGTGATGGATTAGGTTGTCGTCCTTTTCGCGGCTCACGACATACGATCCGGGACGAAAAACAGCGCAATAGAAGAAAAGTGGCCCAAAACTTATGAAAATGTTTGATTTTGGGCTCTGAAAACAGGCGCAGCCGAGCAGGCTACGTGCCCCCATCGTAGAGCTCTCAGAGTGCTTTCCAACGGTATGTTGTACGCCGCGTAACTCCTTAAGGATCAAAAGTAATGGGCACCGGAGCGACAGATACCTGGCTACAAGCCCTACGCCCTTGGTTTGAGGGCCCAGCCTCTACGTGAAATGAAGTTGTCTTACACAAGGTGTCGTGTGATTCGGTAATAAAAATGTGATGGAATAGGTTGTCGCCCTTTTCGCGGCTCACGACGTACAATCCGGGATGAAAAAACAGCGCAAAAGAAGAAAAGTGTCCCAAATTTTTTGAAAATATTCAATTTTGGGCTCCGAAAATAGGGGCAACCGAGCAGGCTAGGTGCCCATATCGTAGAGCTCTCAGAGTGCTTTCCAACGAAATGCTATGCGCCGCGTACCTCCTTACGGATCAAAAGTAATGGGCACCGGAGAGACGGATACTTGGTCACAAGCCCCACGCCCACTGTTTGTGGGCCCAGCCTCTACGTGAAGTGAAGTTGTCTTGCCCAATGTGCTGTGGGATTCAGAAATAGAAATGTGATGGATTAGGTTGTCGTCCTTTTCGTGGCTCACAACGTACGATCCGGGATGAAAAAATTGAGCAAAAGAAGAAAAGTGTCCCGAAACTGATGAAAACGTTTGATTTTGGGATCCAAAAACCAGCACAGCCAAGCAAGCTTGGTGCCCCCGTCGTAGAGCTCTCGGAGAGCTTTCGAACTGTATGTTGTGCGCCGTGTAACTCCTTACAGATCAAAAGTTTTAAGCAGCGGAGCGACGGATACCTGGTCACAAGCCCCACGCCCTCTGTTTGCGGGCCCAGCCTCTACATGAAGTGATGTTGTCTTGCCCAAGGTGCCATGGGATTCAGTAATAAAAATGTGATGGATTAAGTTGTCATCCTTTTCGCGGCTCACGACGTACAATCCTGGACGAAAAAATAGTGCAAAAGAAGAAAAGTGTCCCAAAATTGATGAAAACGTTCGATTTTGGACTCTGAAAATAGGCGTAACTGTGAGGCCCGACCCCGAATAACGTGTCCTACCTCGATTTGGGCAACTTAGACCTAGAATTAAATGACCGACCTTGGATTATATGCCCTGTCTTGGTTTTTGTGCATGCCTCGTCATTCGTGCCTTGACCTAGAATTATATGCCCTACTCCTCAGCTTACGTGCCCTGACTTCGAATTTCGTGCGTTACCTCGTTTTGTGTATCCTAACCTTGAACTACGTACCTTAACCTAGATATAGAGCCGTGCCTTGATTTCATGCATTGCATTGAATTACGTGCCTTATTTCGGTCTACATTCATTCACCTAGGGTTACGTGTGTTAGCGTTAGAATTCGTGCACTTATCTTGAAGTATGTGCCTTAGTCTTGAAATACGTGTTGTACCTCATAGTTTGTGTCTTGCCACGTAGTTCGTGTCTACCTCGTAATTCATGCCCTAGACCTAGGAATCCGTGCCACCACGTTAATCAAGAAAGAATCCTACACAAAGCACTAGACAATAAAATAATCCTACACAATCCACTAACCAATATTATATTCCTAATTCAAATTATCTACAAACTCCACTAACAATAAAATAATACTAAACTATTCCTACATTTTCCACTATCTATTATTCTATTCATAATTCAACTCATCAACAAACATTTCTATATTTTATTCTACCTAGATTCCCTAATTTCCCAACATTCCTATGACAATTCTAATGACACAAATGCATAAAGAATTATTCCTAGACAAACTATGACAAACACTTAGCACAATGCATAAAAAAATGCACAAAACCACCCAAATCCTCTACCTTGCTCAACCAAACCACCTTTTCCCATGTTAAACATTTTAAAATCACACATTGAAGACACAAAAATCAGAATTTAATGGCCCAAGGCCGACCAAGTGCTTGAACAATGCAAAGGCCTTCATTTTTTTGTCATTTCTTCTTTCCTCTCACATTTTCTCTCTCTCCCTCTCATTCTCTCTCTCCATTTCTGTTTTGGCTGAGTTCTCTCCACCTTTTAGCTCATCTTCATCATCCTAAGGTGCATCAAGACAAACCACAAGCAAAGAAACTCACCCAAGCAAGCTAGGATGCAAGAAACACACATGCAAGCATTTTGAGTCACCATTTTCGGCCTAGGTAAGTTTTCTTGGCTTCCATTTCTTTTCTTCTTATTCTAACCTCATGAATGTGCTAAGAGATTGATCACTATTCTAGGAAAAATAGAGAAACCAAGTTGGAATCTCGGCTAAGCAAGAAGAAGAAGAGATTTGAAGCATCAACAAGTTTTTGTGCATCTTTGTGGTTGATTGCTAAGGTGAGGGTTAAAACCTTTTGAAAACTCTTCAAAAATTCACATGCATGCTCATAAATGTGTGTATTGGCTTCTTTACTTGAGCTATATGGTCGTTCATAAGTTTAAACAACCATGCATGGCAAGATCTTGGTTTGAAAATGATGCTAGGTGAAGTAGAAATTGTTGACAACTCTCTGACCAGTCTGTTCGAGGTAAGTTTAGCAAGGAAAATGATGTTGAAAATTCATTAAAATTGGTAGGTGACTATTTTGGACAGTTTTGAACATTTTTCCCAGAAATAGGCCGAAACTAATTTTGACTCTAAGTTCCTCAAAATGGCAAATCTCTAAAATGTGACCAAATCTGGAAATCTGGAAAAATGAAGCAGGTTTTGGCAGATGCACTGACCTTGTGGAACGAACCATATTTGACTTAGTAAATGATGTCCAAAATGCATGAAATTTGGGGTGCTGCTATATTTTTCAGTGCTGGACAACTTTGTCAGAAATGGACCAAGGCTAAAACGGACCCTAAGGACCTCAAAAACGACAATTTCTGAAACGTGTGCAAATCTGGACAGTTTTGTGCTATTCCACTGTTTCGGCTATATCTAATGATCCCGAACTCCAATTGATGCAAGGTTTGTTTTTGATTTTAGTTAACTTGTTAAGCTTTAATTTGACATTTTATTCACTGGATTTGGAGTTTGTTTGTTTATCCTATTGGTTGTGAGAAAACAGCCCATTGCAGTAAAGGTTTCACTTAGCTATATGCTTGGAAAATTGTTGTAACCTCTCTTGTGGTACTAATTGCTTGGAATTGTGGTGTTGGGATGTTGTGTGGACTGTTTTGAGTACTTGAGGATGTTTGAATTGAATGATGCATGGCTTGAGAATGATTTTGAGTTGACTTAGGGTTTTAATCACACGGTTAAGCATGAAATGGAAACCCTAATGACCAGGTAGTCTTGCTAAGTGTTGATCATTTGGAAATTGTGTGGAAATTTTATTCTTAGTGGGCTGCTCGTAAATGTCTTATAACTTCAAATGTGATTTTGACCATTGCATGTTGACAAATAAGCTTTTCTTGCACCCGAACCCATGATTGATGTCATTGCATGTTGAATAATCTTATCACTTGATCACGTGGGCTTCGTAATGAGTTATATGGCCTGTTTTACATGTGTTACATGGCTGCCCGTTTAATTTTCACATGTGTTATATGGCCTGTTTTACATGTTTTAATGTGTTACATGTGTTATCGTGCCCTGCTTGTTACCTATCTTATCGTGCCCTGCTTGTTACCTGTCTTATCGTGCCCTGCTTGTTACCTGTCTTATCGTGCCCTGCTTGTTACCTGTCAATGTGCAATCTTATGACTGTCCGGAGGCAACCTACTTTGTTGTCCTCCTACTGTGATATATTACCTGTCATGAATGTGCATAGCATACAAGGTTGCAACCTTTCCTGTTGGCATGGTAGCGATCACGCACACCGGGCAGCATCGGGCTTGCAGGTGCACCCGTGACTACCATGGTTCCATTCCCTCTCTCGCTTGAAGGCTAGACTTCCTCGAAGAGTTGGGTCGTAGGATTTCGGGATACATCCGGAGTACACCCACCTAGCGTGTTTGGGGGATGATTTGAAGTCGGCCGCAACAACTGATCCTGGAACTGATCTGAGAGCAAAAGCTCACTGTATCCTTTTTACTATAGGTATAAGTACTCTCGCTTGGTTCCTAGAGAACCTCGGGGAGGAAAGACCGGTATTCCTATTTCTGTACTTATATTTCTGTTGTGTTCATGCTTGCAAAAAGGATTTTCATAAGTTGAACTGGAAAATGAGTTTCAAAACGTATTTCTCGTTCCCCCTCGCTGAGTTCATAAGGACTAACCCTCTTTTTTATCACAGGTGAAGAAGAACAGGTACAGATACCCGAGGACAACGTGCTTAACGATGATTCCTTGGAGTGATTGCCTGTCCCTACGTGCTTTTGTGCCTTGCCTGAAATTGGTTGCTATAAGGATGTTGTGTTTGATTGCAAACTATTCATTTTATTGATGTAAATGACCCCGTTGTAATTTGGGTCTAATTCTGGGATTGTACTATCTATAACCGGATGAACTTTTATTTGGTTGTTTGCTTTCGTTTTCTTGATTAGTAGTTGTCGTAGGCAGTCAAACCACTAGATGAACAATCAACTAAGTTAATTCTATCTAATTTCACCTAGGTGCTCATTTGCAAACTAAAGGATAATAGGTACTTGTATGATAGGAAATTGACAAATAAATAGGACATAGTTATCATGTTAGGCTTATTAACCAAACGAGACTTTCAAGATAAACTAGTAGGCAAATCGGTTGGTGACAAATAGGAGTCCCTAATGGAATTGGATTAATGATTGGAATAATTGAGGCATTAAGAGAATTAGGTCAAACCAAAGAGCCCAATTACAACCGTTATGCTGCCGGTTTTCCAAAAAAACTTGGAGTTTAGACTAAAACGATAAGTGTTAAATCTTCATGAACGGTTAAGTATGTGACATGTCCTGAACATTTAGATCACACCCTAGCCTAACCTTATAGGCCGGGTTGAGGCGTGACACCTTAGAATAGAATGGTATTAGAGGTTAGTTTACTAACTAGGCGTTAGTCGGGTTCAACTCTCGGACCATGGGTAGAAGCCCTAAGGTAATTATGATGTCTTGTTTATATGTGCTAATGTGTGCTAATGTGCTTTAATTTCTTTGAGAATTGAATACTATGTGCCTTTGTGGACTATATGTATTATGTGTCATGCACACCGACACGTTCTCAATAATGCATGCATGCTTTTATACTCCTTCCTTGATACATGTGCATGTTATATAATCGTGAATGACTGTCTATACACATAGATAGTTAGGATTAGGACTTTCAGTGAAGTAAATTTGTGCAGGACGAACGAAAAGGCTCGGTTAGAGATTTCTCGCATCTTCACAAGTACTCGATGGATCGTTTGTATTATTGGATATGCATATATATAAAATACGTAGCACATGTATAATTGTTGAGGTGAAATTATCTCCTTATCTTTGGAATACTTATGCCTGTGATGAAGTTATCAATTTTATAGCTATAAAGTTCTTGATTCTGTTAAACCGTTCTCCTAATTGTGGTTTAAGAATAAATGTTAAGGACATACAACTTTCCTTAGATATAAGAAATACTATTAAATATGTAGAGTAGTATATATTCTCATGTGCTGATAGTGGAAGTTGACTTGGAGGTTTCCTTGAATCCATTTCTCACATCTTAAAATTGGCTTGATAGGCTATCTAAGAAGTTGGCAATATACTCGTACGATTGAATCCTTACCTGATTGGAATTAAGCATTGATGAATTTGATATGGTGTATACTAGCGAGTTTCAAGTTCCCTAAATGTTGAGATCATAACCTAGAAATTAAAAGATGAATTCGTGGAAGTTGATGATAGTTACTTTTAGGGGTTAGATAATTGAGACATGGATAGTGTATTTGAGTGACTTAGCAATGGATAACCTCAAGACATGTAGGCAACTCTGGAGACCGAATTTAACAAGGTTGATGATTCTTTAATATAACAAGATATAAGGATGCTGGAATTGAGGAATTCATGTAGCTAGAACTCGTGTTTGGAAAACTGCACCTAAAATGTTAGGTCGGATAGAAGTGTACAGAATTGAATTATGCATTAGATGACTAACATTGCTAAAGGTCCTAAGTTGGATATCGGTGATATTTAGAATCATGGTATTAATTTGGTGCCTCTCGGATTTAGTTGTGATTATGCAAGTAAGTCATTCTATGCACTCGTTGTTTAGATACCCTAGAGGATGTTGGAAAGCATATACCCCTAAGTAATACCAATGGACCTAATATATAAACCATGGAAATGAGATTAAAGCATTCGGTTACAAAGTGGAGTCATTAGGATATGATTAGTAATCCTAAATAGCTAATAGTAAGTATGCATGATGATTCATGGTGAACCCTAGAACCTAAGGTCGATGAGTCTTGACGCTCTTAGCTAGTTGAACATGTAAATGAGAAGAGTAAGATTTCATAGAGTTAAGATAGAGATGAATTAGAGTCATAATGACCCAAGAGACTATTGTTAGACCACCGTATCTATGTGCACCATTTCGCATCTAGAAACGAGCGATCAGTAGACTTCGAATTGTGGTCGTTGAATAAGAGGGGTGAATCTTGTAGTGATAGTTAAATAAGTGGTTGATTACTTTTGAAGTTCTATTAGGTTATGTTGAAGGATACCTCGTGGTCATAATTCTTATATTGATACAACCTTGAAGTTATCTCGTGTAAGTATTTTATGAAGTCGGTCATTTCGGTACCCATTAATAGTCCTAGGATTGTTGTTGTACGGCCGATAACCTAGTAGAGCATTGATATCACTTACATGGCGATGAACCCAGCTTAGTAACATTAATGTCGAAGATATATTGGCGGGCATTAAGTATTCGAAGAAATGACTAGGTCGCTAAGTGAGTAGGACCATTGTCTTCTTAAGTATGACGTAACCTTGGATTGAGGTGAGTGGAATTTATTTGAGGTTGAAACTATTCGCCTTAGGAGTTTTGGATAAGATTAAAAGAAAGTTCTGAAGCCTCGTGACTTGAAAATAGAGATTTGAATATGGGAATAAATTGTAGACCACAAGCTGATGAAGCTTACTTGAAAAGTTGAACTAGTGCTACATGATTAGTTTATTCATGCAATTTCGATGGCAATTTGTTGGTGGTACCTAATAAACCTTAGAGTTTGAGTTTAACGAATCTCAACGGTCTTTCTCCTTGATTACAAGCGTGAAGGTTAACAAAGCCGGGACAGGAGATTAGTGAATAAGAGCCTGTAATTGGGAGACTAGTCATTAGAAGATTTACTAATCCAATGTACCTTCAAGATAAGAACTATGATACTACCGATAGATGACGACTTGAGGTGGATTAGTTTGTTTGGTGAGTTCAACTTGAAAATAGGGTCGTATCGTGGAAATGATCTGTAACTTGTGTATGGCCTATGTGATAACGGTTTTGAAGCTAGTAGATAGGATATGTAAATCGGATATAGATCTATCATCTTGAAATTAGTGAATGTCACCCTAGGATCATGGAATTATTGTGATATTTCTTTTGAGGTATGAATGCGAGATTGACACAACATGAGTCATGATTTTGGAGTTATAGTTCTATTGTTAGAATACCGATGCAACTTTGATGACTATGTTTGAAGACTCTAACCTTAGTTAATGAACTTGACCTTAAGATCAAATGGAGAATAGAGTTGTTCAAAGGAAAGAACTATAAATGTAGAGGTCACACCGAACTAAATGATTGGAGAAACATAGGAAGTGAATTGGTTGTGGTAAGAGATCACCAAACACGGGACGAACCGGAGTAGGAAGAATAACAAGGGTCAGAATCCATCTAAATGACCTCAATAGGCAAGAATGAATTTTGGGACGAAATTCTTTTAAGGAGGGGATAATGTGAGGCATGACCCCGAATAACGTGTCCTACCTCGATTTGTGCGCTTTAGACCTAAAATTAAATGATCGACCTTGGATTATATGCCCTGTCTTGGTTTTCGTGCATGCGCATTCATGCCTTGACCTAGAATTATATGCCCTACTCCTCAGCTTACGTGCCCTGACTTCGAATTTCGTGCGTTAGCTCGTTTCGTGTGTCCTAACCTTGAACTACGTACCTTAACCTAGATATAGAGTCGTGCCTTGATTTGTGTGCATTGCATTGAATTACGTACCTTATTTCGGTCTACGTTCATTTACCTAGGGTTGCGTGTGTTAGCGTTAGAATCCGTGCACTTATCTTGAAGTATGTGCCTTAGTCTTGAAATACGTGTTGTACCTTGTAGATCGTGTCTTACCTCGTAGTTCGTGTCTACCTCGTAATTCGTGCCCTAGACCTAGGAATCCGTGCCACCACGTTAATCAAGAAAGAATCCTACACAAAGCACTAGACAATAAAATAATCCTACACAATCCACTAACCAATATTATATTCCTAATTCAAATTCTCTACAAATTCCACTAACAATAAAATAATACTAAACTATTCCTACATTTTCCACTATCTATTATTCTATTAATAATTCAACTCATCAACAAATATTTCTATATTTTATTCTACCTAGATTCCCTAATTTCCCAACATTCCTATGACAATTCTAATGACACAAATGCATAAAGAATTATTCCTAGACAAACTATGACAAACACTTAGCACAATGCATAAAAAAATGCACAAAACCACCTAAATCCTCTACCTTGCTCAACCAAACCACCTTTGCCCATGCTAAACATTTTAAAATCACACATTGAAGACACAAAAATCAAAATTTAATGGCCCAAGGCCGACCAAGTGCTTGAACAATGCAAAGGCCTTCATTTTTTTGTCATTTCTTCTTTCCTCTCACATTTTCTCTCTCTCCCTCTCATTCTCTCTCTCCATTTCGGTTTTGGCTGAGTTCTCTCCACCTCTTAGCTCATCTTCATCATCCTAATGTGCATATAGACAAACCACAAGCAAAGAAACTCACCCAAGCAAGCTAGGATGCAAGAAACACACATGCAAGCATTTTGAGTCACCATTTTCGGCCTAGGTAAGTTTTCTTGGCTTCCATTTCTTTTCTTCTTGTTCTAACCTCATGAATGTGCTAAGAGATTGATCACTAGGCTAGGAAAAATAGAGAAACCAAGTTGGAATCTTGGCTAAGCAAGAAGAAGAAGAGATTTGAAGCTTCAACAAGTTTTTTGTGCATCTTTGTGGTTGATTGCTAAGGTGAGGGTTAAAACCTTTTGAAAACTCTTCAAAAATTCACATGCATGCTCATAAATGTGTGTATTGGCTTCTGTACTTGAGTTATATGGTCGTTCATAAGCTTAAACAACCATGCATGGAAAGATCTTGGCTTGAAAATGATGCTAGGTGAAGTCGAAATTGTTGACAGCTATCTGACCAGTCTGTTCGAGGTAAGTTTAACAAGGAAAATGATGTTTAAAATTCATAAAAATTGGTAGGTGACTAGTTTGGACAGTTTTGAACATTTTTCCCAGAAATAGGCCGAAGCTAATTTTGATTCTAAGGTCCTCAAAATGGCAAATCTCTAAAATGTGACCAAATCTGGAAATCTGGAAAAATGAAGCAGGTTTTGGCAGATGCACTGACCTTGTGGAACGAACCATATTTGACTTAGTAAATGATGTCCAAAATGCATGAAATTTGGTGTGCTACTATATTTTTCAGTTCTGGACAACTTTGTCAGAAATGGACCAAGGCTAAAACTGACCCTAAGGACCTCAAAAATGACAATTTCTGAAAAGTGTACAAATCTGGACAGTTTTGTGCTATTCCACTTTTCGGCTATATCTAATGATTCTGAACTCCAATTGATGCAAGGTTTGTTTCTGATTTTATTTAACTTGTTAAGATTTAATTTGACATCTTATTCACTGGATTTGGAGTTTGTTTGATTATCCTATTGATTGTGAGAAAACAGCCCATTGCAGTAAAGGTTTCACTTAGCTATAAGCTTGGAAAATTGTTGTAACCTCTCTTGTGGTACTAATTTCTTGGAATTGTGGTGTTGGGATGTTGTGTGGACTGTTTTGAGTACTTGAGGATGTTTGAATCGAATGATGCATGGCTTGAGAAAGATTTTGAGTTGACTTAGGTTTTTAATCACACGGTTAAGCATGAAATGGAAACCCTAATGACTAGGTAGTCTTGCTAAGTGTTGATCATTTGGAAATTGTGTGGAAATTTTATGCTTAGTCGACTGCCTGTAAATGTCTTATAACTTCAAATGTGATTTTGACCATTGCATGTTGACAAATAAGCTTTTCTTGTACCCGAACCCATGATTGATGTCATTGCATGTTGAATAATCTTATCACTTGATCACGTGGGCTTCGTAATGAGTTATATGGCATGTTTTACATGTGTTACATGGCTGCCTGTTTAATTTTCACATGTGTTATATGGCTTGTTTTACATGTTTTAATGTGTTACACGTGTTATTGTGCCCTACTTGTTACCTATCTTATCGTGCCCTGCTTGTTACCTATCTTATCGTGCCCTGCTTGTTACCTGTCTTATCGTGCCCTGCTTGTTACCTGTCAATGTGCAATCTTATGACTGTCCGGAGGTAACCTACTTTGTTGTCCTCCTACTGTGATATATTACCTGTCATGAATGTGCATTGCATACAAGGTTGCAACCTTTCCTGTTGGCATGGTAGCGATCACGTACACCGGGCGGCATCGGGCTTGCAGGTGCACCCGTGACTACCATGGTCCCATTCCCTCTCTCGCTTGGGGGCTAGACTTCCTCGGAGAGTTGGGTCGTAGGATTTCGGGGTACATCCGGAGTACACCCACCTGGCGTGTTTGGGGGATGATTTGAAGTCGGCCGCAACAACTGATCCTGGAACTGATCTGAGAGCAAAAGCTCATTGTATCCTTTTTACTATGTGTATAAGTACTCTCGCTTGGTTCCTAGAGAACCTCGGGGAGGAAAGACCGGTATTCCTGTTTCTGTACTTATATTTCTGTTGTGTTCATGCTTGCAAAAAGGATTTTCATAAGTTGAACTGGAAAATGAGTTTCAAAACGTATTTCTCGTTCCCCCTCGCTGAGTTCATAAGGACTCACCCTCTTTTTCATCACAAGTGAAGAAGAACAGGTACAGAAACCCGAGGACAACGTGTTTAACGATGATTCCTTGGAGTGATTGCCTGTCCCTACGTGATTTTGTGCCTTGCCTGAAAGTGGTTGCTATAAAGATGTTGTGTTTGATTGCAAACTATTCATTTTATTGATGTAAATGACCCCGTTGTAATTTGGGTCTAATTCTGGGATTGTACTATCTATAACTGGACGAACTTTTATTTGGTTGTTTGCTTTTGTTTTCTTGATTAGTAGTTGTCATAGGCAGTCAAACCACTAGATGAACAATCAACTAAGTTAATTCTATCTAATTTCACCTAGGTGCTCATTTGCAAACTAAAGGATAATAGGTACTTGTATGATAGGAAATTGACAAATAAATAGGACATAGTTATCATGTTAGGCTTATTAACCAAACGAGACTTTCAAGATAAACTAGTAGGCAAATCGGTTGGTGACAAATAGGAGTCCCTAATGGAATTGGATTAATGATTGGAATAATTGAGGCGTTTAGCGAATTAGGTCAAACCAAAGAGCCCAATTACAGCCGTTATGCTGCCGGTTTTCTTAAAAAAATTGGAGTTTAGACTAAAACGATAAGTGTTAAATCTTCATGAACGGTTAAGTACGTGACATGTCCTGAACATTTAGATCACACCCTAGTCTAACCTTATAGGCCGGGTTGGGGCGTGACAGTAACCGAGCAGGCTTGCTGCTCCCGATGTAGAGCTCTCAGAGAGCTTTCCAACGGTATACTGTGCGTAGCGTAATGCCTTACGGATCAAAAGTTATGAGCACCGAAGCGACGGATACCTGGTCACAAGCCCCACGCCCTCTGTTTGCAGGCCAAGCCTCTTCATGAAGTGAAGTTGTCTTGCCCAAGGTGTCGTGTTATTCGGTAATAGAAATGTGATGGATTAGGTTGTCGTCCTTTTCGCAGCTCACGACGTACGATCCGGGACGGAAAAACAGCGCAAAAGAAGAAAAGTGTCCCAAAACTTATGAAAATGTTCAATTTTGGGCTCTGAAAACAGGCGCAACCGAGCAAGCTAAGTACCCCCATCGTAGAGCTCTCAGGGTGCTTTCCAGCGGTTTGTTGTGCGACGCGTAACTCCTTACGGATCAAAAGTAATGGGCACCGGAGCGATGGATACCTGGCCACAAGCCCCACGCCCTCGGTTTGAGGGCCCGGCCTCTATGTGAAATGAAGTTGTCTTGCCCAAGGTGCCGTGTGATTCGGTAATAGAAATATGATGGATTAGGTTGTCGTCCTTTTCGCGGCTCACGACGTACGATCCAGGATGGAAAAACAGCGCAAAAGAAGAAAAGTGACCCAAAACTGATGAAAACGTTCCATTTTGGGCTCCAAAAACAGGCGCAGCCGTGCAAGCTTGGTGCCCCCCTGGTATAGCTCTCGAAGAACTTTCCAACGGTATGCTGTGCGCCGCGTAACTCCTTACGGATCAAAAGTTATGAGCACCAGAGCGATGGATACCTGGTCACAAGCCCCACACCCTCTGTTTGCGGGCCCAGCCTCTACGTGAAGTGAAGTTGTCTTGCCCAAGGTGCCGTGGGATTCGGTAATAGAAATGTGATAGATTAGGTTGTCTTCCTTTTCACAGCTCACGACGTACGATCCGGGACAGAAAAACTGCGCAAAAGAAGAAAATGTCCCAAAATTGATGAAAACGATCGATTTTGGGTTCCGAAAATAGGCGTAGCCATGCAGGCTTGCTGCTCTCTTCGTAAAACTCTCAGAGAACGTTCCAATGGCATGCTGTGCGCTGCGTAACTCCTTACGGATCAAAAGTTATGAGTACCGAAGCGACGGATACCTGGTCACAAGCCCCACACTCTCAGTTTTCGGGCCCAGCCTCTACGTGAAGTGAAGTTGTCTTGCCCAAGGTACCATGTGATTCGGTAATAGAAATGTGGTGGATTAGGTTGTCGTCCTTTACGCGGCACAAGACGTACTATCCGGGACGAAAAAACAGCGCAAAAGAAGAAAAGTGTAACAAAATTGATGAAAATGTTCAATTTTGGGCTGCGAAAATAGTCGCAGCTGAGCAAGCTAGGTGCCCCCGTCGTAGAGCTCTCGGAGAGCTTTCCAACGGTATGCTGTGCGCCGTGTAATTCCTTACGAATCAAAAGTTATGAGCACCAGAGCGACGGATACCTGGTCACAAGCCCCACGCCCTCTGTTTGAAGCCCCAGCCTCTACGTGAAGTGAAGTTGTCTTGCCCAAGGTGCCGTGTGATTCGATAATAGAAATGTGATGGATTAGGTTGTCGTCCTTTTCACGGCTCACGACATACAATTCGGGATGAAAAAATAGCGCAAAGGAAGAAAATTGTCCCAAAACTGATGAAAACGTTTGATTTTAGGCTCTGAAAACAGGCACAACCGAGTAGGCTAGGTACCCCCATCGTAGAGCTCTTAGAGTGCTTTCCAACGGTATGCTGTGCGCCGCGTAACTCCTTACGGATCAAGAATTATGGGCACCAGAGCGACGGATACCTGGTCACAAGCCCCACGCCCTCGGTTTGAGGGCCCAGCCTCTACGTGAAGTGAAGTTGTCTTGCCTAAGGTGCCATGGGATTCGATAATAAAAATGTGATGCATTAGGTCGTCCTCCTTTTCACGGCTCACGACGTACGATCCGGGACAAAAAAAACTGCTCAAAAGAAGAAAAGTGTCCCAAAATTGATGAAAACGATCGATTTTGGGTTCCAAAAATAGGCGCAGCCATGCAGGCTTGCTGCTCTCTTCGTAAAGCTCTCGGAGAACGTTCCAATGGCATGTTGTGCGCCGCGTAACTTCTTACGGATCAAAAGTTATGAGTACCGAAGCGACGGATACCTGGTCACAAGCCCCACACTCTCTGTTTGCGGGCCCAGCCTCTACGTGAAGTGAAGTTGTCTTGCCCAAGGTACCATGTGATTCGGTAATAGAAATGTGGTGGATTAGGTTGTCGTCCTTTACGCGGCACAAGACGTACTATCCGGGACAAAAAAACAGCGCAAAAGAAGAAAAGTGAAACAAAATTGATGAAAACATTCAATTTTGGGCTCCGAAAACAGTCGCAGCTGAGCAAGCTCGGTACCCCCGTCGCAGAACTCTCAGAGAGCTTTCCAACGGTATGCTGTGCGCTGCGTAACTCCTTACGGATCAAAAGTTATGAGCACCAGAGCGACGGATACCTGGTCACAAGACCCACGCCCTCTGTTTGCGGGCCCAGCCTCTACGTGCAGTGAAGTTTTCTTGCCCAAGGTGCAGTGGGATTCGGTAATAAAAATGTGATGGATTAGATTGTCGTGCTTTTTGCGGTTCACGACGTACGATCCGGGATGAAAAAATAGCACAATTTAAGAAAACTGTCCCAAAACTGATGAAAACGTTCGATTTTGTTCTCCGAAAATAGGCACAACCGAGTAGGCTTGTTGCCCCTGTCGTAGAGCTCTCGGAGAGCCTTCCAACGGTATGTTGTGCTCCATGTAACTCCTTACGGATCAAAAGTTATGGGCACCGGTGCGACGGATACCTGGTCACAAGCCCTACGCCCTCTGTTTTTGGGCCCAGCCTTTACGTGAAGTGAAGTTGTCTTGCCTAAGGTGCAGTGGGATTCGGTAATAAAAATGTGATGGATTAGGTTGTCGTCCTTTTCGCGGCTCATGACGTACGATCCGGGACCGAAAAACAACGCAAAAGAAGAAAAGTGTCCTAAAATTGATGAAAACGTTCGATTTTGGGCTCCGAAAATAGGCGCTGTTGTGTAGGCTTGCAGCTCACGTCGTAGAGTTGTCAGAGAGTTTTCCAACGGTATGCTGTGCGCCGTGTAACTCTTTACAGATCAAAAGTTATGGGCACCGAAGCGACGGATACCTGATCACAAGCCCTACGCACTCGGTTTGAGGGCCCAGCCTCTACGTGCAGTGAAGTTTTCTTGCCCAAGGTGATACGCGATTCGGTAATAAAAATGTGATGGATTAGGCTGTCATCCTTTTCGTACCTCACGAAGTAAGATCCGGGATGGAAAACCAGCGCACAAGAAGAAAAGTATCGTAAAACTAATGAAAACGTTCGACTTTGGGCTCCAAAAAATAGGCACAGCCTAGTAGGCTAGCTGCCCTCGTCGTAGAGCTCTCGGAGAGCTTTCCAACGGTGTGCTGTGCGCCACGTAACTCCTTACGGATCAAAAGTTATGGCCACCGGAGCGACGGATACCTGGTCACAAGCCCCACGCCCTATGTTTGCGGGCCTAGCGTCTACGTGAAGTGAGTTGTCTTGCCCAAGGTGCCATGGGATTCGGTAATAGAAATGTTATGGATTAGGTTATCGTCCTTTTCGTGGCTCACGACGTACGATCCGGGACTGTAAAACTACGTAAAAGGAGAAAAGTGTCCCGAATCTAATGAAAACTTTCGATTTTGGGCTCCAAAAATAGGCGCAGCTGAGCAAGCTTGGTGCCCCCATCGTAGAGCTCTCGGAGAGCTTTCCAACGGTATGTTGTGCGCCGTGTAACACCTTACGGATCAAAAATTTTGGGCACCGGAGCGACGGATACCTAGTCACAAGCCCCACGCCCTCTGTTTGCGGGTCCAGCCTCTACGTGAAGTGAAGTTGTCTTGCCCAAGGTGCCGTGTCATTCGGTAATGGAAATGTGATGGATTAGGTTGTCGTCCTTTTTACGGCTCACGACGTACGATCCGGGATGAAAAAATAGCGCATAGGAAGAAAAGTGTCCCAAAACTGATGAAAACATTTGATTTTGGGCTCTGAAAACAAGCACAACGGAGCAGGCTAGGTGCCCCCATCGTAGAGCTCTCAGAGTGCTTTTCAACGGTATGTTGTGCACTACGTAACTCCTTACGGATCAAAAGTTATGGGCACCGGAGATACGGATACCTGGTCACAAGCCCCACGGCCTCGGTTTGAGGGCCCATCCTCTACGTGAATTGAAGTTCTCTTGCCAAGGTGTCATGGCATTCGGTAATAAAAATGTGATGGATTAGGTTGTTGTCCTTTTCGTAGCTCATGACGTACAATCCGGGACGGAAAAACTGCGTAAAAGAAGAAAAGTGTTCCGAAACATATGAAAACGTTTAATTTTAGGCTCCGAAAATAGGCGCAGCCTGGCTAGCTCGGTGCCCCCGTCGTATAACTCTAGGAGTGCTTTCCAACGGTATGTTGAGCGCCGTGTAACTCCTTACGCATCACAAGTTATGAGCACCGGAGCGACGGATACCTGGTCCCAAGCCACATGCCCTCTGTTTGCGGGCCCAGCCTCTAAGTTGTCTTGCCCAAGGTGCTGTGTGATTCGGTAATAGAAATGTGATGGATTAGGTTGTCGTCCTTTTCGTGGCTCACGATGTACGATACGGGAAGGAAAAACAGCGCAAAACAAGAAAAGTGTCCCAAAACTTATGAAAATGTTCGATTTTAGGCTCTAAAAACAAGCACAACCGAGCAGGCTAGGTGCCCCCATCGTAGAGCTCTCAGAGTACTTTCCAACGGTATGTTGTGTGCCGCGTAGCTCCTTACGGATCAAGAGTTATGGGCACCGGAGCGACGGATACTTGGTCACAAGCCCCACGCCCTCTATTTGAGGGCCCAGCCTCTACGAGAAGTGAAGTTGTCTTGCCCAAGGTGCCGTGGGATTCGGTAATAGAAATGTGATGGATTAGGTTGTCGTCCTTTTCGCGGCTCACGACATACGATCCGGGACGGAAAAATAGCGCAAAAGAATAAAAGTGTCCCAAAACTTATGAAAATGTTCGATTTTAGGCACCGAAAATAGGCGCAACCGAGCAGGCTAGGTTCCCGATCATAGAGCTCTCAGAGTGCTTTCCAACGGTATGTTGTACGTCGCGTAACTCCTTACAGAGCAAAAGTTAAGGGCACTGGAGCGACGGATACCTAGTCACATGCCCCACGCCCTCTGTTTGAGGGCCCAGCCTCTACGTGAAATGAAGTTGTCTTGCCCAAGGTGTCGTGTGATTCGGTAATAGAAATGTGATGGAATAAGATGTCGACTTTTTTGCGTCTCACGACGTACGATCCGAGACGAAAAAACAGCGTAAAAGAAGAAAAGTGTTCTAAAACTTATGAAAATGTTCAATTTTGGGCTCCGAAAACAGGCACAGCCAAGCAGGCTAGGTGCGCCTATCATAGAGCTCTCAGAGAGCTTTCCAATGGTATGCTGTGCAGCGCGTAACTCCTTACGGATCAAAAGTTATGGCACCGGAGCGACGGATACCTGGTCACAAGCCTCACGCCTTCTGTTTGCGGGCCCAGCCTCTAAGTGAAGTGAAGTTGTCTTGCGCAAGGTGCCATGGGATTTGATAATAGAAATGTGATGGATTAGGTTGTCATCTTTTTGGCGGCTCACGACGTACGATACGGGAAGGAAAAACAGCGTAAAATAAGAAAAGTGTCCCAAAACTGATGAAAATGTTGCATTTTGGGTTCTGAAAATAGGCGCAGCTGAGCATGCTTGGTGCCCCTATGATAGAGCTCTTGGAGAGCTTTCCAACGGTATACTGTGTGAGGCCCGACCTCGATTTGCGTGTGATACCTCGTTTTGTGTGCCCTAACCTTGATTTGTGTGCCTTGACCTAGGTTTAAGAATTGTGTTTCGTTTTGTGTGCCTTGCATTGAATTACGTGCATTCATTTAGGATTGCGTGCATTTACTTAGAAAACGTGCATTCGTCTCGTAGTTCGTGCCTTACCTCGTAGTGCGTGCCCTAGACCTAGGAAAGCGTGCCCTCACGCTAATCAAGAAAGCATCTTACACAAAGCACTAGATCAATAATTAATCCTACAAATCCCACTAACTAATATTAAATTACTAATTCAACTCACTAGAAGACAAAATCTCACAAAAAGCTAGACATTCCTTATTCTTTTGCACTTTCAACACACAATTAAATAATGCTCAAAAGATGACAAAAAATCAGATTTTTACATGCCTTGGCCGACCACCTTGTGGCATTTATGCTTGCTTGCTCAATTCAAAATTTATTCTAGACAATTCTATGACAAGTTATGACACAAATGCATAAAAAATTAGCTCAAAACTCCTCAAAACTCCACCAATCTCGACATAGGCTCCTTGCCCATGCTAGATAATTCAAAAACCATGCTTCTTGAAGACACAAATCTGATTTTTTGTATGCCCAACATGCTTCATCTTTTGCAAAGCCTTCATTTTTCTTTCATTTCTCTCATCTCCTCACATTTCTCTCTCCATCTCATTCTTCTCTCTCTCTCTCGGCTTTGGCTGAGTTCATTCACTCCATAGCTCATCTTCATCACTCCATGGTTCATCAAGGCAAGCAAGTAGCTAAGAAGCTCGACTAAGCAAGCTAAGTTGCAAGAATCACACATGCAAGCTCTATGAACAACCATTTCGACCTAGGTGAGTTTCCTAGCTTCCATTTCTTTTCTTCTTGTTCTAACCACATGCACCTACTAAGAACTTGGTCACTAAGCTAGGAAAAATAGAGAAAATCGAGTTGGTGTCTTGGCTAAGCAAGGAAGAAGATCAACTTTGTGCTTCACCAAGAGTCTTGTGCATCTTCTTGTTGTTTTGCTAAGGTGAGGGCTAAAACTTCTTGAAAATCCTTCAAAAAACCACATGCATGCTCTTAAATGTTTTTCTTTGCTTCTGTACTTGAGATATATGTGTGTTCATAAGCTTTTACAACCATGCATGGCAAGATTTTTGGCTAGATGGTGATGATAGATGAAATCGGGTTTATGAAAGCTTTATGTCTTGTTGGTGTGAGATAATTTTGGATAGGTAAATGATGTTTAAAATGCTTGAAAATTGGTAGGTAACTATTTTTTTCAGTTCTGAACATTTTTCCCAGAAATAGGCCAAAGCTAATTTTGAATCTAAAGTCCTCAAAATGGCAAATCATTAGTAAATGAAGCAGGTTTTGGCAGATTCACTGACCTTGTAGAACGAACCAGTTTTGACTTAGTAAATGATGTCCAAAATGTATGACATATGGTGCACTACTATATTTTTCAGTTCTGGACATTTTTGTCAGAAATGGACTAAGGCTAAATCGGACCCTAAGGACCTCAAAAACGACAAGTATCGAAATGTGTGCAAATCTGGACAGTTTTGTGCAATCCCACTGTTTTGGCTATAACTATTGGACCCGAACTCCAAATGATGCGAGGTTTGTTTCTGAATTTAGTTCACTTCTTAAGATTTAATTTGACATCTTGTTCACTAGAATTGGAGATTGTTTTCTTGTCTTAATGATTGTGAGAAAACAGCCCATTGCAGTGAGGGTTTCACTTAGTGATGCGCTTAGAAAAATTGTTGTAACTCCTCTTGTTGAATTAAATGCTTGGGATTGTGGCATTGGGATGTTGTGTGGACTGTTTTGAATACTTGAGGATGATAGAACTAATCGATGCGTGGCTTGAGATTGATTTAGAGTTGACTTGGGGCTTAATCGCACGGGTAAGCACGAAATTGAAACCCTAGTGACTAGGTAAACTTGCTAAGTGTTGATCCTTTGGATATTGTGTGTAATTATATGTTTAGTAGGCTGCCCGTAGTTGCCCTTATAGCCCTAAATGTGATTTTGATCATTGCATGTTGACAAATAGGCCTTTCTTGCATCCGAACCCACGTAGATGTTGTTGCATGTTAAATAATCTTATTATTTGATTACGTGAACTTTGAAATGAGTTATATGACTTGATTTACGTGTGTTACATGACTACCCGTTTAATGTTCATATAACTCCATATTCCTTTCAAGTGAAATTATTTGTCTTATCGTGCCTCGCTTGTTTACTTGTCAATGTGCAATCTTATGACTGCTCGGAGGCAACCTACTTTGTTGTCCCCCTAATGTGATATATTAAATTTCATAAATGTGCATTGCATACAAGGTTGCAATCTTTCATTTTGGCGTGGTAGCGTTCACGCACACCGGGCGGCATCGGGCTTGCCCGTGCAACCGTGACTACCGTTGTCCAATTCCCTCTCTCGCTTGGGGGCTAGACTTCCTCAGAGAGTTGGTCGTAGGATTTCAGGGTACATTCGGAGAACACCCATTTGGCGTGATAAGGGGATGATTTGAAGTCGGCTGCAACAACTGATACTGGAGATGAACTGAGAGCAAAAGCTCACCGTATCCTTTTCACTATGTGTATAAGTACTCTCGCTTGGTTCCTAGAGGACCTCGGGGAGGAAAGACGGGTAATTGTGTTCCTTTACTTTGATATTATTATTATGAACTTATTTGTGATATATTCATGCTTGCAAAAAGGGTTTTTATAAATTGAACCGAAAAATGAGTTTCAAAACCTATTTCTCGTTCCCTCTCGCTGAGTTCATAAGGACTCACCCTCTTTCATCATCTCAGGTGAAGAAGATCAAGAACAGGTACCCGAGGACGACGTGCATAACGATGATTCCTTGGAATGATTGCCTGTCCTTTGTGCTTTGCTTGATTATGGCTATTTATGAACACTATGCTACTTGAAGACTATTTCTTTTCATGTTGCTTGATGTTTGTAATGTAAAAGACCCCCGTTGTAATTTGGGGTCTAATTTTGGTTTGTACCGATAATAACTAGACAGACACTACTATGATCATTTTGCTATTGTCATTGGCTAGTATCTATCATAGGATTATGAAATATCAGGTAAGGACGAAGTAAAATGAACCTATCCAATCTTAAGCAGGTACTCACTATTAAGCTAAGATCAACAGGTACTTTTGTAACGAGGATTAACAAACAGACGAGACATAGTATCATACTAGGTTATTAATCAAACAAGACTTCGAGATAACTAGTAGGCATTTCAATTGATGGTAAATAGTAGTCTTAGTTGGAAATGAAATTGAGATTGAAAAATTTGAGACGTTTAGAGAATTAGGTCAAACTAAAGAGCCCAATTATAGCCGTTATGCTGCCGATTTTTCAGAAAATTTTAGAGTTTAGGCTAAAACGTTAAGTATTAAATTCCCATGAACAGTTAAGTACGAGATAGACTGGAATGTTAGATCACACACTAGTCTAACCTTCATAGGCCGGGTTGGGGCGTGACATACTGTGTGTCGCGTAACTCCTTACGGATCAAAAGTTATGGGCACCGGAGCGACGGATACCTGGTCATAAGCACCACGCCCTCGGTTTGAGGGCCCAGCCTCTACGTGAAGTGAAGTTGTCTTGCCCAAGGTGCCGTGGGATTCGATAATAAAAATGTGATGGATTGGGCTGTCATCCTTTTCGCGGCTCACGACGTACGATCCGGGACCGAAAACCAGCGCACAAGAAGAAAAATATCTCAAAATTGATGAAAATGTTCGATTTTGGGCTCCAAAAAATAGACGCAGCATAGCAGGCTGGCTGCCCTCGTCGTAGAGCTCTCAGAGAGATTTCTAACAGTATACTGTGCGCCACGTAACTCCTTACGGATCAAAAGTTATGGGCACCAGAGCGACGGATACCAGGTCACAAGCCCCACGCCCTCTGTTTGCGGGCCTAGCGTCTACGTGAAGTGAAGTTGTCTTGCCCAAGGTGACATGGGATTCGGTAATAGAAATGTGATGGATTAGGTTATCGTCCTTTTCGTGGCTCACGACGTACGATCTGGGACGGTAAAACTGCGCAAAAGGAGAAAACTGTCCCAAAACTGATGAAAACGTTCGATTTTGGGCTCCAAAAATAGGCGCAGCCCAGCAAGCTTGGTGCCCATATCATAGAGCTCTCGGAGAGCTTTGCAACGGTATGCTATGCGCCGTGTAACTCCTTACGGATCAAAAAGTTATGGGCACCGGAGCGATATATACCTGGTAACAAGCCCCACGCCCTCTGTTTGCGGGCCCAGCCTCTACGTGAAGTGAAGTTGTCTTTCCCAAGGTGCCATGTGATTCAGTAATAGAAATGTGATGGATTAGGTTGTCCTCCTTTTCGCGGCTCACGACATACGATCCGAGACAAAAAAACAGCGCAAAGGAAGAAAAGTGACCCAAAACTGATGAAAATGTTTGATTTTGGGCTCTGAAAACAGGCGCAGCCGAGTAGGCTTACTGCTCCCATCGTAGTGCTCTCGGATAACTTTTCAACGGTATGTTGTGCGCAGCGTAACTCCTTACGGATCAAAAGTTATGGGCTCCGAGGCGACGGATACCTGGTCACAAGCCCCACACCCTCTGTTTGCGGGCCCAACCTCTACGTGAAGTAAAGTTGTCTTGCCCAAGGTGCCATGTGATTCGGTAATAGAAATGTGATGGATTAGGTTGTCGTCCTTTTCGTGGCTCACGACGTACGATCCGGGATGAAAAAATAGCGCAAAAGAAGAAGAGTGTCCCAAAACTGATGAAAACGTTCAATTTTTGGCTCCGAAAATAGGCACAACCTAGCAAGGTTGGTGCCCCCGTCGTAGAGCTCTTGGAGAGCTTTCCAACAGTTTGCTGTGCGCCGCGTAACTCCTTACGGATCAAAAGTTATGAGCACCGGAGCGACGGATACCTGGTCACAAGCCTCACACCCTCTGTTTGCGGGCCCAACCTCTACGTGAAGTGAAGTTTTCTTGCCCAAGGTGCCATGTGATTCGGTAATAGAAATATGATGGATTAGGTTGTCGTCCTTTTCGCGGCACAAGACGTAGGATCCGGGACGAAAAAATAGCGCAAAAGAAGAAAAGTGTACCAAAACTTATGAAAATGTTCGATTTTGGGCTCTGAAAACAGGCACAACTGAGTAGGCTAGGTGCCCCCATCGTGGAGCACTCAAAGAGCTTTCCAATGGCATGCAGTGCGACGGGTAACTCCTTACGGATCAAGAGTTATGGGCACCGAAGCGACGAATACATGGTCACAAGCCCCACGCCATCAGTTTGAGGGCCCAGCGTCTACGTGAAGTGAAGTTTTCTTGCCCAAGGTGCCATGGGATTTGGTAATAAAAATGTGATGGATTAGGTTGTCGTCCTTTTCACAACTCACGACGTACGATCCGAGACAGAAAAACATCGCAAAAGAAGAAAAGTGTCCCAAAACTGATGAAAACGTTCAATTTTGAAATTCAAAAATAGGCGCAACCATACAGGCTTGCTGCTCCCGTCGTAGAACTCTCGGAGAGCTTTCCAACGGTATGCTGTGCGCCACGTAACTCCTTATGGATCAAAAGTTTTGAGTACCGGAGCGACGGATACCTGGTCACAAGTCCCACACAATCTGTTTGTGGGCCTAACCTCTACGTGAAGTAAAGTTGTCTTGCCCAAGGTGCCATGTGATTTGGTAATAGAAATGTGATGGATTAGGTTGTCATCATTTTTACCACACAAGACGTACGATTCGGGACGAAAAAACAACGCAAAAGAAGAAAAGTGACCCAAAACTGATGAAAACGTTCAATTTTGGGCTCCAAAAATAGGCGCAACCAAGAAAGCTTGGTGCCCCCGTCGTAGAGCTCTCGGAGAGCTTTCCAACGGTATGTTGTGCGTCGCGTAACTCCTTACGGATCAAAAGTTATGAGCACCCTAGCGACGGATTCCTGGTCACAAGACCCACGCCCTCTGTTTGCGGGCCCAGCCTCTACATGAAGTGAAGTTGTCTTGCCCAAGGCGCCATGTAATACGGTAATAGAAATGTGATGGATTAGGTTGTCGTCCTTTTCGCGGCTCACGACGTATGATCCGAGACTAAAAAACAGTGCAAAAGAAGAAAAGTGTCCCAAAACTTATGAAAATGTTTGATTTTAGGCACCGAAAATAGGCGCAACCGAGCAGGATAGGTTCCCCCATCGTAGAGCTCTCAGAGTGTTTTCCAACGGTATGTTGTGCGCCGCGTAACTCCTTACGGAGCAAAAGTTATGGGCACCGGAGCGACGGATACCTGGTCACAAGCCCCATGCCCTCTGTTTGCGTGCCCAGCCTCTACATGAAATAAAGTTGTCTTGCCCAAGGTGCCATGGGATTCGGTAATAGAAATTTGATGGATTAGGTTATCGTCCTTTTCGCGGCTCACGACGTACGATCCGGGATGAAAAATAAGGCAAAAGAAGAAAAGTATCCCAAAACTTATGAAAATATTCGATTTTAGGCACCGAAAATAGGCGCAACCGAGCAAGCTAGGTTCCCCCATCGTAGAGCTCTCAGTGTGCTTTCCAACAATATGTTGTGCGCCGCGTAACTCCTTACGGAGCAAAAGTTATGGGCACCGGAGCGACGGATACCTGGTCACAAGCCCCAAGCCCTCTGTTTGCGAGCCCAACCTCTACGTGAAGTGAAATTGTCTTGCCCAAGGTGCCGTGAGATTCTGTAATAAAAATGTGATGGATTAGGTTGTCATCCTTTTCACGGCTCATGACATACGATTCGGGACTGAAAAACAGCGCAATAGAAGAAAATTGTCCCAAAACTTATGAAAATGTTCAATTTTGTCTTCGAAAATGGGCGCAACCGAGCAAGCTTGTTACCCCTGTCGTAAAGCTCTCGGAGAGCTTTCCAACGGTATACTGTGCGCCATGTAACTCCTTACGGATCAAAAGTTATGGTCACCGGAGCGACGGATACCTGGTCACAAGCCCCACGCCCTCTGTTTGCGGGCCCAGTCTCTACGTGAAGTAAAGTTGTCTTGCCCAAGGTACCGTGGGATTCGGCAATAGAAATATGATGGATTAGGTTGTCGTCCTTTTTGCGGCTCACGACGTACGATCCAGGACGAAAAAATAGGGCAAAAGAAGAAAAGTGTTCCAAAACTTATGAAAATGTTCAATTTTAGGCACCGAAAATAGGCGTAACCGAGCAGGCTAGGTTCCCCCATCGTAGAGCTCTCAGAGTGCTTTCCAACGGTATGTTGTACACCGTGTAACTCCTTATGGAGCAAAAGTTATGGGCACCGGAGCGACGGATGAATGGTCACAAGCCCCACGCCCTCTGTTTGTGAGTCCAACCTCTACGTGAATTGAAGTTGTCTTGCCCAAGGTTGCATGTGATTCGGTAATAGAAATGTGATGGAATAAGATGTCGACTTTTTTGCGGCTCACGACGTACGATCCGAGATGAAAAAATATCGTAAAACTAGAAAAGTGTCCTAAAACTTATGAAAATTTTTGATTTTGGGCTCTGAAAACAAGCACAGCCGAGCAGGTAGGTGCCCCCATCGTAGAGCTCTCAAAGAGCTTTCCAACGGTTTGCTGTGTGTCGCGTAACTCCTTACGGATCAAAAGTTATGGGTACCGGAGAGACGGATACCTGGTCACAAGCCCCATGCCCTCTGTTTGCGAGCCCAGCCTCTACGTGAAGTGAAGTTGTCTGCGCAATGTGCCATGGGATTCGATATTAGAAATGTGATGGATTAGGTTGCTGTCCTTTTCGCGGCACACGACGTACGATACTGGACGAAAAAACAGCGCAAATGAAGAAATGGGTCCCAAAATTGATGAAAATGTTCCATTTTGGGTTTCAAAAATAAGCGCAGCCGAGCATGCTTGGTGCCCTCGTCATAGAGCACTCGGAGAGCTTTCCAACGGTATGCTGTACGCCATGTAATTCCTTACGGATCAAAAGTTATGGGCACCGGAGTGACGGATACCTGGTCATAAGCCCCACGCCTTCGGTTTGAGGGCCCAGCCTCTACGTGAAGTGAAGTTGCCTTGCCCAATGTCCCGTGGGATTCGGTAATAAAAATATGATGGATTAGGCTGTCGTTCTTTTCGCGGCACACGACGTACGATCCGGGATGGAAAACCAACGCAAAAGAAGAAAAGCATCCCAAAACTGATGAAAACGTTCGATTTTGGGCTCCAAAAATAGGCGCAGCCTAATTGGCTGGTTGCCCCCGTCGTAGAGCTCTCGGAGAGCTTTCTGACGTTTTGTTGTGCGCCACGTAACTCCTTGCGGATCAAAAGTTATGGGCACAGAAGCGACAGATACCTGGTCACAAGCCCCACGCCCACTGTTTGCAGGTCCAGCCTCTACGTGAAGTGAAGTTGTCTTGCCCAAAGCGCCGTGGGATTCGGTAATAGAAATGTGATGGATTAGGTTGTCGTCTTTTTCGCGGCTCACGACGTACGATCCGGGACAGAAAAAATGCGCAAAAGAAGAAAAGTATCTGGAAACTGATGAAACGTTTGATTTTGGGCCCCAAAAATAGGCACAGCTGAGCAAGCTTGGTGCACCCGTCGTAGAGCTCTCAGAGAGCTTTTCAACGGTATGTTGTGCGCCGTGTAACTCCTTACGGATCAAAAGTTATGGGCACTAGAGCGACGAATTCCTGGTCACAAGCCCTACGCCCTCTGTTTGCAGGCCCAGGCTCGACGTGAAGTTGTCTAGCCCAAGGTGCCGTGTGATTTGGTAATAGAAATGTGATGGATTAGGTTGTCGTCCTTTTTGCGGCTCACGACGTACGATCCGGGACGAAAAAATAGCACAAAAGAAGGAAAGTGTCCCAAAACTTATGAAAATGTTCAATTTTGGGCTCTGAAAATAGGCACAACCGAGCAGGCTAGGTGCCCCCATCGTAGAACTCTCAAAGTGCTTTCCAACGGTATGCTGTACGCCGCGTAACTTCTTACGGATCAAAAGTTATGGGCACCGGAGCGACGGATACCTAGTCATAAGCCCCACGCCCTCGGTTTGAGGGCCCAGCCACTATGTGAAGTGAAGTTGTCTTGCCCAAGGTGCCGTGGGATTCGGTAATAAAAATGTGATAGATTAGGTTGTTGTCATTTTCACGGCTCACGATGTACGATCAAGGACGGAAAAACAGCGCAAAAGAAGAAAAATGTTCCAAAACTGACGAAAATGTTCTATTTTGGGCTCTGAAAACAGGCGCAGCCGAGCAGGCTTCCTGCCCCCGTCGTAGAGCTCATGGAGAGCTTTCCAATGGTATGCTGTGCGCCACATAACTCCTAACGGATCAAAAGTTATGGGCGCCGGAGCAATAGATACCTGGTCATAAGCCCTATGCCCTCTGTTTGCGGGCCCAACCTCTATGTGAAGTGAAGTTGTCTTGCCTAAGGTGCCGTGGGATTCGGTAATAGAAATGTGATGGATTAGGTTGTCGTCCTTTTCGCGGCTCACGACGTACGATCCGGGACGAAAAAACTACGCAAAAGAAGAAAAGAGTCCCAAAACTGATGAAAACGTTCAATTTTAAGGTCTGAAAACTGGCGCAACCGAGCAAGCTGGGTGCCCCTGTCGTAGAGCTCTCGGAGAGATTTCCAACGGTATGCTGTGCGCCACGTAACTCCATACGGATCAAAAGTTATTAGCACCGTAGCGACGGATACCTGTTCACAAGCCCCACGCCCTCTGTTTGCGGGCCTAGCTTCTACGTGAAATGAAGTTGTCTTGCCCAAGGTGCTGTGTAATTTGGTAATAAAAATGTGATGGATTAGGTTGTCGTCTTTTTCGCCTCTCACGACGTAAGATCTGTGACGAAAAAACTGCTCAAAAGAAGAAAAATGCCCCAAAACTGATGAAAACGTTCAATTTTGAAGTCTGAAAACTGGCGCAGCCGAGCAAGCTTCATGCCCCTGTCGTAGAACTCTCGGAAAGATTTCCAACTGTATGCTGTGCGCCGCGTAACTCCATACGGATCAAAAGTTATTAGCACCGTAGCGACGGATACATGGTCACAAGCCCCACGCCCTCTGTTTGCGGGCCTAGCTTCTACGTGAAATGAAGTTGACTTGCCCAAGGTGCAGTGTGATTCGGTAATAGAAATGTGATGGATTAGGTTGTCGTACTTTTTGCGGCTCACGACGTACGATCCGGGACGGAAAAACATCGCAAAAGAAGAAAAGTGTCCCAAAACAAATGAAAATGTTAAATTTTGGGCTCCGAAAATAGGCGCAACTGGGCAGGATAGGTGCCCCCATCATAGAGCTCTTAGAGTACTTTCCAACGGTATGCTGTGCGCCGCGTAACTCTTTACGGATCAAAAGTTATGGGCACCGGAGCAATGGATACCTGGTCACAAGCCCTATGCCCTCTGTTTGCGGGCCCAGCCTCTACGTGATGTGAAGTTGTCTTGCCCAAGGTGCCGTGGGATTCGGTAATAGAAATGTGATGGATTAAGTTGTTGTCCTTTTCGCGGCTCATGATGTACGATCCGGGACGGAAAAATAGCGCAAAAGAAGAAAAGTGCCCCAAAACTTTTGAAAACGTTCAATTTTGGCCTCTGAAAACAGGCACAGCCAAGCAAGCTTGAGGCCCCTGTCGTAGAGCTCTCGGAGAGCTTTCCAACGGTATGCTGTGTGCCGCGTAACTCCTTACGGATTAAAAGTTATGAGCACCAGAGCGACGGATACCAGGTCACAAGCCTTACGCCCTCTGTTTGCGGGCCCAGCCTTTACGTAAAGTGAAGTTGTCTTGCCCAAGGTGCCATGTGATTCGATAATAGAAATGTGATGGATTAGGTTGTCGTCCTTTTCGCTGCTCAAAATGTACGATCCGTGACAGAAAAATAACACAAAAGAAGAAAAGTGTCTCAAAACTTATGAAAATGTTTGATTTTGGGCTCCGAAAGCAAGCGCAACTGAGCAGGCTAGGTACCCCCATCGTAGAGCTCTCAGAGTACTTTCCAACGGTATGTTGTGCGCAGCGTAACTCCTTACGGATCAAAAGTTATGGGAACCGGAGTGACGGATACCTAGTCACAAGCCCCAAGCCCTCGGTTTGAGGGTCCAGCCTCTACGTTAAGTGAAGTTGTTTTGCCCAAGGTACCATGGGATTCGGTAATAAAAATGTGATGGATTTGGTTGTCGTCCTTTTCGCAGCTCACCACGCACGAGCCGGGACAGAAAAATCACGCAAAAAAAGAAAAGTGTCCTAAAATTGATGGAAACGTTCGATTTTGGGCTCCAAAAATAGGCGCAGCCGAGTAAGCTTAGTGCCCCGTCGTAGAGCTCTCGGAGCGCTTTTCAACAGTATGTTGTGCGCCGTGTAACTCTTTATGGATCAAAAGTTATGAGCACCGGAGCGACGGATACTTGGTCACAAGCCCCACGCCCTCTGTTTGTGGCCCCAGCCTTTACGTGAAGTGAAGTTGTCTTGCCCAAGGTGTCGTGTGATTTGGTAATAGAAATGTGATAGATTAGGTCGTCGTCCTTTTCACGGCTCACGACGTTCGATCCGGGATGGAAAAACCGCCTAAAAGAAGAAAAGTGTCCAAAAACTTATGAAAATGTTAGATTTTGGGCTCTAAAAACAAGCGCAACCGAGCAGGCTAGGTGCCCCCATCGTAGATCTCTCAGAGTGCTTTCCAACAGTATCCTGCGCGCCGCGTAACTTCTTACGGATCAAAAGTTATGGGCACCGGAGCAACGGATACCTGGTCACAAGCCCCACACCCTCGGTTTGAGGGCCCAGTCTCTACGTGAAGTGAAGTTGTCTTGGCCAAGGTGCCGTGGGATTCGATAATAAAAATGTGATGGATTAGGTTGTCGTCCTTTTCGCAGCTCACGACGTACGATCCGGGACGAAAAATAGCCCAAAAGAAGAAAAGTATTCCAAAACTTATGAAAATGTTCAATTTTGGGCTCTAAAAACAGGCGCGACTGAGCATGCTAGGTGCCCCATCGTAGAGCTCTCAGAGTGCTTTCCAACGGTATGCTGTGCAACGCATAAATCTTTACAGATCAAAAGTTATGGGCACCGGAGCGACGGATACCTGGTCACAAGCCCCACGTCTTCGGTTTGAGGGCCCAACCTTTACATGAAGTGAAGTTGTCTTGCCTAAGGTGCCATGGGATTCGGTAATAAAAATGTGATGGATTAGGTTGTCGTCCTTTTCGCTGCTCACGACATACGATCTAGGATGGAAAAACAGCGCAAAAGAATAAAAGTGTCCCAAAATTGATGAAAACGTTCAATTTTGGGCTCTGAAAATAGGCACAGCCAAACAGGCTTGATGCTCCCGTCGTAAAGCTCTCGAAGAGCTTTCCAACGGTATGCTGTGCGCCACGTAACTCCTTACGGATCAAAATTTATGAGCACCGGAGCGACGGATGCCTGGTCACAAGCCCCACGCCCTCGGTTTGAGGGCCCAGCCTCTACGTGAAGTGAAGTTGTCTTGCCCAAGGTGCCATGTGATTCGGTAATAGAATATGATGGATTAGGTTGTCGTCCTTTTCGCGGCTCACGACGTACGATCCAGGACGGAAAAATAGCACTAAAGAAGAAAAGTGTCCCAAAATTTATGAAAATGCTCGATTTTGGGCTCCGAAAATTGGCGCAACAGAGCAAGCTAGGTGCCACTATCGTAGAGCTCTCAGAGTGCTTTCCAACGGTATGCTGTGCGCCGGGTAACTTGTCACGCCTCAACCCGACCTATAAAGGTTAGACTAGGGAGTGATCTAAACATTCAAGTCATTTCACGTACTTAATCGTTCCTGAAGGTTTAACACTTAACGTTTAGCCTAAACTTAACAAATTATTCAGAAAACCGGCAGCACAACGGCTGTAATTGGGCTCCTTAGTTTGACCTAATTCTCTAAAGGCCTCAAAACTTTCAATCTCCAATTCATTTCTAACTAAGATTACTATTTATCATCAATTGAAACGCCTACTAGTTGTCTCGAAGTCTCGTTTGATTAACAACCTAGCATGATAACTATGTTTCGTTTGTTTGTTAATCCTTGTTATAAAAGTACCTGTTGATCTTAGCCTAACAATAAGTACCTGTTTAAGATTGGATAGATTCATTTACTTAATCCTTTACCTGGTACTTCATACCTGCGATAGTTACTAACCAGTAGCGATAGCAAAAACGACCATAGTAGTGTCTATCTAGTTATGATCAGTACAAGCCAAAATTAGACCCCAAATTACAACGGGGGTCATTTATAATATAAGAACAAGCATCATAAGAAATGAAATAATCTTCAAGCAACATATCATTCACAAAATGGCTATAGTCAAGCAAGGCACGTAGGGCAAGCAATCATTCCAAGGAATCATCATTAGGCACGTTGTCCTCGGGTACCTGTTCCTGGTCTTCTTCACCTGAGATGATAAAAGAGGGTGATGAACTCAGCGAGGGAGAACGAGAAATAAGTTTTGAAACTCATTTTCTGGTTCAACTTATGAAAACCCTTTGCAAGCATGACATATATCACAAGTAAGTACATGATGTAATGTAAAAGTAAAAGAACATAATTACCCGTCTTTCCTCCCCGAGGTCCTCTAGGAACCAAGCGAGAGTACTTATACACATAGTGAAAAGGATACGGTGAGCTTTTGTTCTCAGTTCATTTCCAGTGTCAGTTGTTGCGGCCGACTTCAAATCATCCCCTTATCACGCCAAATGAGTGTACTCCGGATGTACCCCGAAATCCTACGACCCAACTCTCCGAGGAAGTCTAACCCCCAAGCGAGAGAGGGAATTGGACAATGGTAGTCACGGTTGCACCGGCAAGCCCGATGTCGCCCAGTTTGCGTGAACGCTACCATGCCAGAATGAAAGGTTGCAACCTTGTATGCAATGCACATTTATGACATTTAATATATCACATTGGGAGGACAACAAAGTAGGTTGCCTCCGAGCAGTCATAAGATTGCACATTGACAAGTAAACACGCGAGACACGATATGACAGGTAATTTCACTTATAAGCACATGGAGTTATATGAATATTAAACGGGCAGCCACGTAACGCATGTAAATCAAGTCATATAACTCATTTCGAAGTTCACGTAATCAAATAATAAGATTATTCAACATGCAACGACCTCTACGTGGGATCGGGTGCAAGAAGGGCCTACTTGTCAACATGTAATCATCGAAATCACATTTAGGGCTACAAGGCCAATTACGGGTAGCCTACTAATCACATAATCAAACACGATATCCATAGGATCAACACTTAACGAGTTTTTCCTAGTCATTAGGGTTTCATTTCATGCTCACCCGTGCGATTAAGCCCTAAGTTATTACGTAATTAAACTCAAGCCATGCATTGATTAATTAAAACACCCTCAAGCATTCAAAACAGTCCACACAACATCCAAGTGCCACAATCCCAAGCATTTAATACAACAAGATAAGTTACAATAATTTTCAAGGCAAATCACTAGACGAAAACCTCACTGCAATGGTCTGTTTTCTCTCAATCATTGAGACAAGCAAACAAACTCGAATTCCAGTGAAAAAGATGTCAAATTAAATCTTAAGGAGTTAACTAAATCCAGAAACAAACCTCGCATCATTTGGAGTTCGGGTTCAAGAGTTATAGCCAAAATAGTGAGACTACGCAAAACTGTCCAGATTTGCACACATTTCAATACTTGTCATTTTTTAGGGCCTTAGGGTCAGATTGAGCCTTAGTCCATTTCTGACAAAAATGTCCAGAACTGAAAAATCGAGCAGCATACCAAATTTCATGCATTTGGATATCATTTACTAAGTCAAAACTTGTTCGTTCTACAAGAATAGTTAATCTGCCAAAACCTGCTTCATTTTCCCAGATTTTCCAGATTTGGACACATTTTGATATTTTGCCATTTTGAGGACCTTAGAGTCAAAATTAGCTTTGGCTTATTTCTACGAAAAATGCTCAGAACTGGCAAAACTTTTACCTACCAATTTTCACGTATTTTCAACCTCATCTACCTGGTCAAAATCACCCCGCACCAACAAGACAGAAGACTGCCCCATACGCGATTTCATATATCATCACATTCTAGCCAAATGTCTTGCCATGCATGTTTACAAAAGCTCATGAACACACATTTATCACAAGTACAGAGGTAAAAATAGACATTCAAAGGCATGCATGTGGTTTTTAAAAGCTTTTCAAGAAGTTTTAGCCCTCACCTTAGCAAGTCAACAAGGAAGATGCACAAACTCTTGATGAAGCACAATGTCGACCTTTTTCCTTGCTTAGCCGAGAGACCACTTGAGATTTCTCTAATTTTCCTATCTTAATAACCAAGTTCTTAGTAGGTGCATGTGGTTAGAACAAGAAGAAGATGAAATGGAAGCTAACAAACTCACCTAAGCCGAAATGAAGGTTCAATGAGCTTGCATGTGTGTCTTTTGCATTCTAGCTTTGCTTGGTCGAGTTCCTAGTAGCTTGCATGGCTTGATGAACGATTGAGTGATGAACTTAAGCTATGGAGAGTAGAACTTCAGCTAGGGCCGAGAGAGAGAGAGAAGAATTGAGAGAAAGAATGAGAGAAAGAGAGAAAATGAAAGAAAGAATGAAAGCTTTGATGTGTTGATGCTTGTTTCGGCCTAGGGCCTTGAAAATTCTGAATTTGTGTCTTCAAAAAGCATGTTTGAATCATCCTAGCATGGGCATATGCATATGTCGAGATTGGTGGAGCTTTGGGTAGAGTTTTGAGTCATTTTTTAAAGGCTTTGTGTCATAATATGTCATAGAATGTTTAGGAATAGAATTTGAAATTAAAATGCATGCACAAAGGCTCCTTGTGGTCGGCCAAGCTTGGGTTCAAATCTGAATTTTTTGTCTTGTTTGAGCATTATTTAATTGAGTGCTTGGAATATGCAAACGGATAAAGAATAAAGAATAAGAATGTCTAGCTTTTGGTGCAATTTCGTCTTCTAGTGCATTGACTTAGCATTTTAATATTAGTTAGTGGAGTTTGTAGGATTAATTAATGATCTAGTGATTCGTGTAAGATGCTTTCTTGATTAGCGCGAGGGCACACTTTTCTAGATTTAGGGCACGCACTACGAGGTAAGGCATGAACTACGAGACAAATGCATATTTCCCAAGTAAATGCGCGTAACCCTAAATGAATGCACTTTATTTAATGCAAGGCACACAAAATGAAACACGACTCTTAAACCTAGGTCAAGGCATGTAAATCTAGGTCAGGACACACGAAACGAGGTAATGCACGTCAGTCGGGGATTAGGGTACACCATTCTAGGTCAAGGAATGAATAATGAAGCATGCACGAAAACTAAGACAGGGCACGTAATCCAAGGTCAGTCGTATAATTCTTGGTCTATGGCATGCAAATCGAGATAACACACGTTATTCGGGGTCGAGCCTCACATAACTCCTTACGGATCAAAAGTTATGGGCACCGGAGCGACGGATACCTGGTTATAAGCCCCACGCCCTCGGTTTGAGGGCCCAACCTCTACGTGAAGTGAAGTTGTCTTGCCCAAGGTGTCGTGGGATTCGATAATAAAAATGTGATGGATTAGGTTGTCGTCCATTTCGCTGCTCACGACGTACGATTCGGGACAGAAAAATAGAACAAAAGAAGAAAAGTGTCCCAAAACTGATGAAAACATTCAATTTTAAGCTCAGACAATAGGTGCAGCTGAGCAGGGTTGCTGTTCCCGTCATAGAGCACTCGGAGAGCTTTCCAACGGTATGTTGTGCGCCGCGTAACTTCTTACGGATCAAAAGTTATGGGCACCGGAGCGACAGATACCTGGTCACAAGCCCCACTCCCTCAGTTTGAGGGCCCAGCCCCTACGTTAAGTGAAGTTGTCTTGCCCAAGGTGCCATGGGATTCGGTAATAAAAATGTGATGGATTAGGCTGTCGTCCATTTCGCGGCTCACGACGTACGATTCAGGATGGAAAAACAGTGCAAAAGAAGAAAAGTGTCCCAAAACTGATGAAAACGTTCGATTTTGGGCTTTGAAAATAGGCACAGCTGAGCAGGCTTGCTGCCCCCGTCATAGAGCTCTCGGTGAGCTTTCCAACAATATGCTGTGTGCCGCGTAACACCTTACGGATCAAAAGGTATGGCCACTGGAGTGACAGACACTTGGTCACAAGCCCTACGCCCTTTGTTTGCGGGCCCAGCCACTACGTGAAGTGAAGTTGTCTTGCCCAAGGTGCTATGGGATTCGGTAATAGAAATTTGATGGTAGGTTGTAGTCCTATTCGCGGCTCACGACGTACAATTCGGGATAAAAAAAATGTGCAAAAGAAGAAAAGTGTCCCAAAATTGGTGAAAATGTTTGATTTTGGCCTCCGAAAATAGGCGCAGCTGAGCAACCTGGGCACCCCTGTCGTAGAGCTCTCGGAGAGCTTTCCAACGGTATGCTGTGCACCACTTAACTCCTTATGGATCAAAAGTTATGGGCACCGGAGCGACGGATACCTGGTCACAAACCCCACGCCCTCTGTTTGTGGGCCCTGCCTCTACGTGAAGTGAAGTTGTCTTGCCCAAGGTGCCGTGGGATTCGGTAATAGAAATGTGATGGATTAGGTTGTCGTCCTTTTCGTGGCTCAAGACGTACGATCCAGTACAAAAAACCTGCGCAAAAGAAGAAAAGTATCCCAAAACTGATGAAAACGTTTGATATTGGGCTCCAAAAATAGGCACAGCCGAGCAGGCTTGCTGCTCCCGTCGTAGAGCTCTCGGAGAGCTTTCCAACGGTATGTTGTGCTCATCGAAACTCCTTACGGATTAAAGGTTATGGGCACCGGAGCGACGGATACCTGGTCACAAGCCCCACGCCTTCGGTTTGAGGGCCAGCCTTTATGTGAAGTGAAGTTGTCTTGCCCAAGGTGCCGTGGGATTCGGTAATAAAAATGTGATGGATTAGGTTGACGTCCTTTTGGCGGCTCACGATGTACGATCCGGGACGAAAAAATCGCGTAAAAAAAGAAAGGTGTCCCAAAACTGATGAAAACATTCAATTTTGGGCTCCGAAGACAGGCACAGTCTAGCAGGCTTGCTGCCCCCGTCGTAGAGCTCTCAGAGAGCATTCCAACGGTATGCTGTGCGCCGCGTAACTCCTTACGGATCAAAAGTTATGGCCACCGGAGCGACGAATACCTGGTCACAAGCCCCGCACCCTCGGTTTGAGGGCCCAGCCTCTACGTGAAGTGAAGTTGTCTTGCCTAAGGCGCCATGTAATACGGTAATAGAAATGTGATGGATTAGGTTGACGTCCTTTTTGCGGCTCACGACGTACGATCCGGGAAGAAAAAACAGCGCAAAAAAAGAAAAGTGTCCCAAAACTTATGAAAACGTTCAATTTTGGAATCCAAAAATAGGCGCAGCAAAGCAAACTTTCTGCTCCTGTCGTAGAGCACTCGAAAAGCTTTCTAACCGTATGTTGTGCGCCGCGTAACTCCTTATGGATCAGAAGTTATGGGCATCGAAGCGACGGATACCTGGCTAGAAGCCCCACGCCCTCGGTTTGAGGGCCCAGCCCCTACGTGAAGTGAAGTTGTCTTGAACAAGGTGCCATGCGATTCGGTAATAAAAATGTGATGGATTAGGTTGTCATCCTTTTCGCGGCTCACGACGTATGATCCGGGACGAAAAAACAGCGCAAAAAAAGAAAAGTGTCCCAAAACTGATGAAAACGTTCAATTTTGGGCTCTGAAAATAGGCGTAGCCGAGCAGGCTTGCTACTCCCGTCGTAGAGCTCTCGGAGAGCTTTCCAACGGTATGCTGTACGCATCGTAACTCCATACGGATCAAAGGTTATGGGTACCGAAGCGACGGACACCTGGTCACAAGCCCCTCGCCCTCGGCTTGAGGGCCCAGCCTCTACGTGAAGTGAAGTTGCCTTGCCCATGGTGCCGTGGGATTCGATAATAAAAATGTGATGGATTAGGTTGTCGTCCTTTTCGCGGCTCACGATGTACGATCCGGGACAGAAAAATACCGTAAAAGGAGAAAAGTGTCCCAAAACTGATGAAAACGTTCAATTTTGGGCTCCGAAAACAATCACAGCCGAGCAGGCTTACTGCCCCCGTCGTAGAGCTATCGGAGAGCTTCCCAACGGTATGCTGTGCACCGCTTAACTCCTTACGGATCAAAAGTTATGGCCACCGGAGCGACGGATACCTGGTCACAAGCCCTACGCCCTCGGTTTGAGGGACCAGCCTCTAAGTGAAGTGAAGTTGTCTTTCCCAAGTTTACTTGGCATTCGATAATAAAAATGTGATGGATTACGTTGTCGTCATTTTCGCGGCTTACGACATACGATCTGGGACAGAAAAACAGCGCAAAAGAAGAAAAGTGTCCTGAAACTTATGAAATTTTTTGATTTTGGGCTCCGAAAACAGGCACAGTCGAGCTAGCTGGGTGTGCCCGTCGTAGAGCTCTCGGAGAGATTTCCAACGGTATGCTGTGGGCCGCGTAACTCCTTACGGATCAAAAGTTATGAGCACCGCAGCGACGGATAACTGGTCACAAGCTCCACGCCCTTCGTTTGCGGGCCCAGCCTCTACGTGAAGTGAAGTTGTCTTGCCCAAGGTGCCGTGGGATTTGGTAATAAAAATGTGATGGATTAGGTTGTCATCCTTTTCGCGGCTCACGACGTATGATCCGGGACGGAAAAACTGTGGAAAAGAACAAAAGTGCCCCAAAACTGATGAAAACGTTCGATTTTGGGCTCCGAGAAAAGGAGTAACCGAGCAAACTCGGTGCCCCCGTCGTAGAGCTATCGGAGAGGTTTCCAACGGTATGCTGTGCGCCGCGTAACTCCTTACGGATGAAAAGTTATGGGCACCGGAGCGACGAGTACCTGGTCACAAACCCCACGCCCTCTGTTTGCGGGCCCTGCCTCTACGTGAAGTGAAGTTGTCTTGCCCAAGGTGCCATGTGATTCGGAAATAGAAATGTGATGGATTAGTTTGTCATCTTTTTCGCTGCTCACGACATGCGATCTATGACGGAAAAAATAGTGCAAAAGAAGAAAAGTGTCCAGAAAGGGATGAAAACGTTTGATTTTGGGCTCTGAAAATAGTCGCAGCCGAGCAAGCTTGGTGACCCTGTCGTAGAGCTCTCGAAGAGCTTTTCAACGGTATGCTGTGCGCCACGTAACTCCTTATGGATCAAAAGTTATGAGCACCAGAGCGACGGATACCTGGTCACAAGCTCCACGCCGTCTGTTTGCGGGCCCTACCTCTACATGAAATGAAGTTGTCTTGGCCAAGGTGCCATGTGATTCGGTAATAGAAATGTGATGGATTAGGTTGTCGTCCTTTTCGCGGCTCACGCGTAAGATCCGTGATGAAAAAACAGCGCAAAAGAAGAAAAGTGTACCAAAACTGATGAAAACGTTAGATTTTGGGCTCCGAAAACAAGTGCAGCCTAGAAAGCTTGGTGCCCCCGTCGTAGAGCTCTTGGACAGCTTTCCAACAGTTTGCTATGCGCCGCGTAACTCCTTACGGATCAAAAGTTATGAGCACCGGAGCGACGGATACCTGGTCATAAGCCCCACACCCTCTGTTTGCAGGCCCTGGCTCTACATGAAGTGAAGTTGTCTTGCCCAAGGTGCTGTGTGATTCGGTAATAGAAATGTGATGGATTAGGTTGTCATCATTTTCGCGGCTCACGACGTACGATCTAGGACGAAAAAATAGCGTAAAAGAAGAAAAGTGTTCCAAAACTTATGAAAATGTTCGATTTTGGGCTCCGAAAATAGGTGCAACCAAGCATGCTTGGTGCCCCCATCGTAGAGCTCTCAGAGAGCTTTCCAACGGTAGGCTATGCGTAGCGTAACTCCTTGCGGATCAAAAGTTATGGGCACCGGAGCGACGAATACCTGGTCATAAGCCCCACGCCCTATTTTTGCGGGCCCTGCCTCTACGTGAAGTGAAGTAGTCTTGCCTAAGGTACCGTGTGATTCGGTAATAGAAATGTGAAGGATTAGGTTGTCGTCCTTTTCAATGCTCACGACGTACGATCCGGGACAGAAAAACAGCGCAAAAGAAGAAAAGTGTCACAAAACTATTGAAAACGTTCGATTTTGGGCTCCGAAAATAGGCGCAGCTGAGCAAGCTCGCTTCTCCCGTCGTAGAGCTCTCGGAGATCTTTCCAACGGTATGCTGTGCACATCGTAACTCTATACGAATCAAAGGTTATGGGCACTTGAGCGACGGATACCTGGTCACAAGCCCCACGCCCTCGGTTTGAGGGCCCAGCCTCTATGTGAAGTGAAGTTGCCTTGCCCAAGGTGTCGTGGGATTCGGTAATAAAAATGTGATGGATTAGGTTGTCGTCCTTTTTGCGGCTCACGATTTACGATCCGGGAGGGAAAAACATCGTAAAAGGAGAAAAGTGTCCCAAAATTGATAAAAATGTTCAATTTTGGGCTCCGAAAACAAGCACGGCTGAGAAGGCTTGCTGCCTCCGTCGTAGAGCTATCGGAGAGCTTTCCAACGGTATATTGTGTACCGCGTAACTCCTTACGGATCAAAAGTTATGGCCACCGGAGCGACGAATACCTGGTCACAAGCCCCACGCCCTCGGTTTGAGGGCCTAGCGTCTACGTGAAGTGAAGTTGTCTTGCCCAAGGTGCCGTGGCATTCGATAATAAAAATGTGATGGAATAGGTTGTCGTCATTTTCGCGTCTCACGACGTACGATCCGGGACAGAAAAATAGCAAAAAAGTAGAAAAGTGTCCCAAAATTGATTAAAATGTTTGATTTTGGGCTCCGAAAATAGGCGCAGCCGAGCAAGCTCGATACGCCTGTCGTAGAGCTCTCAGAGAGCTTTCCAACGGTATGCTGTGTGCCACATAACTTGTCACGCCCCAACCCGACCTATAAAGGTTAGACTAGGGTGTGATCTAAACATTCATATCATTTCACGTACTTAATCGTCCATTAAGGTTTAACGCTTAACGTTAGCCTAGAACTCCAAAATTCTCTAGAAAATCGGCAGCATAGCGGCTGTAATTGGCTTCTTAGTTTGACCTAATTTCCTAAACGCCTCAAAACTTTCAATCTCAAATTCGATTTCAACTAAGATTACTATTTATCACCAATTGAAATGCCTACTAGTTATTTCGAAGTCTCGTTCGATTAACAACCTAGCAGGGTAACTATGCCTCGTTTGTTTGTCAATCCTTGTTACAAAAGTACTTGTTGATCTTAGCTTACCAATGAGTGCCTGCTTAAGATTAGATAGATTCATTTTACTTAACTCTTATCTAGTACTTCATAAGCTTGCAGTAGTTACCAATCAAAGTAGTAAAACGAGCAAATAGGGCATCTGTCTAGTTAATATCGGTACAAATCAAAATTAGACCCCAAATTACAACGGGGGTCATTTACAATAACGACAACAAGTAACATAAGAAATAGTCTTCAAAGCAACATATCGTTCACAAAATGGCCATAGACAAGTAAAGCACGTAGGGCAAGCAATCACTCCAAGGAGTCATCAATAAGCATGTTATCCTCGGGTACCTGTTCCTGGTCTTCTTTACCTGAGATGATAAAAGAGGGTGAGTCCTTATGAACTCAGCGAGGGAAAATGAGAAATACGTATTGAAACTCTTTTTCCGGTTAACTTATGAAAAACCCTTTTTGAAAGCATGACATATAACACAAGTAAGTATATAACGTAATATAAAAGTAAAGAAATACAATTACCCATCTTTCCTCCCCGAGGTCCTCTAGGAACCAAGCGAGAGTACTTATACACATAGTGAAAAGGATACGGTGAGCTTTTGCTCTCAGTTCAATTCCAGTATCAATTGTTGCGGCCGACTTCAATTCATCCCCTTATCATGCCAAATGTGTATACTCTAGATGTACCCCGAAATCCTATGACCCAACTCTCCGAGGAAGTCTAGCCCTCAAGCAAGAGAGGAAATTGGACAATGGTAGTCACGGTTGCACCGGCAAGCCCGATGCCGCCCGGTGTGCGTGAACGCTACAATGCCAGAATGAAAGGTTGCAACCTTGTATGCAATGCACATTTATGACAATTAATATATCACATTATGAGGACAACAAAGTAGGTTGCCTCCGAGCAGTCATAAGATTGCACATTGACAAGTAAACAAGCGAGGCACGATATGACGGGCAATTTCACTTATAAAACACATGGAGTTATATGAATATTAAACGGGCAGCCACGTAACGCATGTAAATCAAGTCATATAACTCATTTCAAAGTTCACGTAGTCAAATAATAAGATTATTCATCATGCAACGACATCTACATGGGACCGGGTGCAAGAAAGGCCTACTTATCAATCAAGTAATCATCGAAATTGTATTTAGGGCTACAAGGGCAACTACGGGCAGCCTACTAATCACATAATTAAACACGATATCCATAAGATCAACACTTAGCGAGTTTACCTAGTTACTAGAGTTTCAATTCGTGCTTACCCGTGCGATTAAGCCCCAAGTCATCTCGTAATTAAGCTCAAGTCATGCATTGAATAATTCAAACACCCTCAAGCATTCAAAACAGTCCACACAACATCCAAATGCCACAATCCCAAGCATTTAGTACAACAAGAGAAGCTACAATAATTTTTCTAAGCATATCAATAGGTGAAACCCTCACTGCAATGGACTGTTTTCTCACAATCATTGAGACAAGCAAACAAACTTCAATTCCAGTGAACAAGATGTCAAGTTAAATCTTAAGGAGTGAACTAAATTGAAAAACAAACCTCGCATTATTTGGAGTTCGGGTTCAAGAGTTATAGCCAAAACCGTGAGACTACACAAAATTGTCCAGATTTGCACACATTTCAATACTTGTCATTTTTAGGGCCTTAGGGTCAGATTTAGTCTTAGTCCATTTCTGACAAATATGTCCAGAACTGAAACATCTAGCAGCACACCAAATTTCATGCATTTTTGAAGTCATTTACTAAGTAAAAACGGGTTGGTTCTACAAGAACAGTGAATCTGCCAAAACCTGCTTATTTTTCACAGATTTTCCAGATTTTGACACATTTTGATATTTTGCCATTTTGATGACCTTAGAGTCAAAATTAGCTTTGGCCTATTTCTGAAAAAAATTCTCAAAACTGGCAAAACTAGTCACCTACCAATTTTAGCGCATTTTCAACATCATTTACCTGACCAAATTTGCTTCGCTCCAACAAGTCAGAAAATTGCTCAGATTTCGCGATTCGTCCTATCTTCAAGTTCTAGCCAAATATCTTGCCATGCATGGTTACAAAATCTCAAGTGCACACATATATCACAATTACAGAGGTAAATATAGACATATGAAGGCTTGCATGTGGTTTTTGAAAGCTTTTTAAAAAGGATTAACCCTTACCTCTTGAAGATTTAGCAAATGAGCACAAATGCTCTTCAAAATGCATAAAGGGAGCTTCTTCCTTGCTTTGGGCTGCTATGGCTGAGCTTGGGAGAGTCTTGAGAGCATGCTTGAGGTCTTGGAAGGTTAAGAAGCAGCCATGGTCGAAATAGAAAGAGAAGGAGAGAGAATGAGAGAGTTTTGAGAAAACAATGAGTGTTTGAAGAGTTGTTTGTGAGCATGTGCTTGTGTGTCAGCCTTGAGCTTCTAAATTCTGAAATTTTGTCATCCTTTAAGCATTTTTTGAGTTGAAATTAAGCATGGCATTGAGAGGGTCGAAAATGAGATGCTTGGGTAGGGTGTAGGTGAATTTTTTATGCATTGTGCTTAGTGCATGTGTCATAGAATGTCTAGGCTTTAATTTAATTGTGCAAAGTTGATCAAATTGCTTTGTCTTGGTCGTGTAATGCAAGGGAAAATCTGAAATTTCAGATTCAAGATAGTGTATTTTGGATTATAATAAGTGTATGTTTATAATAGTTTATTGGTTAGTTGAGTGTGTTGGGAAGAATAGATTATTTTATTAGTTAGTGGGTTTTGTAGAGAATTTGAATTAGGAATATAATATTAGTTTGGATTGTATATAATTATTTTAGTGTTTAGTGCTTTGCGTGGGATTCTTTATTGATTAGCGTGCGGGCACGCTTTCCTAAGTCTAGGGCACGCACTACGAGACATGCACAGAAATCAATATGGGGCACAAATCACAAGGTAGGCACGAACTACAAGGTAAGACGCAAACTTTAAGACTAAGGCACGTACTTCAAGACTAATGCACGCAATCCTAGGTGAATGAATGTAAACCAATGCAAGGCACGTAATTCAATGCAATGCAAGCAAATCAAGGCACGACTCTATATCTAGGTTAAGGTACGCAGTTCAAGGTTAGGGCACACGAAATGAGATAACGCACGTACATCGAGGTCAGTGTACGTATATCTAGGTATCGCACGTTAGTCGAGGATTAGGGTACACCATTCTAGGTCAAGGCACGAATGACGAGGCATGCACAAAAACCAAGACAAGGCATGTAATCCAAGGTCAGTCATATAATTCTTGGTCTATGGCACGCAAATCAAGGTAACACACGTTATTCGGGGTCAGGCCTCACATCCTCCCCTCCTTAAAAGAATTTCGTCCCGAAATTCATTCTTGCCTATTGAGATCATTTAGACGGATTCTGACCCTTGTTATTCTTCCTACTTCGGTTCGTCCCGTTTTTGGTGATCTTTTATCACAACCAATTCAGTTCTTATGTTTCTCCAATCATTTAGTTTGGTGTGACCTCTACATTTACAGTTCTTTCCTTCGAACGACTCTATTCCTTCCATTTGATCTTAAGGTCATGTTCATTAACTAAGGTTAGAGTCTTCAAACGTAGTCATCAAAGCTGCATCGGTATTCTAACTATATAACTATAACTCCAGAATCATGACTCATGTTGTATCAAACTCGCCTTCATACCTCAAAAAGGAATATTACCATAATACCATGATCCTATGGTGACATACCTTAATTTCAAGACGATAGGTCAATATCCGATTTACATATCCTATCAACTAGTTTCAAAAATTGTTAACACGTAGGACATAAACAAATTATGGATCATTTCCACAATATGACCCTATCTTCAAGAAGAACTCACCAAACAAACTAATCCATCTCAAATCGTCATCTATCGATAGTATCATAGTCCTTATCTCGTAGGTACATTAGATTAGCAAATCTTCTAATGACTAGTTTCCCGGTTACAGGCTCCTATTCATTAACATTCTTCTCCAACTTCGTTAACCTTCAAGCTCGTAATCAAGAAGAAAGACCTTTGAGATTCGTTAAACTCAAACTCTAAGGTTTATTAGGTACCACCAACAAATTTCCATTGAAATTGCATGGGTAAACTAATCATGTTGCACTAGTTCAACTCTTACAAGTAAATTCATCAACTTGTAATCCACAATTTATTTCCTTATTCAAATCTCTATCTTCAAGTCACGAAGCTTCGGAATTTCTTTTAATCTTAACCAAGACTCCTAAGGCGAATAGTTTCAATCTCAAATAAATTTCACTCACCTCAATCCAAGGTTACATCATACTTAAGAGGACAATGGTCCTACTCACTTCGCGACCTAGTCATTCATTCGAACACTTAATGCCCTCCAATATATCTTGAGCATTAGTGTTACTAAGCTAGGGCTATAGCCATGTAAGTGATATCAATGCTTCACTAGGTTATCGGCTATACAACAACAATCCTAGGACTATAAATGTGTACCGAAAAGATCTAGCTCATAAGATTACTTATCATACTAATCCAAATAGCTTGTTACATGAAATAACTTCAAGGCTGTGTCAACATAAGAATTATGACCACGAGGCATCCTTCAATATACCCTATTAGAACTTCAAAAGTAATCAACTACTCATTTAATTATCACTACAAGATCCACCCTCTATTCAACGACCACGATTCGAAGTCTACCAACCGCTAGTTTCTAGACGTGAAACGGTACTCATAAATATGGTTGTCTAACAGCAGTCTCTTGGATCATCATGACTCTAATTCATCTCTATCTTAACTATATGAAATCTTGCTCTTCTCATTTACACGTTCAACTAGCTAAAAGCATCAAGTCTCATTGACCTTAGGTCTTAGGCTTTACCATGAATCATTATGCGTACTCACTATTAGCTATTTAGGATTACTATTCATACCCTAACGACTCCACTTTGCAACCAGATGCTTAATATCATTTCCATGGTTTACATACCAGGTCCATCGGTATTACTTAGGGATATGTGCTTCCTAACATCCTCTAGGGTATCCAAATAACGAGTGTGTAGAATGACTTACTTTGCATAATTACAACTAAATTCGAGGGGCACCAAACTAATACCGTGTTTCTTAACATGACCAATATTCAACTTAGGACCTTTAGCACGTTAGTCATCTAATGCATAATTCAATACCTTACACTTCTATTCGACCTAACATTTAGGTGTAGTATTCCGAACACGAGTTCTAGCTACGTGAATTCCTCGATTCCAGCATCCTTATATCTAGTTATACTAAAGAATCATCAACCTTGTTAAATTCGGTCTCCAGAGTTGCCTACATGTCTTGAGGTTATCCATTGTTAAGTCACTCAAATACATCATCCATGCCTTAATAATCTAACCCCTATCGTCAATTTTCACGAATTCATCTCTTAATTTCTAGGTCATGATCTCAACATTTAGTGAACTTGAAACTCTCTAGTATACACCATATCAGATTCATCAATGCTTAATTCCAATCAAGTAAGGATTCAATCGTACGAGTATATTGCTAACTTCTTAGATAGTCTATCAAACCAATTTTAAGATGTGAGAAATGGATTCAAAGAAACCTCCAAGTCAACTTCCACTATCAGCACATGAGAATATATACTACTCTACATATTTAATAGTATACTCTTATATCTTAAGGAAAGTTGTATGTCATTAACCTTTATACTTGAACCATAATTAGAAGAACGGTTTAACGGAATCAAGAAGTTTATAGCTATAAGATTGATAAGTTAATCATAGGCATGGGTATTCCAAAGATAAGGAGATAACTTTACCTCGACAATTATACATGTGCTACGCATTTTATATATGCATATCCAATATTACATATGATCAATCGAGTACCTGTGAAGATGCCAGAAATCTCTAACCGAGACTTTTCGTTCTTTTTGCATAAATTCACTTCCCTGGAAGTCGTAATCCTAACTATCTATGTGTATAAATAGTCAGTCATGGTTATATAACATGCAGATGTATCAAAGAAGGAGTATAAAAGCATGCATGCATTATTTAGGGCATTAACGTGTCGGTGTGCATGACACACAATACTTATGGCTCACAAAGGCACATAATATTCAATGCTCAAGACAATTAAAGCACATTAGCACACATTAACACATATAAACAAGATATCACAATTACCTTAGGGCTTCTACCCATGGTCCGAGAGTTGAACTCGACTAATGCCTAGTTAGCAAACTAAGCTCTGATACCATTCTAATATAAGGTGTCACGCCCCAACCCGACCTATAGAGGTTAGACTAGGGTGTGATCTAAACATTCATATCATTTCACGTACTTAATCGTTCATTAAGGTTTAATGCTTAACGTTAGCCTAGAACTCCAAAATTCTCTAGAAAACCGGCCGCATAACGACTGTAATTGGCTCCTTAGTTTGACCTAATTTCCTAAACGCCTCAAAACTTTCAATCTCAAATTCGATTTCAACTAAGATTACTATTTATCACCAATTGAAATGCCTACTAGTTATTTCGAAGTCTCGTTCGATTAACAACCTAGCAGGGTAACTATGCCTCGTTTGTTTGTCAATCCTTGTTACAAAAGTACTTGTTGATCTTAGCTTACCAATGAGTGCCTGCTTAAGATTAGATAGATTCATTTTACTTAACTCTTATCTAGTACTTCATAAGCTTGCAGTAGTTACCAATCAAAGTAGCAAAACGAGCAAATAGGGCATCTGTCTAGTTAATATCGGTACAAATCAAAATTAGACCCCAAATTACAACGGGGGTCATTTACAATAACGACAACAAGTAACATAAGAAATAGTCTTCAAAGCAACATATCGTTCACAAAATGACCATAGACAAGTAAAGCACGTAGGGCAAGCAATCACTCCAAGGAGTCATCAATAAGCATGTTATCCTCGGGTACCTGTTCCTGGTCTTCTTTACCTGAGATGATAAAAGAGGGTGAGTCCTTATGAACTCAGCGAGGGAAAATGAGAAATACGTATTGAAACTCTTTTTCCGGTTAACTTATGAAAAACCCTTTTTGAAAGCATGACATATAACACAAGTAAGTATATAACGTAATATAAAAGTAAAGAAATACAATTACCCATCTTTCCTCCCCGAGGTCCTCTAGGAACCAAGCGAGAGTACTTATACACATAGTGAAAAGGATACGGTGAGCTTTTGCTCTCAGTTCAATTCCAGTATCAATTGTTGCGGCCGACTTCAATTCATCCCCTTATCACGCCAAATGGGTATACTCTAGATGTACCCCGAAATCCTATGACCCAACTCTCCGAGGAAGTCTAGCCCCCAAGCAAGAGAGGAAATTGGACAATGGTAGTCACGGTTGCACCGGCAAGCCCGATGCCGCCCGGTGTGCGTGAACGCTACAATGCCAGAATGAAAGGTTGCAACCTTGTATGCAATGCACATTTATGACAATTAATATATCACATTATGAGGACAACAAAGTAGGTTGCCTCCGACCAGTCATAAGATTGCACATTGACAAGTAAACAAGCGAGGCACGATATGACGGGCAATTTCACTTATAAAACACATGGAGTTATATGAATATTAAACGGGCAGCCACGTAACACATGTAAATCAAGTCATATAACTCATTTCAAAGTTCACGTAGTCAAATAATAAGATTATTCATCATGCAACGACATCTACATGGGACCGGGTGCAAGAAATGCCTACTTATCAATCAAGTAATCATCGAAATTGTATTTAGGGCTACAAGGGCAACTACGGGCAGCCTACTAATCACATAATTAAACACGATATCCATAAGATCAACACTTAGCGAGTTTACCTAGTTACTAGAGTTTCAATTCGTGCTTACCCGTGCGATTAAGCCCCAAGTCATCTCGTAATTAAGCTCAAGTCATGCATTGAATAATTCAAACACCCTCAAGCATTCAAAACAGTCCACACAACATCCAAATGCCACAATCCCAAGCATTTAGTAGAACAAGAGAAGCTACAATAATTTTTCTAAGCATATCAATAGGTGAAACCCTCACTGCAATGGACTGTTTTCTCACAATCATTGAGACAAGCAAACAAACTTCAATTCTAGTGAACAAGATGTCAAGTTAAATCTTAAGGAGTGAACTAAATTGAAAAACAAACCTCGCATTATTTGGAGTTCGGGTTCAAGAGTTATAGCCAAAACCGTGAGACTACACAAAACTGTCAAGATTTGCACACATTTCAATACTTGTCATTTTTTAGGGCCTTAGGGTCAGATTTAGTCTTAGTCCATTTCTGACAAATATGTCCAGAACTGAAACATCTAGCAGCACACCAAATTTCATGCATTTTTGAAGTCATTTACTAAGTAAAAACGGGTTGGTTCTACAAGAACAGTGAATCTGCCAAAACCTGCTTATTTTTCACAGATTTTCCAGATTTTGACACATTTTGATATTTTGCCATTTTGATGACCTTAGAGTCAAAATTAGCTTTGGCCTATTTCTGAAAAAAATTCTCAAAACTGGCAAAACTAGTCACCTACCAATTTTAGCGCATTTTCAACATCATTTACCTGACCAAATTTGCTTCGCTCCAACAAGTCAGAAAATTGCTCAGATTTCGCGATTCGTCCTATCTTCAAGTTCTAGCCAAATATCTTGCCATGCATGGTTACAAAATCTCAAGTGCACACATATATCACAATTACAGAGGTAAATATAGACATATGAAGGCTTGCATGTGGTTTTTGAAAGCTTTTTAAAAAGGATTAACCCTTACCTCTTGAAGATTTAGCAAATGAGCACAAATGCTCTTCAAAATGCATAAAGGGAGCTTCTTCCTTGCTTTGGGCTGCTATGGCTGAGCTTGGGAGAGTCTTGAGAGCATGCTTGAGGTCTTGGAAGGTTAAGAAGCAGCCATGGTCGAAATAGAAAGAGAAGGAGAGAGAATGAGAGAGTTTTGAGAAAAAAATGAGTGTTTGAAGAGTTGTTTGTGAGCATGTGCTTGTGTGTCAGCCTTGAGCTTCTAAATTCTGAAATTTTGTCATCCTTTAAGCATTTTTTGAGTTGAAATTAAGCATGGCATTGAGAGGGTCGAAAATGAGATGCTTGGGTAGGGTGTAGGTGAATTTTTTATGCATTGTGCTTAGTGCATGTGTCATAGAATGTCTAGGCTTTAATTTAATTGTGCAAAGTTGATCAAATTGCTTTGTCTTGGTCGTGTAATGCAAGGGAAAATCTGAAATTTCAGATTCAAGATAGTGTATTTTGGATTATAATAAGTGTATGTTTATAATAGTTTATTGGTTAGTTGAGTGTGTTGGGAAGAATAGATTATTTTATTAGTTAGTGGGTTTTGTAGAGAATTTGAATTAGGAATATAATATTAGTTTGGATTGTATATAATTATTTTAGTGTTTAGTGCTTTGCGTGGGATTCTTTATTGATTAGCGTGCGGGCACGCTTTCCTAAGTCTAGGGCATGCACTACGAGACATGCACAGAAATCAATATGGGGCACAAATCACAAGGTAGGCACGAACTACGAGGTCAGACACGAACTTCAAGACTAAGGCACGTACTTCAAGACTAATGCACGCAATCCTAGGTGAATGCACATAAACCAATACAAGGAACATAATTCAATGCAATGCACGCAAATCAAGGCACGACTCTATATCTAGGTTAAGGTACGCAGTTCAAGGTTAGGGCACACGAAACGAGATAACGCACGTACATCGAGGTCAGGGTACGTATATCTAGGTATCGCACGTCAGTCGGGGATTAGGGTACACCATTCTAGGTCAAGGCACGAATGACGAAGCATGCACGAAAACCAAGACAGGGCACGTAATCCAAGGTCAGTCATATAATTCTTGGTCTATGGCACGCAAATCGAGGTAACACACGTTATTCGGGGTCGGGCCTCACATAACTCTTTACGGATCACAAGTTATGAGCACCGCAACGACGGATAACTTGTCACAAGCCCCACGCCGTCTGTTTGCGGGCCCAGCCTCTACGTGAAGTGAAGTTGTCTTGCCCAAGGTGCTGTGGGATTCGGTAATAGAAATGTGATGGATTAGGTTGTTGTCCTTTTCGCGGCTCACGACGTACGATCCGGGACAAAAAACCTGCGCAAAAGATGAAAAGTGTCCCAAAATTGATAAAAACGTTCGATTTTGAGTTCCAAAAAAAGGCGCAGCCGAGCAAGCTCAATGCCCTCGTCGTAGAGCTCTCGCAGAGCTTTCCAACGATATACTGTGCGCCGCATAACTCCTTACGGATCAAAAGTTATGGGCACCGGAGCAACGAATACCTGGTCACAAGCCCCACGCCCTCTGTTTGTGGGCCCTACCTCTACATGAAGTGAAGTTGTCTTGCCCAATATGCCATGTGATTCGGTAATAGAAATGTGATGGATTAGGTTGTCGTCCTTTTCGCGGCTCATGACATACGATCCGGGACCGAAAAATAGTACAAAAGAAGAAAAGTGTCCCGAAACGGATGAAAACGTTCAATTTTGGGCTCCGAAAATAGGCGCAGCCGAGCGAGCTTGGTGCCCCTGTCGTAGAGCTCTCAGAGTGCTTTCCAATGTATGCAATGCGCCACGTAACTCCTTACGGATCAAAAGTTATGAGCACCGGAGCGACGGATACTTGGTCACAAACTCCACGCCCTCTGTTTGCGGGCCCTGCCTCTACGTGAAGTGAAGTTGTCTTGGCCAAGGTGCCATGTGATTCGGTAATAGAAATGTGATGGATTAGGTTGTCGTCCTTTTCGCGGCTCACGACGTACGATCCGGGATGAAAAAATAGCGCAAAAGAAGAAGAGTGTCCCAAAACTGATGAAAACGTTTGATTTTGGGCTCCGAAAATAGGCACAGCCTAGTAAGATTGGTGCCCCCGTCGTAGAGATCTTGGAGAGCTTTCCAACACTTTGCTGTGCGCCGCGTAACTCCTTGCGAATCAAAAGTTATGAGCACTGGAGCGACAGATACCTGATCTTAAGCCCCACGCCCTCTGTTTGCGGGCCCTGCCTCTACGTGAAGTGAGGTTGTCTTGCCCAAGGTGCCGTGTGATTCGGTAATAGAAATGTGATGGATTATGTCACGCCCCAACCCGACCTAAGAGGTTAGACTAGGGTGTGATCTAAACATTCAAGTCATTTCACGTACCTAATCGTTCATGAGGGTTTAACACTTAACGTTTTAGCCTAAACTCCACAAATTCTCTGAAAAACCGGTAGCATGACGGTTGTAATTAGGCTCTTAAGTTTGACCTAGTTTTCTAAAGGCCTCCGAACTTTCAATCCCAATTTCATTTTCAACTAAGATTACTATTTATCACCAGTCGAAACGCTTGCTAGTTATCTCGAAGTCTCGTTTGATTAACAACCTAGCATGATACTATGTCTCGTTTGTTGGTTAATTCCTTGTTACAAAAGTACCTGTTGATCTTAGCCTAACAATAAGTACCTGTTTAATATTGGATAGATTCATTTTACTTAATCCTTACCTGGTACTTCATAATCCTATGATAGATACTAGCCAGTAGCGATAGCAAAAACGACCACAAGAGTGTCTAACTAGTTATGATTAGTACAAGCCAAAATTAGACCCCAAATTACAACGGGGTCATTTACAATATAATAACAAGCAACATACGAAATAATCTTCAAGCAACATATTGTTCACAAAATGTCCATAGTCACGTAAGGCACGTAGGATAAGCAATCATTCCAAGGAGTCATCATTAGGCACGTTGTCCTCGGGTACCTGTTCTTGGTCTTCTTCACCTGAGATGATAAAAGAGGGTGAGTCCTTATGAACTCAGCGAGGGGGGATGAGAAATAAGTTTTGAAACTCTTTTTCCGGTTCAACTTATGAAAACCCTTTTTGCAAGCATGACATATATCACAAGTAAGTACATAATGTAATGTAAAAGTAAAAGAACACAATTACCCGTCTTTCCTCCCCGAGGTCCTCTAGGAACCAAGTGAGAGTACTTATACACATAGTGAAAAGGATACGGTGAGCTTTTGCTCTCAGTTCATTTCCAGTATCAATTGTTGTGGCCGACTTCGAATCATCCCCTTATCACGCCAAATGGGTGTACTCCAGATGTACCCCGAAATCCTACGACCCAACTCTCCGAGGAAGTCTAGCCCCCAAGCGAGAGAGGGAATTGGACAATGGTAGTCACAGTGCACCGGCAAGCCCGATGCTGCTCGGTGTGCGTGAACGCTACCACGCCAGAATGAAAGGTTGCAACCTTGTTTGCAATGCACATTCATGACATTTAATATATCACATTAGGAGGACAACAAAGTAGGTTGCCTCCGAGCAGTTATAAGATTGCACATTGACAAGCAAACACGCGAGGCATGATATAACAGGTAATTTCACTTGTAAAGCACATGGAGTTATATGAATATTAAACGGGCAGCCATGTACCGCATGTAGATCAAGTCATATAACTCATTTCGAAGTTCACGTAATCAAATAATAAGGTCATACAACATGCAACGACGTTTACGTGGGACCGGGTGCAAGAATGGCCTACTTGTCAACATGTAATCATCGGAATCATATATAGGGCAATAAGGGAAACTACGGGCAGCCTACTAATCACATAATTAAACACGATATACATAGGATCAACACTTAGCGAGTTTACCTAGTCATTAGGGTTTCAATTCACGCTTACCCGTGCGATTAAGCCCTAAGTTGTCACGTAATTAAACTCAAGCTATGCATTGACTAATTAAAACACCCTCAAGCATTCAAAACAGTCCACAAAACATCCAAGTGCCACAATCCCAAGCATTTAATACAACAAGAGAAGTTACAATAATTTTCAAAGCAAATCACTAGATGAAAACCTCACTGCAATGGTTTGTTTTCTCACAATCATTGAGACAAGAAAACAATATCCAATTCCAGTGAACAAAATTCCAAATTAAATCTTAAGGAGTGAACTAAATCCAGAAACAAACATCGCATCATTTGGAGTTCGGGTTCAAGAGTTATAGCCAAAACTGTGAGACTACGCAAAACTGTCCAGATTTGCATACATTTCAATACTTGTCATTTTGAGGACCTTAGGGTCCGATTTAGCCTTAGTCTATTTCTGACAAAAATGTCCAAAACTGAAAAATATAGAAGAAGACTAAATTTAATGCATTTTGGATGTCATTTACTAAGTCAAAACTGGTTCGTTCTACAAGGACAGTGAATCTGCCAAAACCTGCTTCATTTTCCCAGATTTTCCAGATTTGGACACCTTTCAATGTTTTTCCATTTTGGGGACTTTAGAGTCAAAATTTGCTTTGGCCTATTTCTGTGAAACATTCTCAGAACTGGCAAAAATAGTCACCTACCAATTTTCACGCATTTTCAACACCATTTACCTGGTCAAATCCACCTCGCTCCAACAAGTCAGAAGGCTGTCACCTACGCGATTTCGCCTAGCTTCACATTCTAGCCAAATATCTTGCCATGCATGTTCACAAAAGCTCATGTACACACATATATCACTAGTACAGAGGTAAAAATAGACATTTAAAGGCATGCATGTGGTTTTTGAAAGCTTTTCAAAGAAGTTTTAGCCCTCACCTTAGCAAGACAACAAGAAGATGCACAAGACTCTTGATGATGCACAAGGTCAACTCTTCTCCTTGCTTAGCCGAGAGACAACTTCAGATTTCTCTAATTCCTAGCTTAGTAACCATGTTCGTAGTATGTGCATGTGGCTAGAACAAAAAGAAAATGAAATGGAAGCTAACAAACTTACCTAAGCCGAAATGAATGTCCTATGAGCTTGCATGTGCGATTTTTGCATTCTAGCTTGCTTGGTCGAGCTTCCTAGTTTCTTGCATGTCTTGATGAACCATTGAGTGATGAACTTAAGCTATGGAGAGTAGGATTTCAGCTAGGGCCGAGAGAGAGAGAGAGAAGAGATGAGAGAGTGAGAGAAAATGTGAGAAAGAAAGAAAGAATGAAAGAAAAATGAAAGCTTTGAGGAATATGATGCTTGTGTCGGCCTAGGGCCTTGCAAAATTCAGAATTGTGTCTTCAAGGGCATAATTTGAAGTGTCTAGCATGGGCAATTGAAGTGTGTCGAGAATGGTGGAGCTTTGGGTAGGGTTTTGAGCCAATTTTTTTATGCTTGTGTCATAAAATTGTCATAGAATGTCTAGGTGTAGATTTTGAAATTGAAATGCATGCACAAAAGCTCCATGTGGTCGGCCAAGCTTGTGTTCAAATCTGAATTTTTTGTCTTGGTTGAGCATTATTTAATTGTGTGTTTGAGAAGTGCAAAAGAATAAGGAATAAAGAATAAGAAAGTCTAGCTTTTGGTGCAATTTCGTCTTCTAGTGCATTGACTTAGCATTTTAATATTAGTTAGTGGAGTTTGTAGGATTAATTAATGATCTAGTGATTCGTGTAAGATGCTTTCTTGATTAGCGTGCAGGCACGCTTTCCTAGGTTTAGGGCACGAACTACGAGGTAGGATACGAACTACGAGGTGAATGCACGTTTTCTAAGTAAATGCACGTAACCCTAAATGTATGAACGTAATTCAATACAAGGCACACAAAATGAAACACGATTCTTACACCTAGGTCTAGGCACGCAAATCTAGATTAGGGCACACGAAATGAGGTATTGCATGCAAATCAAGGTCGGGCCTCACGTATTAGGTTGTTGTCCTTTTCGCGACTCACGACGTACGATCCGGGACGGAAAAATAGCTTAAAAGAAGAAAAATGTCCCAAAACTTATGAAAATATTCGATTTTGGGTTCCGAAAATAGGCGCAACAGAGCACGCTTGGTGCCCCCATCGTAGAGCTCTCAAAGAGCTTTCCAACGGTATGCTATGCGCTGCGTAACTCCTTACGGATCAAAAGTTATGGGCACCGGAGCGACAGATACATAGTCACAAGCCCCACGCCCTCTGTTTGCGGGCCTTGCCTCTACGTGAAGTGAAGTAGTCTTTCCCAAGGTGTCGTGTGATTCAGTAATAGAAATGTGATGGATTAGGTTGTCGTCCTTTTCGCGGCTCACGACATACGATCCGGGACGGAAAAACAGCGCAAAAGAAGAAAAGTGTCACGAAACTATTGAAAATGTTCGATTTTGTGCTCGAAAAAAAGGCGCATCCGAGCAAGCTTGGTGCCACAGTCGTAGAGCTCATGGAGAGCTTTCCAACGGTATGCTGTGCGCAGCGTAACTCCTTACGGATCAAAAGTTATGAGCCCTAGAGCGACGGATACCTGGTCATAAGCCCCACGCCCTCTGTTTGTGGGCCCTGCCTCTACGTGAAGTGAAGTTGTCTTGCCCAAGGTACCATGTGATTCGATAATAGAAATGTGATGGATTAGGTTGTCGTCCTTTTCGCGGCTCACGACGTACGATCTGAGATGGCAAAATAGCGTAAAAGAATAAAAGTGTCCCAAAACTTATGAAAATGTTCGATTTTGGGCTCCAAAAACAGGCGCAGCCGAGTATGCTAGGTGCCCCATCGTAGAGTTCTCAAAGAGCTTTTCAACGATATGCTGTGCGCCTCGAAACTCCTTACGGATCAAAAGTTATGGGTACCGGAGCGACGGATACCTGGTCACAAGCCCCACGCTCTCTGTTTGTGGGCCTTGCATCTACGTGAAGTGAAGTTTTCTTGCCCAAGGTGCCGTGTGATTGGGTAATAGAAATGTGATGGATTAGGTTGTCGTCCTTTTCGCGGCTCACGACGTACGTTCAGGGACGGAAAATAGTGCAAAAGAATAAAGTGTCCCGAAACGGATGAAAACGTTCAATTTTGGGCTCCGAAAACAGGTACAGCCGAGCAACTTGGGGCCCTCGTCGTAGGGCTCTCGGAGAGCTTTCCAACGGTATGTTGTGCGCCGCGTAACTCCTTATGGATCAAAAGTTATGAGCACCGGAGCGACAGATACCTTGTCACATACTCCACACCTTCTGTTTGCGGGCCCTGCCTCTACGTGAAGTGAAGTTTTCTTGGCCAAGGTGACGTGTGATTCGGTAATAGAAATGTGATGGATTAGGTTGTCGTCCTTTTCGCGACTTACGACGTACGCTCCGGGATGGTAAAACAGCGTAAAAGAAGAAAAGTGTCCCAAAACTTATGAAAATGTTCGATTTTGGGCTCCAAAAAGAGGCGCAACCGAGCATGCTAGGTGCCCCATCGCATTGCTCTCAGATAGCTTTCCAACGGTATGATGTGCACCACGTAACTCCTTACGGATCAAAATTTATGGGTACCAGAGCGACCGATACCTAGTGACAAGCCCCGCGCCCTTTGTTTGCGGGCCTTGCCTCTACGTGAAGTGAAGTTGTCTTGCCCAACGTGCCATGTGATTCGATAATAGAAATGTGATGGATTAGGTTGTCGTCCTGTTTGCGGGTCACGACGTACGATCCGGGATGAAAAAACAGCGCAAAAGAAGAAAAGTGTCCTAAAACTAATGAAAACGTTCGAATTTGGGCTCCGAAAACAGGCGCAGCCGAGCAAGCTTGGTGCCCTCGTCGTAGAGCTCTCGGAGAGCTTTCCAACAGATTGTTGTGCACCGCGTAACTCCTTACGAATCAAAAGTTATGAGCACCGGAGCGACGGATACCTAGTCATAAGCCCCACCCCCTCTGTTTGCGGGCCTTGCCTCTACGTGAAATGAAGTTCTCTTGCCCAAGGTACCGTGTGATTCGGCAATAGAAATGTGATGGATTAGGTTGTTGAGTTTTCGCGGCTCACGACGTACAATCCGGGAGGGAAAAATAGCGTAAAAGAATAATAGTGTCCCAAAACTTATGAAAATTTTCGATTTTGGGCTCCAAAAACAGGCACAGCCGAGCATGCTAGGTGTCCCCATCGTAGAGCTCTCAGAGAGCTTTCCAATGGTATGATGTGCGCCGCGTAATTCCTTGCGGATCAAAAGTTATGAGCCCCGGAGCGACGGATACCTGGTCATAAGCCCCACGCCCTTTGTTTGTGGGCCCTGCCTCTACGTGAAGTGAAGTTGTCTTGCCCAAGGTGTCGTGTGATTCGGTAATAGAAATGTGATGGATTACATTGTCATCCTTTTCGCGGCTCACGACGTACGATTTGGGACGGAAAAACAGCGTAAAAGAAGAAAAGTCTCCCAAAACTTATGAAACTGTTCGATTTTGGGCTCAAAAAATAGGCGCAGCCGAGCATGCTAGGTGCCCCATCGTAGAGCTCTCAAAGAGCTTTCCAACAGTATGCTGTGGGCCGCGTACCTTGTAACGCCCCGATCCCTCACGTGAGTCTTTGTCTAGTTTCACTAATGTCTAAAGCACCTAAAGGAAGCCTCAATTCAATCTAATTAACAAATTATATAATAAAAAAAAACCCTAAATTTTCGGATTTTACTATTCACTGCACTATTCATCACCTCTTTGATCAATTTCAAGTTTCAACCATTAACTTTGCTATCAAACCTCAAAAGTTAACTCTATAGGCATCAAATAACTCATATAAAGCATTCATAACAAGCTTTATAGCTAATATCAACAAATCAATAAAATTCAATATATGCACATAAACTTTAAAAACAAATAAATGCATCTCCCTCACAATTTTGAAGATGTAGAAGCTTTGTTGAAGGTCCTAAGTTGCTCCAAAATCCTCCCAAGAACAATCTAGAAGCTCAAGTGCATGGATGTTGAAGCAAAATTCTCTCCTTTCCTCTCTTGAAGTGGACGGCCAAATGGGGGGGACATGGAGGGAATTTTTTGCAATTGTTTTGAGAGCTAATATGTTATGTGGCTTTTAATTGATGAGTTAGTTGTTTTATGTATGTGTATGTGTTATTAAATGGGGTCAAATTCCATTAAAAACTTAGTCAAACTAGGCCAAAATGCAATTTCAATTATTTTTAGTTGCAAATGTTACTATTCTTACGTAACACTATTCAAAGCTCACGGAAAATATTTTTCAAACGCATACTCCTAAGCTCGAAAGTTCAAAACGAAAATTTCTTGGTTCCTTTTAAATGTCGAGTGACCTAGGAAAAATTTAAAATCAAGCTTTCGAAACAGTCGAAAATATTATGAATAGTAACTCACAATAAAAACAATTAAACAAGAAAAATGATGCACGTAGAAATGCGCACATAAGTATGCAACGATTATAATAAATTCTATGGTGAAATTCTCGGGTGTCACACCCTCTCCCCCTTAAACTAATTGCGTCCTCGCAATTCTTACACATACAAGCAAGTTACCCTCATAGATAAAACACATTGTTTCACGTAAGCATGCTTAACACATAAAACACATTGATCACGTTAGCAATTTATAACAAGTAAAGTCATATAAGCAACAAGTTCACATACACAAATCATAAACTACTAAGTCATTTAAACAACAATTTCACATAAAACAAGTTAATCACATATTCACATTAGTCATATAAAGCATATCGAGCACTCAAGTACACAAAGCACATAATTCACACAAGGCACGTTAATTACATAGCTCGCATTAATCACATAAACACATTGAACATGTAAACACATCAAGCATGTTAACCACATCCATATCACTTATCACACAAGCACATAAACCACAACTAGTTCACTCAACAAATAAAACATGTTGATCACATAAGCACATTGATCACATTAACTCTCTTATCACATAAGACATGCACATACACTTTCTAAACACATTGACACTAAGGCCACTACCCCACAAGCCGAAGACCTTATCCCGGCTTGCGCCTAGCTAACTAGCTAAGCTCTGATACCACTTCTGTAACGCCCCGATCCCTCACGTGAGTCTTTGTCTAGTTTCACTAATGTCTAAAGCACCTAAAGGAAGCCTCAATTCAATCTAATTAACAAATTATATAATAAAAAAAAACCCTAAATTTTCGGATTTTACTATTCACTGCACTATTCATCACCTCTTTGATCAATTTCAAGTTTCAACCATTAACTTTGCTATCAAACCTCAAAAGTTAACTCTATAGGCATCAAATAACTCATATAAAGCATTCATAACAAGCTTTATAGCTAATATCAACAAATCAATAAAATTCAATATATGCACATAAACTTTAAAAACAAATAAATGCATCTCCCTCACAATTTTGAAGATGTAGAAGCTTTGTTGAAGGTCCTAAGTTGCTCCAAAATCCTCCCAAGAACAATCTAGAAGCTCAAGTGCATGGATGTTGAAGCAAAATTATCTCCTTTCCTCTCTTGAAGTGGACGGCCAAATGGGGGGGACATGGAGGGAATTTTTTGCAATTGTTTTGAGAGCTAATATGTTATGTGGCTTTTAATTGATGAGTTAGTTGTTTTATGTATGTGTATGTGTTATTAAATGGGGTCAAATTCCATTAAAAACTTAGTCAAACTAGGCCAAAATGCAATTTCAATTATTTTTAGTTGCAAATGTTACTATTCTTACGTAACACTATTCAAAGCTCACGGAAAATATTTTTCAAACGCATACTCCTAAGCTCGAAAGTTCAAAACGAAAATTTCTTGGTTCCTTTTAAATGTCGAGTGACCTAGGAAAAATTTAAAATCAAGCTTTCGAAACAGTCGAAAATATTATGAATAGTAACTCACAATAAAAACAATTAAACAAGAAAAATGATGCACGTAGAAATGCGCACATAAGTATGCAACGATTATAATAAATTCTATGGTGAAATTCTCGGGTGTCACATACCTCCTTACAGATCAAAATTTATGGGTACCGGAGCGACAGATACCTGGTCACAAGCCCCACGCTCTCTGTTTGCGAGCCTTGCCTCTACGTGAAGTGAAGTTGTCTTGCCCAAGGTGCCATGTGATTCAATAATAGAAATGTGATGGATTAGGTTGTCGTCCTTTTCGCGGCTCACGACGTACGATCTGAGATCGAAAAACAGCGCAAAAGAAGAAAAGTATCCCGAAACGGATGAAAACATTCGATTTTGAGCTCCGAAAATAGGCGCAGCCGAGTAAGCTTGGTGCCCCTATCGTAGATCTTTTGGAGAGCTTTCCAACTGTATGCTGTGCGCCACGTAACTCCTTACGGATCAAACGTTATGAGCACCGGAGCGACGGATGTCACACCCCCAACCCGACCTATGGAGGTTAGACTAGGGTGTGATCTAATCATTCACGTTCTTTTATGACTATAATCGATTAACGAAGATTAAGCTTATCCGTTAAACTAGAGCTCCAAAGATTCTATGGAAAATCGGCAGCATATCGGCTGTAATTGTGCTTCTTAGTTTGACCTGATTTTCTAAACGCCTCGAAATATTCAATCTCAAATTCGATTCCAACTAAGGTTACTATTCATCACCAATTGATTTGTCTACTATTTATTTCAAGTCTCGTTTGATTAACACCTAGCATGGCAACTATGTCTCGTTTATGTGTCAATTCCTGTTACACAAGTACCTGTTGGTCTTAGCTTACAAATGAGTACCTGCTTAAGATTAGATAGATTCATTTTACTTAGCCCTTTGCCTAATACTTCATAAGCCTATAGTAGTTACTAATCAAAGTAGCAAAGCGATCAAATAGGGTGTCTGTCTAGTTATAAATAGTACAAATCAAAATTAGACCCCAAATTACAACGGGGGTCATTTACAATAATGACAACAAGCAACATAAGAAATAGTCTTCAAATCAAACGTATCATTCACAAAATAGCCACAGTCAAGTAAGGCACATAGGGCAGGCAATTACTCCAAGGAGTCATCAATAGGCACGTTATCCTCAGGTACCTGTTCCTGATCTTCTTCACCTGAGATGATAAAAGAGGGTGAGTCCTTATGAACTCAGCGAGGGGGAACGAGAAATACGTTTTGAAACTCTTTTTCTAGTTCAACTTATGAAAAACCCTTTTTGAAATTATGACATAAAACAAAAGTAGTTTATAACATAATAAAAATATAAACGAACACAATTACCCATCTTTTCTCCCCGAGGTCCTCTAGGAACCAAGCGAGAGTACTTAATCACATAGTGAAATGGATACGGTGAGCTTCTGCTCTCAATTCATTTCCAATAACAGTTGTTGCGGCCGACTTCAAATCATCCACTCATCACGCCAAATGGGTGTACTCCGGATGTACCCCGAAATCCTACGACCCAACTCTCCAAGGAAGTCTAGCCCCCAAGCGTGAGAGAGAATTGGACAATGGCAGTCACGGTTGCACCGGCAAGCCCGATGACGCCTGGTGTGCGTGAGTGTTAACACTACCACGCCAGAATGAAAGGTTGCAACCTTGTATGCAATGCACATTTATAACATTTAATATATCACGTTAGGAGGACAACAAAGTAGGTTGCTTCCGAGCAGTCATAAGATCGCACATTGACAAGTAAACACACGAGGCATGCTTTGACATGTAATTTCACTTGTAAAGCACATGGAGTTATATGAATATTAAACGGGCAGCCATGTAACACATGTAAATCAAGTCATATAACTCATTTCGGGGTTCAGGGAATCAGATAATAAGTTTATACAAGCATGCAGCGACGTCTACGTGGGATCGGGTACAAGAAAGGTCTACTTATCAACATGTAATCATCGGGAATCACATTTCAAGCATACTTAACATTTCTTAGGCAGCCCACTAATCACACAATTGGACACAATAACCATATGATTAACACTTAGCGAGTTTTCATATTCAATAGGGTTTCAATTCATGCTTACACCTACGATTTATGCCACAAGTTGTCACGTAACTAACCCAAACCATGCATCGATTTATTAAAGCACCCTAAATCATCCAAAACAGTCCACACAACATCCAAGCGCCACAATCCCAAGCATTCAATATCACAAGAGAAGTTACAATATTTTTTCAAAGTATATCACTAAATAAATACCTCACTGCAATGGTCTGTTTTCCCACAATCATTTAGACAAGCAAAAAATCTCCAATTCCAGTGAACAAAATGTCAAATTAAAGCTTATTAAGTGAACTAAATCCATAAACAAACCTCGCATCATTTGGAGTTCGGATTCAAGAGTTATAGCTAAAACCGTGAGACTACGCAAAACTGTCCAGATTCGTACATATTTCAATACTTGCCATTTTTTAGGGTCTTAGGGTCAGATTTAGCTTTAGTCTATTTCTGACACAAGTGTCCAGAACCAAAAAATCTAGCAACTTACCAAATTTGATGCATTTAAGATATCATTTACTAAGTAAAAACGGTTTCGTTCTACAAGGACAGTGAACTGCCAAAAACCTGCTCCATTTTTCCATATTTTCCAGATTTAGACACCCTTCGATGTTTTGCCATTTGGGAGACCTTAGAGTCACAATTGGCCTTGGCATATTTCTATGAAAAATGTTCAGAACTGGTAAAGCTAGTCACCTACCAATTTTCATGCATTTTCAACATCATCTACCAGGCCAAATTCACTTTGCTCTAACAAGTCAGAAATCTGCCAGCTACGCAATTTTTACCTATCTTCAAGTTCTAGGCAAATATCTCGCCATGCATGGTTATATATGTCACGCCCCAACCCGGCCTATAAAGGTTAGACTAGGGTGTGATCTAACATTCAAGTCATATCACATACTTAACCGTTCATGAAAATTTAATTTTTTTGAAAAACAGGCAGCATAACGGCTGTAATTGGGTTCTTTTGTTTGACCTAATTCTCTAAACGCCTCAAATCTTCCAATCTCAATTTCATTTCCAACTAGGATTACTATTTACCATCAATTGAAATGCCTATTGGTTATCTCGATATCTCGTTTGATTAATAACCTAGCATGATACTATGTCTCGTTTGTTTGTTTATCCTCGTTACAAAAGTACTTGTTGATCTTAGTTTAACCACGAGTACTTGCTTAAGATTTGGTTGGTTCATTTTACTTAGCCCTTACCTAATACTTTGTAATCCTATTATAGATACTAGCAGTAATAATAGCAAAATGACCATAGTAGTATTTGTCTAGTTCATATCAGTACAAACCAAAATTAGACCGCAAATTACAACGGGGGTCTTTTACATTACAAACAACAAGCAGCATAAAAGAAATAGTCTTCAAGTAGCATAGTGTTCACAGATAGCCATAATCACACAAAGCACATAGGACAGGCAATCACTCCAAGGAATCATCGTTAGGCACGTCGTCCTCGGGTACCTGTTCTTGATCTTCTTCACCTGAGATGATAAAAGAGGGTGAGTCCTTATGAACTTAGCGAGGGGGCACGAGAAATAGGTTTTGAAACTCATTTTCCGGTTCAACTTATGAAAATCCTTTTGCAAGCATGAATATAACACAATTAAGTACATAAAAATAATATAAAAGTAAAGGAACATAATTACCCGTCTTTCCTCCCCGAGGTCCTCTAGGAACCAAGCGAGAGTACTTATACACATAGTGAAAAGGATACGGTGAGCTTTTGCTCTCAGTTGTTGCGGCCGACTTCAAATCATCCCCTTATCACGCCAAGTGGGTGTACTCCGGATGTACCCCGAAACCTATGACCCAACTCTCCGAGGAAGTTTAGCCCCCAAGCGAGAGAGGGAATTGGACAATAGTATTCACGGTTGCACCGGCAAGCCCGATGCCGCCCAGTGTGCGTGAACGCTACCATGACAGAATGAAAGGTTGCAACCTTATATGCATTTGTGCCATAACTTGTCATAGCATTGTCTAGAATTAATTTTGAATTGAGCAAGCAAGCATAAAAGCCCATATGGTGGTCGGCCAAGGCATCTAAAAATCTGATTTTTTGTCACCTTTTGAGCATTATTTAATTGTGTGTTGAAAGTGCAAAAAGAATAAGGAATAAAGAATAAGGAATGTCTAGCTTTTTGTGAGATTTTGTCTTCTAGTGGGTTGAATTAGTAATTTAATATTAGTTAGTGGAATTTGTAGGATTAATTAATGATCTAGTGCTTCGTGTAAGATGCTTTCTTGATTAGCGTGAGGGCACGCTTCCTAGGTCTAGGCACGCACTACAAGATAGGGTACGAACTACGAGATGAACGCACGTTTTCCAAGTAAATGCACACAACCCTAAATGAATGCACGTAACTCAATGCAAGGCACATAAAACGAAACACAATTCTTAAACCTAGGTCAAGGCACGCAAATCTAGATTAGGGCACACGAAATGAGGTATCGCACGCAAATCGAGGTCGGGCCTCACATCCTCCCCTTCTTAAAAGAATTTCGTCCCAAAATTCAATATTACCTTTGAAATAAAGCTGGATATTGCTGCTCCATCTGGTCTCGCCTTTCCCACGTTACTTCTTCAACTCTATGATGATCCCACATCACTTTCACCATCGGTATAGTTTTGTTGCACAACTCCCGATCTTGCTGGTCTAGGATCCAAATGGGCTTCTCTTCATAAGACAAGTTCTCCCGAAGCTGCAACGGCTCTGGCTCCAAGATATGCGATGGATCATGATACTTCCGCAACATTGAAACATGAAAGACGTCATGAATATTGGAGAGGTTTTGGGGTAGTGCCAAGCGATACGCCAATTTGCCAACCTTCTCAATTATCTCAAATGGTCCTACAAACCTCGGGCTCAACTTTCCACCCTTGCCGTGTTTAATCAGTCCCCTCCGAGGTGATATCTTCAGGAACACCTTGTCGCTGACCTCAAACTTTAGACTCCGTCTTCGTCGGTCTACATAACTCTTCTGCTTGCTTTGGGCGGTAAGCATCCGTTTTCGGATAAGGTGGATATTATCAACAGTCTTCATAAGTTCAGGTAGAAGGGTCAGGTCAAAAGTCTTCGTTTCACCTACTTCATCCCAATAAATTGGGGATCGACACTTACGTCCATACAATGTCTCAAATGGGGCCATCCCGATAGTGGCCTGATAACTATTATTATAAGCGAACTCCGCTAGAGACAAATATTTATCCCAACCTTTTCCGAAATCTAAAACATACGCCCTCAGCATATCCTCCAGAATCTGAATAGTTCTCTCCGATTGTCCGTCAGTCTGAGGGTGATAAGCCATGCTGAAACTCAACTTTGTTCCCAAAGCTTCTTGCAATCTCTTCCAAAATCCGGAAGTAAAACGAGGATCCCTATCCGATACAATACTCACAGGCATCCCATGCAATCTTACAATCTCCGCCACATATATATCTCCCAATCTCTCAGGACTATCCTCCTTGTTCATCGGTAAAAAGTGCGCCGACTTAGTCAATCTATCCACTATGACCCAAACGGCGTCATGACCCTTTTGTGATCTGGGTAGGTCCATAACAAAGTCCATAGTTATGTGTTCCCATTTCCATTGAGGAATCTCCAACGGTTGAAGTAAACCTGCTGGCCGTTGATGTTCCGCTTTGACTCTCTGGCAAGTCAAACACTGTGCCACGAACTCCGCAATCTCTCTCTTCATGTTATTCCACTAATAGTGTTGCTTCAAATCCCGGTACATCTTTGTTCCACTGGGGTGAATAGTGTATCTTGAATTATGGGCTTATTCAAGAATCTTCTTTTTCAGCTCTGGCTCATTGGGAATACAAATCCGATTCCTAAACCTCCAAACACCATCATCATGGAACTTGAAATCTGCGTTGCTTTCTTTAATCTTCTGAAACTGTTGGTCCTTCTGTTGAGCCTCTCGTAACTCGGACAACAAGGTCAATTAAACTTGCGTAGTGGCAAAAAGTAACCCTTTCCGAGTCAATTGTTGTTTCTACAAAAATGCTTCCTTTAACAACTCCTGTACCTTGACTTCAAGTTTTGCCATGCTTGCTTTCCTACTTAAGGCATCTGCAACTACATTCACTTTACCGGGCACATAATTGATTGTGCAGTTATAATCATCCGAAAGATCCATCCACCGCCTTTGTCTCATATTCAACTCTTTTTGAGGCAACAAGTATTTCAAGCTCTTGTGATCAGTAAATACCTCAAACTTATTACCCCATAGATAATGCCTCCATTTCTTGAGTGCAAACACAATAGCTGCTAATTCCAAATCATGTGTCGGGTAGTTCAATTCATATGGCTTCGGTTTCCTAGAAGTATACGCAATCACTCTACCATTTTGCATCATCACACAACTCAATCCTTCCTTCGAAGCATCGCTATAGATTACAAAACCTTGACTTCCTTCAGGCAATGCAAGAACAGGTGCGGTAGTCAATCTTTTCTTCAACTCTTGAAAGCTGTTCTCACACTTATCATCCCACACAAACTTTGTTTTCTTTTGAGTGAGCTTTGTAAGCGGTCCTGCAATCTTAGAGAAATCCTTCACGAATTTCCGATAATAGCCGGCTAGACCAAGAAAACACCGAACCTCCGTAACATTTTCCGATTTCTTCTAGGACATCACTGCTTCTATCTTTGTTGGATCCACCGCTATTCCCTCCTGGGATATGATATGCCCCAAAAATGCAATCTGTTGCAACCAAAATTCACACTTGCTAAACTTTGCATACAATTGATGCTCTCGAAGTTTCTGCAGTACCAACCACATATGTTGTTCATGCTCCGCCTCGGATTTCGAGTATACCAAAATATCATTAATGAAGATCACCACAAATTGGTCCAAGTAGGGTTGAAACACCCTGTGCATCAAGTCCATAAAAGCTGTAGGGGCATTAGTTAGTCCAAATGGCATCACCACATATTCATAATGCCCATATCTTGTCCTAAAAGCCGTTTTAGGCACATCCTCCTTTTTGATTCGCAACTGATAGTACCATTGCCTCAAGTCGAGTTTCGAATACACTTTAGCTCCTTGAAGTTTATCAAACAACTCATCGATCAGTGGAAGTGGGTATTTATTCTTGACAGTCACTTGGTTCAATCCTCGGTAATCGATGCATAGCCTCAACGTTCCATCTTTCTTCTTTACAAATAGATCTGGTGCGCCCCATAGTGAAGAACTTGGTTGAACAAACCCCTTCTTCAACAATCCTTGTAATTGGTCCTTCAATTATTGTAGCTTGGTCGGTGCCATACGATAGGGAGCTTTAGATATCAGCTGGGTGCCAGACAGTAGCTTTATAATGAACTCAATCTCCCGATTTGGGGGTAAACCAGGCAATTCTTTTGGAAACACATCTGCATGGTCTTTGGTCACTGGCATCTCCTCCAACTTAGCTTTGTCTGATGGCTTGTTGATGAGGTAAGCTAAGTATCCACTACACCCTTTTCTCAAGGCCTTCACTGCTTTCGTAGATGAAATGATGGAACTCCTGGTGAAATCTCTCCGACCTACTACCTCCAGTATTGGTTGACCAGGTACCCGGAACGTTATAATCTTCGTCCGGCAATCTAGTTGGACATGATGTTTTGCCAACCAGTCCATCCCTAAAATGACCTCATAGTCTCGAAAAGGTAATACTGTCACGCCCCAACCCGGCCTATAAAGGTTAGACTAGGGTGTGATCTAAACATTCAAGTCACGTCTCGTACTTAACTGTTCATGAAGATTTAACACTTAACGTTTTGGCCTAAACTCCAAAATTTTCCAGAAAATCGGCAGCATAACGGCTATAAGTGGGCTCTTTGGTTTGGCCTAATTCTCTAAACGCCTCAATTATTCCAATCATTAATCCAATTCCATTAAGGACTCCTATTTGTCACCAATCGTTTTGCCTACTAGTTTATCTTGAAAGTCTCATTTGGTTAATAAGCCTAACATGATAACTATGTCCCGTTTATTTGTCAATTTCCTATCATGCAAGTACCTATTATCCTTTAGTTTGCAAATGAGCACCTAAGTTAAATTAGATAGAATTAACTTAGTTGATTGCTCATCTAGTGGTTTGAATGCCTACGATAACTACTAATTAAGAAAACGAAAGCAAACAACCAAATAAAAGTTCATCCGGTTATAGACAGTACAATCCCAGAATTAGACCCAAATTACAACGGGATTATTTACATCAATAAAATGAATAGTTTGCAATCAAACACAACATCCATATAGCAACCACTTTCAGGCAAAGCACAAAAGCACGTAGGGACAGGCAATCACTCCAAGGAATCATCGTTAGGCACATCGTCCTCGGGTACCTGTTCTTGATCTTCTTCACCTGAGATGATAAAAGAGGGTGAGTCCTTATGAACTCAGCGAGGGGGAACGAGAAATAGGTTTTGAAACTCATTTTCCGGTTCAACTTATGAAATCCTTTTGCAAGCATAAATATAACAATAATACAAGTACAGAAACAGAAATACCAGTCTTTCCTCCCCAAGGTTCTCTAGGAACCAAGCGAGAGTACTTATACACATGGTAAAAATGATACAGTGAGCTTTTGCTCTCAGATCAGTTTCAGAATCAGATGTTGCAGCCGACTTTAGATAACCCCAAAACACGCCAGGTGGGTGTACTCCGGATGTACCCCGAAATCCTATGACCCAACTCTCCAAGGGTGGAATGCCAAGCAAGAGAGGGAATTGGACCATGGTAGTCACGGGAGCACCAGCAAGCCCTATGCCGCCCGGCATTCGTGAAACGCTACCATGACACAATGAAAGGTTGCAACCTCGTATGCAATGCACATTTATAACATTTAACATATCACATTAGGAGGACAACAAAGTAGGTTGCCTCCGAGCAGTTATAAGATCGCACGTTGTCAAGTAATCAAACGAGGCACGATAAAACCAGTAATTTCACTTGAAAGGCATGTAGAGCCATATGAACATTAAACGGGCAGCCATGTAACACACGCAAGTTAAGCCATATAACTCATTTCGAAATCCATGTAATCAAGTGATACGATTATTCAACATGCAACAACATCTACGTGGGTTTGGTTGCAAGAAAAACTTATTTGACAACATGCAATGGTCAAAATCACAATTGAAGTTATAAGACATTTACGGGCAGCCCACTAAGCATATAATTTTGACACAATATACAAATGATCAATACTTAGCAAAACTACCTAGTCATTAGGGTTTCCATTTCGTGTATATTCGTGCAATTTCAGCCTCAACCCAACTCAAAGTCAATCTCAAACCATGCATCATTTAATTCAACATCCTCAAACTTTCAAAACAGTCCACACAACATCCCGAAGCTACAATCCCAAGCTTTTAATTCAACAAGAGAAGCCACAACAATTTTTCTAAGCATACCACTAAGTGAAACCCTTACTGCAATAGGCTGTTTTCTCACAATCAATAAGATACTCAAACAATCTCCAAATCAAGTGAATAAGCTGTCAAATTAAATCTTAAGAAGTTAACTAAAATCAGAAACAAACCTTGCATCAATTGGAGTTCGGAATCATTAGTTATAGTCGAAACAGTAAGATAGCACAAAACTGTCTAGATTCGCACACTTTTCAGAAATTGACATTTTTGAGGTCCTTAGGGTCAGTTTTAGCCTTGGTCCATTTCTGACAAAATTTTCCAGAACTGAAAAATATAGCAGCACACCAAATTTCATGCATTTTGGACAACATTTACTAAGTCAAATATGGTTCGTTCCACAAGGTCAGTGCATCTGCCAAAACCTGCTTCATTTTTCCAGATTTCCAGATTTGGTCACATTTTCAAGCCTTTTCAACATCATTTGCCTAGCTAAACTTACCTCGAACAGACTGGTCAGAGAGCTGTCAACAATTTCGACTTCACCTAGCATCATTTTCAAGCCAAGATCTTGCCATGCATGGTTGTTTAAGCTTATGAACGACCATAAAGCTCAAGTACAGAAGCAAATACACACATTTATGAGCATGCATGTGAATTTTTGAAGAGTTTTCAAAAGATTTTAACCCTCACCTTAGCAATCAACCACAAAGATGCTCAAAAACCTTGTTGAAGTTCAACTTTCTTCGTCTCCTTGCTTAGCCGAAATCCCAACTAGCTTTTCTCTATTTTTCCTAGCTTAGTGATCAATCTCTTAGCACATGCATGAGGTTAGAACATGAAGAAAAGAAATGGATGCCAAGAAGCTTACCTAGGCCGAATGGAGTCATCAATGCACATGCAAGTGTGATTTTCCACTTCTTAGCTAGCTCGGTTGAAGTCTTTTGCTTGTGGCTTGCTTGGTTTAGCTATGGTGTGAAGAAGAGAAGCTATGGACATGAAGAACTCAGCCAAGGCCAAGAATGAGAGAGGAGAATGAGATGAAGAGAGAAAAGAATGAAGAGAAATGAAGAAATGACAAACAAATGAAGCCTTTTGCAAGTTTGAGGAGCATGTCGGCCTTGGGCTTCCAAATCTGAATTTTTGTGTCTTCAAGGTGGAATTTTGAAATGTTAGCATGGGCCATGAGCTTTTGGTCGAGCAAGAGAGAGATTTGAGGTGGTTTTGGTCATTTTTTTTTATGCATTTTGTGTCATAGTTTGTCTAAGCATGCATATTTAATTGTATAATTGTTCAAACCTTGTGCAAACACCATGGTATGGTCGGCCAAGCTAGCTTCCAATTCTGAATTTTTGTCAACTTTTGATCATTAATTAATTGTGTCTTGAAAGTGCAAAAAGAATAAGGAATAAAGAATGAAGAATGTCTAGCTTTTGGTGCTATTTCGTCTTCTAGTGAGTTGAATTAGGATTATTATATTGATAGTGGATTTTGTAGGATTCTTTAATAGTCTAGTGCTCTGTGAAAGATGCTTTCTTGATTAGCGTGAAGGCACGCTTTCCTAGGTCTAGGGCACGCACTACGAGGTAGGACACAAACTTCAAGGCTAAGGCACGTACTTCAAGACTAATGCACGCAATCCTAGGTAAATGCACGTAACCCAATGCGAGGCACGTAATTTAATGCAATGCATGCAAATCAAGGCACGACTCCATATCTAGGTTAAGGTACGCAGTTCAAGGTTAGGGCACACGAAATGAGGTAATGCACGTACATCGAGATTAGAGCACGTATATCTAGGTATCGCACGTCAGTCGGGGATTAGAGTACACTATTCTAGGTCAAGGCACGTATGACGATGTATGCACGAAAACCAAGACAGGACACGTAATCCAAGGTCGGTCATACAATTCTAGTCTAAGGTATGCAAATCGAGGTAAGGCACGTTATTCGGGGTCGGGTCTCACAAATACAATAAGATTGGCTGAGAATTCCCTATCCTTAATTTGGATTTTACATGCTTTACAAGCTGAGCTAGTAACGAGTTTAGAACCCATCGGAGTACCAAATTTTACTTCGTATGGCAAACATACAACTTTCAGTATTACACGTTGCACACACAAGGGAGTAATAAATGAATGAGTAGCACCCGGATCAATTAGCACCTTAACTGGTTGATTCAGTATGAAGAATGTACCTTCAACAACAGTAGTCTCATCTGGAAGCTCCTCGCGCTCAATAGCATAAGCTCGAGCCTGAACTCTAGGAACTGGAGTCTTGCCTCTACCAGCTGGTTTACCCTGATTCTGTCCTGCCTGCCATTTAGGGCAATCTTTGATATGATGCTGATCACTGCCACATCTCACACATCGTCCTGACTTCTTCCAGCACTGGGCCTCGGTATGACCCTTCTTGTCACAGTAAGAACAATTGACAGATTGAGTAGCAGGTGAACTACCTGTGGATCCGCGGGTGGAAGAGGCTGATGGCGCTTTAGTCAGGCCACGGTTATTCACTGGTCTGTTCTGGCCCTGGCCCTGACTACGACTCTGGCTCTAGAATTTCTTCTGTTAACCTGAAGGCTGGTATGGTTTCTTGTTCGGTTGACTCGAATCGGCTCTATCAAGTTTTCTCTTCTCTATTCGGGAAGCAGCAGCAAATAGAGCATTATAGGTGTCGAAGTCATGAGAAACCAACTGGTCCTGAATCTCTGGCCTCAATCCAGTCGTAAATTTCCACATCTTCGCCTTCGGAGTACTGACCATATATTGAGCATAATGGGATAGTCGGTCAAAACGAGCCTCGTACTGGGCCACCGTCATGTTACCCTGGGTCAAGTGCATGAACTCCTCAATCTGCCTCTGCCTGGAAACTGCAGGTACATATTTCTCCTTGAATGCCTTAACGAAATTACCCCACAAGCGAGGTGTCTGATCAGTTTCCCATAGTGCCTCCACAGTGTGCCACCAATGTTCAGCATCCCCATGCAACAGAAACACAGCAAACTCCACCTTTTCTTCCTCAATATAATCAAGTGGCCTGAAAATCTTCTCGATCTCGGACAGCCAAGCCTCTGCTTTCTCATCATCAGCTTACCTATGGAATTTGGACGGACAAAAGTCAAGAAACTCCATCATTCTGCTATGTCTCCCATGGTTACCATCATTCATGTTGTTGTTGTTGTTATTGGCCTCACGTGCATCTTGGCGCTCCATCACTCGTGATACGCGATCCATGGAATTTGCCATCATGTCAAAAATAGCCATGCCGGGATTAGTTTGATAGGCATCTCCGGTCTCTTGGGGTTCACCGCTCCTATTAGTAGTGCGGGTACTAGGTCCAGCCATCTATAGACACAGATTACGATGCACAATTTATTGAAATACGACAAACAAGAATTTGATGTATAAGATATGCAACATGATATAGATACAATTCTAGAAATAATTTAGACATGTTAATCACTTAAGCACATAGAACACAGAAGGCACAATTAACATTATCACACAACAACATATAGACAAGTCATCCTAATCATCCTAGGGCTCTACCCATGGTCCGAGAGTTAAACCTGGCTTAAGCAATTTAAGCTCTGATACCATTCTTATCTTATAAGGTGTCACGCCCCAACCCAGCCCATAAAGGTTAGACTAGGGTGTGATCTAACATTCAAGTCATATCACATACTTAACCGTTCATGAAAATTTAAAACTTAATGTTTTAGCTTAAACTCCAAAATTTTCTGGAAAACCGGCAGCATAACGGCTGTAATTGGGCTATTTGGTTTGACCTAATTCTCTAAACGCCTCAAATCTTCCAATCTCAATTTCATTTCCAACTAGGATTACTATTTACCATCAATTGAAATGCCTATTGGTTATCTCGATGTCTCTTTTGATTAATAACCTAGCATGATACTATGTCTCGTTTGTTTGTTTATCCTCATTACAAAAGTACCTGTTGATCTTAGCTTAACCACGAGTACCTGCTTAAGATTTGGTTGGTTCATTTTACTTAGCCCTTACCTAATACTTTGTAATCCTATTATAGATACTAGCAGTAATAATAGCAAAATGACCATAGTAGTATTTGTCTAGTTCATATCAGTACAAATCAAAATTAGACCCCAAATTACAACGGGGGTCTTTTACATTACAAACAACAAGCAGCATAAAAGAAATAGTCTTCAAGTAGCATAGTGTTCACAAATAGCCATAATCACGCAAAGCACATAGGACAGGCAATCACTCCAAGGAATCATCGTTAGGCACGTCATCCTCGGGTACCTGTTCTTGATCTTCTTCACCTGAGATGATAAAAGAGGGTGAGTCCTTATGAACTCAGTGAGGGGGCACGAAAAATAGGTTTTGAAACTCATTTTCCGGTTCAACTTATGAAAATCCTTTTGCAAGCATGAATATAGCACAATTAAGTACATAACAATAATATAAAAGTAAAGGAACACAATTACCTGTCTTTCCTCTCCGAGGTCCTTTAGGAACCAAGCGAGAGTACTTATACACATAGTGAAAAGGATACAGTGAGCTTTTGCTCTCAGTTGTTGCGGCCGACTTCAAATCATCCCCTTATCATGCCAAGTGGGTGTACTCTGGATGTACCCCGAAATCCTACGACCCAACTCTCCGAGGAAGTCTAGCCCCCAAGCGAGAGAGGGAATTGGATAATGGTAGTCACGGTTGCACCGGCAAGCCCGATGCCGCCCGATGCCGCCCGGTGTGCGTGAACGCTACCATGCCAGAATGAAAGGTTGCAACCTTATATGCAATGCACATTTAATATATCACATTTGGAGGACAACAAAGTAGGTTGCCTTCGGACAGTCATAAGATTGCACATTGACAAGTAAACAAGCGAGGCACGATAAGACAAGTAATTTCACTTGAAAGGCATATGGAGTTATATGAACATTAAACGGGCAGCCATGTACGCACGTAAATCAAGTCATATAACTCAATTCAAAGTCCACGTAATCAAATAATAAGACTATTCAACATGCAACAACATCTACGTGGGTTCGGATGCAAGAAAGGCCTATTTGTCAACATGCAATGATCAAAATCACATTTAGGATTATAAGGGCAACTACGGGTAGCCTACTAAACATATAATTACACACAATATCCGAAGGATCAACACTTAGCAAGTTTACCTAGTTACTAAGGTTTCCATTTCGTGCTTACCCGTGCGATTAAGCCCCAAGTCAACTCAAAATCAATCTCAAGCCATGCATCAATTAATTCAAACATCCCCAAGTATTCAAAACAGTCCACACAACATCCCAATGTCATAATCCCAAGCATTTAATACCACAAGAGAAGTTACAACAATTTTTCTAAGCATATAACTAAGTGAAACCCTCACTGCAATAGGCTGTTTTCTCACAATCATTAAGACAAGAAAACAATCTCCAATTCCAGTGAATAAGATGTCAAATTAAATCTTAAGAAGTGAACTAAAATTAGAAACAAACCTTGTATCATTTGGAGTTCGGGTCCAATTGTTATAACCAAAACAATGGGATTGCACAAAACTGTCCAGATTTGCAAACATTTCAATACTTGTCATTTTTTAGGTCCTTAGTGTCAGATTTAGCCTTTGTCCATTTCTGACAAAAATGTCCATAACTGAAAAACCTAGCAGTACACCAAATTTCATGCATTTTGGACATCATTTACTAAGTAAAAACAGGTTTGTTCTACAAGGTCAGTGCATCTGCCAAAACCTGCTTCATTTTTTCCAGACTTCCAGATTTGGACACATTTTAATGATTTTCCATTTTGAGGACCTTAGATTCAAAATTAGCTTTGGCCTATTTCTGTGAAAAATGTTCAAAACTGGCAAAACTAGTTACCGACCAATTTTGATACATTTTCAACATCATTTGCCTAGCCAAACTCACCTCGTAACATCAAGATAGAGAGCTCTCACAAAACCCGATTTCATATATCATCATCTTCAAGCCAAAATCTTGACATGCATGGTTGTAAAAGCTTATGAACACACATATAACTCAAGTACAGAAGCAAGGACATACATTTAAGAGCATGCATGTGGATATTTGAAAGATTTTCAAGAAGTTTTAGCCCTCACCTTAGCAAATCAACAAGAAGATGCACAAAACTTTGATGAAGCAAAAATTTGGTCTTCTTCCTTGCTTAGCCGAGACACCACCCGATTTCTCTATATTTTTCCTAGCTTAGCAACCAAGTTCTTAGTAGGTGCATGTGGTTAGAACAAGAAGAAAAGAAATGGAAGTTAGCAAACTCACCAAGGCCGAAATGGTTGTTCAAAAAGCTTGCATGTGTGATTCTTGCAACTTAGCTAGCTTGGTCAAGTTCTCTACCTTCTTGCTTGCCTTGATGCACCATGGAATGATGAAGATGAGCTATGGTAAGATGAAACTCAGCCAAGGCCGAGAGAGAGAGAGAGAGAAGAATGAGAGGGAGAGAGAGAAATGTGAGGAGAATGAGAGAAAATGACAAAGAATGAAGGCCTTGCAATTGATGAAGCATGTTCGGCCTTGGGCATACAAAAAAATCAGGTTTGTGTCTTCAAGAAGCTTGATTTTTGAATCACCTAGCATGGGCAAGGAGCCTTGTCGAGATTTGGAAGTTTTGGGAGGTCTTTGAGCTAATTTTTTATGCATTTGTGTCATAACTTGTCATAGCATTGTCTAGAATTAATTTTGAATTGAGCAAGCAAGCATAAAAGCCCATATGGTGGTCAGCCAAGGCATCTAAAAATCTGATTTTTTGTCACCTTTTGAGCATTATTTAATTGTGTGTTGAAAGTGCAAAAAGAATAAGGAATAAAGAATAAGGAATGTCTAGCTTTTTGTGAGATTTTGTCTTCTAGTGGGTTGAATTAGTAATTTAATATTAGTTAGTGGAATTTGTAGGATTAATTAATGATCTAGTGCTTCGTGTAAGATACTTTCTTGATTAGCGTGAGGGCACGCTTCCTAGGTCTAGGCACGCACTACAAGGTAGGGCACGAACTATGAGACGAACGCACGTTTTCCAAGTAAATGCATGCAACCCTAAATGAATGCACGTAACTCAATGCAAGGCACATAAAATGAAACACAATTCTTAAACCTAGGTCAAGGCACACAAATCTAGATTAGGGCACACGAAATGAGGTATCGCACGCAAATCGAGGTCGGGCATCACAATATAAGCTCATGTACACACATATACCACAAGTACAGAGGTAAAAATAGTAATATGAAGGCATGCATGTGGTTTTTTGAAAGCTTTTAAAAAAGATTAACCCTCACCTTAGCCGATTGGTGGTTAAAGATGCTCAAATGCTCTTCAAAATGTACAAAGGGCTTCTTCCTTGCTTCTTGCTTGCTTGGGCTGCTATGGCCGAGCTTGTGAGAGATCTTGAGAGCATGCTTGAGGTCTTGGAAGGTCAAGAGGCAGCCATGGTCGAAATGGAGAGAGAAGGAGAGAGAATGAGAGCTTGAGAGGGTTTTGAGAGGAAAATGAAATGTGATGAGTGGTGTGTGTGTGTGTGTCGGCCTTAGGGCCTTTCAAATCTGATTTTTCTTTGTCAATTATGTAATTTGAATTGTGAGGAGCATGCTTGGTGATTTGGTCGAGAATGGGAAGGGTTTGGGTGAGGTTTTTATTATTTTTTTGTATTATCATGCCTGTGTCTATCCTAGGTTGCATTGTGTCTTGTACTTGTCATAGGAATGTTTAGATAATAGGAAAGTGCTTAGGGTTTAACATGTGTGTAAGAGAATGTTGAGTATTTAGGGATTTTAGGTAGAATAGAATATAGGATATGTTTAGAGGTTTGTGAGATTTTGTCTCGTAGTGAGTATAATATAATATTTAGGCGTTAGTGGATTTTGTAGAGATTTGAATTAGGATTATAATAATAGTTAGTGGTGTTGTTAGGATAATTTTAGTGTCAAGTGCTTCGTGTAGGAATCTTCCTAGATTAACGAGGTGGCACGGATTCCTAGGTTCTAGGGCACAAATTATGAGGTAAAACACGTACTTCAAGACTAAGGCACATACTTCAAGAGAAATGCACGAATTCCAATGCTAACACACGCAACCCTAGGTGAATGCACGTAATTCAAGACATGACTCTTAAACCTAGGTCAAGGCACACAATTCAAGGTTAATGCACATGAAATGAAGAGACACAAGTAAATTGAGGTCTAGCACGTAAATCAAAGTCATGGCATGTTTATCTAGGTATCGCACGTATATCGAGGATTAGGACACACAATTCTAGGTCAAGGCACGTATGACAAGGCATGCACAAAAACCAAGATAGGGCACGTAATCCAAGGTTAGTCATATAATTCTAGATCCAAGACATGCAAATTGAGGTAAGACACGTTATTCGGGGTCGGGCCTCACAATGGATACCTAGTCATAAGCTTCTTGCCCTCTGTTTGCGGGCCCTGCCTCTACGTGAAGTGAAGTGTCTTGCCCAAGGTGCCATGTGATTCGGCAATAGAAATGTGATGGATTAGGTTGTCGTCCTTTTTGCGGCTCACGATATACGATCCAGGACGAAAAAATAGCGTACAAGAAGAAAAAAGTGTCCCAAAACATATGAACATGTTCAATTTTGGACACTGAAAATAGGCGCAGCCGAGCAGGCTAGGTGCCCCCATCATAGAGCTCTCAGAGAGCTTTCCAACGGTATGCTGTTCGCCGCGTAACTCCTTACTGATCAAAAGTTATGGGCACCGGAGCGACGGATACCTGGTCACAAGCCCACGCCCTCTGTTTGCGGGCCCTGCCACTGTGTTAAGTGAAGTTGTCTTGCCCAAGGTGCCATGTGATTCGTTAATAGAAATGTGATGGATTAGGTTGTCTTCCTTTTCGCGGCTCAAGACGTAAGATCCGTGACGAAAAAACAGCGCAAAAGAAGAAAAGTGTCCCAAAATTGATGAAAACGTTCAATTTTGGAATCCGAAAATAGGCACAGCCGAGCAAGCTTGGCGCCCCCGTCGTAGAGCTCTCGGAGAGCTTTCCAACGGTATGCTGCGCGCCGCGTAACTCCTTACGGATCAAAAGTTATGAGCACTAGAGCGATGGAGACCTGGTCACAAGCCCTACGCCCTCTGTTTGCGTGCCCAGCCTCTACGTGAAGTGAAGTTGTCTTGCCTAAGGTGCCGTGTGATTCGGTAATAGAAATGTGATGGATTAGGTTGTCGTCCTTTTCGCAGCTCACTACGTACGATCCAGGACGAAAAAATAGCGAAGAAGAAGAAAAGTGTCTCGAAACTGGTAAAAACGTTTGATTTTGGGCTCCGAAAATAGGCGCAGCCTAGCAAGCATGGTGCCCCCGTCGTAGAGCTCTCGGAGAGCTTTCTAACGGTATGATGTGCGCCGCGTAACTCATTACGAATCAAAAGTTAAGAGCACCGGAGCGACGGAGACCTGGTCACAAGTCCCACGCCCTCTGTTTGCGTGCCCAGCCTCTACGTGAAGTGAAGTTGTATTTCCCAAGGTGACGTGGGATTCGGTAATAGAAATGTGATGGATTAGGTTGTCGTCCTTTTCGCTGCTCACGACGTACGATCCGGGACAGAAAAACAGCATAAAAGAAGAAAAGTGTCCCAAAACTTATGAAAATTTTTGATTTTGGGCTCCGAAAATTGGCGCAGCCGAGCAGGCTAGGTGCCCCCATCGTAGAGCTCTCAGAGAGCTTTCCAACCGTATAATGTGCGCAGCATAACTCCTTACGAATTAAAAGTTATGGGCACCGGAGCGGCGGATACCTGGTCATAAGCCCCACGCCCTCTATTTGCGGGCCCTGCCTCTACGTGAAGTGAAGTTGTCTTGCCTAAGGTGCCTTGTGATTCGGTAATAAAAATGTGATGGATTAGGTTGTCGTCCTTTTTGCGGCTCACGACGCACGATCCGGGATGAAAAAACTGCGTAAAAGAAGAAAAGCGTCCAAAAACTGATGAAAACATTCGATTTTCGACTCCGAAAATAGGCACAGCTAAGCCGGCTTGCTTCCCACGACGTAGAGATCTAGGAGAGTTTTACAACAGAATGTTGTGCGCCGCGTAACTCCTTACGGGTCAAAAGTTATGACCACCAGAGCGACGGATACCTGGTCACAAGCCCCACGCCCTCTGTTTGCCGGCCCAGCCTCTACGTGAAGTGAAGTTGTCTTGCCCAAGGTGCCGTGGGATTCGGTAATAGAAATGTGATGGATTAGGTTGTCGTCCTTTTCGTGGCTCACGACGTACGATACGGGACGAAAAAACTGCGTAAAAGAAGAAAAGTATCCGAAACTGATGAAAATGTTCAATTTTGGTCTTCGAAAACAGGCACAGCTGAGCAAGCTCAATTCCCCCATCGTAGAGCTCTCAGAGAGCTTTTCGACGGTATGCTGTGCGCCGCGTAACTTCTTATGGATCAAAAGTTATGGGCACCGGAGCGACGGATACCTGGTCACAAGCCCCACGCCCTCTGTTTGCGAGCCCTGCCTCTACGTGAAGTAAAGTTGTCTTACCCAAGGTGCCGTGTGATTCGGTAATATAATTGTGATGGATTAGGTTGTCATCATTTTCGTGGCTCACGACGTACGATCCGGGACGGTAAAACACTATAAAAGAAGAAAAGTGCCCAAAACTTATGAAAATGTTTGATTTTAGGCTCCGAAAACAATAGTAGCCGAGCACGCTAGTTCCCCTATCGTAGAGCTCTCAGAGAGCTTTCCAACGGTATGCTGTGCGTCGAGTAACTCTTTACGGATCAAAAATTATGGGCACCGGAGCGACAGATACCTGGTTACAATCCCCACGCCCTCTATTTGCGGGCCCTGCCTCTACGTGAAGTGCAGTTGTCTTGCACAAGGTGTCGTGTGATTCGGTAATAGAATTGTGATGGATTAGGTTGTCGTCCTTTTCGCGGCTCACGATGTACGATCCGGGACGAAAAAACAGCTCAAAAGAAGAAAAGTGTCCCAAAACTAATGAAAATGTTCGATTTTGGACTCCGAAAACTGGCACAGATGACCAAACTTGGTGCTCAACTCGTAGAGCTCTCGGAGAGCTTTCCAACGGTATGTTGTGCGCCGCGTAACTCCTTATGGATTAAAACTTATGAGCACTGGAGCGACGGATACCTGGTCATCAACCCCACGCCCTCTGTTTGCTGACCCTGCCTCTATGTGAAGTAAAGTTTTGTTGACCAAGGTGCCATGTGGTTCGGTAATGGAAATATGATGGATTAGGTTGTCGTCCTTTTCGCAGCTCACGACGTACGATCCGGGACGAAAAAATAGCGTAAAAGAATAAAAGTGTCCCAAAACTTATGAAAATGTTTGATTTTGGGCTCCGAAAATAGGCGAAGCGTAGCAATCTAGGTGCCCCCATCATAGAGCTCTCGGAGAGCTTTCCAACTGTATGTTGTGCGCCGCATAACTCCTTACGGATCAAAAGTTATGGCCATCGGAGCGACGGATACCTGGTCACAAACCCCACGCCCTCTGTTTGCGGGCCCTGTCTCTACGTGAAGTGAAGTTGTCTTGCCCAAGGTGCCGTGTGATTCGGTAATTGAAATGTGATGGATTAGGTTGTCATCCTTTTCACGGCTCACGACGTACAATCCAAGACGAAAAATAAGCGCAAAAGAAGAAAAGTGTCACGAAAATGATGAAAACGTTTGATTTTGGGCTCCGAAAATAGATGCAGTGAGAAAGCATTGTGCCCCCGTCGTAAAGCTCTCAGAGAGCTTTCCAACAGTATGTCGTGCGCCGTGTAACTCCTTACGGATCAAAAGTTATGAGCACTGGAGCGACGGAGACTTGGTCACATGCCCCACGCCCTCTGTTTGCGTGCCCATCCTCTACGAGAGGTGAAGTTGTCTTGCCCAAGGTGCCGTGTGATTCGGTAATAGAAATGTGATGGATTAGGTTGTCGCCTTTTCGCGGCTCACAACATACGATCCGGGATGAAAAAACAGAGCAAAAAAAGAAAAGTGTCCCAAAACTTATGAAAATGTTCGATTTTGGGCTCCGAAAATAGGTGCAGTCGAGCACGCTAGGTGCCCCCATCGTAGAGCTCTCAGAGAGCTTTCCAACGGTATGTTGTGCGCCGCGTAACTCCTTACGGATCAAAAATTATGGCCACCGGAGCCACGAATACTTGGTCACAAGCCCCATGCCCTCTGTTTGCGGGCCCTGCCTCTACGTCAAGTAAAGTTGTCTTGCCCAAGGTGCCATGTGATTTGGTAATAGAATTGTGATGGATTAGGTTGTCGTCCTTTTCGCGGCTCACGACGTACGATCCGGGATGAAAAAACAGCGCAAAAGATGAAAAGTATCCCAAAACTGATGAAAACGTTCAATTTTGGGCTTCGAAAATAGGCGCAGCCGAGCAAGCTTGGTGCCCCCATTCTAGAGCTCTCGGAGAACTTTCCAACAGTATGTTGTGCGCTGTGTAACTCCTTACGGATCAAAAGTTATGAGCACCGGAGCGACGGATACCTGGTAATAAGCCCCACGCCCTCTATTTGCGGACCTTGCCTCTACGTGAAGTGAAGTGTTCTTGCCCAAGGTGTCGTGTGATTCGGTAATAGAAATGTGATGGATTAGGTTGACGTCCTTTTCGCAGCTCACAACGTACGATCCGGGACGGAAAAACGGCGTAAAAGAAGAAAAGTGTCCCAAAACTTATGAAAATGTTCGATTTTGGGCACCAAAAACGGGCACAAATGAGCACGCTAGGTGCCCCCATCATAGAGCTCTCAGAGAGCTTCGAACGGTATGTTGTGCGTCGCGTAACTCCTTACGGATCAAAAGTTATGGGCACCGGAGCAACGGATACCTGGTCACAAGCTCCACGCCCTCTGTTTGCAGGCCCTGCATCTGCGTGAAGTGAAGTTGTCTTCCCCAAGGTACCGTGTGATTCGGTAATAGAAATGTGATGGATTAGGTAGTCATCCTTTTGCGGCTCATGACGTACGATCCGGGACGGAAAAACAGCGTAAAAGAAGAAAAGTGTCCCAAAACTTATGAAAACGTTTGATTTTGGGCTCCGAAAATAGGCGCAGCCGAGCAGGCTAGGTGCCCCCATCGTAGAGCTCTGAGAGAGCTTTCCAACGGTATGTTGTGCACTGCGTAATTCCTTACGGCTCAAGACGCACAATGCGGGACAGAAAAACTGCACAAAAGAATAAAAGTGTCACAAAACTGATGAAAACTTTCGACTTTGGGCTCTGAAAATAGGCGCAACCGAGCGTGCTCGGTGACCCCGTCCTAGAGCTCTCGGAGAGCTTTCCAACGGTATGCTGTGCACCGCGTAATTCCTTACGGATCGAAAGTTATGGGCATCGGAGCGACTGATACCTGGTCACAAGCCCCACGCCCTCTGTTGGCGGGCCCTGCCTCTACGTGATGTGAAGTTGTCTTGCCCAAGGTGCCATGTGATTCGGTAATAGAATTGTGATGGATTACGTTGTCGTCCTTTTCGCGGCTCATGACATACAATCCGTGATAGAAAAACAGTGTAAAAGAAGAAAAGTGTCCCAAAACTTATGAAAATGTTCAATTTTGGGCTCCAAAAACAGGCACAGTCGAGCACTCTAGGTGCCCTCATCGTAGAGCTGTCAGAGAGCTTTTCAACGGTATGTTGTACGCCGTGTAACTTCTTACGGATTAAAAGTTATGGGCACCGAAGCGACGGATACCTGGTCACAAACCCCACGCCCTATGTTTGCGGGCCCTGCCTATACGTGAAGTGAAGTTGTCCTGCCTAAGGTGCCATGTGATTCAGTAATAGAAATGTGATGGATTAGGTTGTCGTCCTTTTCGTGGCTCACGACGTACGATCAGGGACGAAAAAACATTGCAATAGAAGAAATGTGTCCAAAAACTGATGAAAATGTTCAATTTGGGCTCTGAAAATAGGCGCAGCTGAGCAGGCTTGCTACCCCCATCGTAGAGCTCTCGGAGAGCTTTCCAATGGTATGCTGTGCACTGCGTAACTACTTACGGATCAAAAGTTATGAGCACCGGAGCGACGGATACCTGGTTACAACCCCGACGCCCTCTGTTTGCGGGCCCAGCCTCTACGTGAAGTGAAGTTGTCTTGCCCAAGGTGCAGTGGGATTCGGTAACAGAAATGTGATAGATTAGGTTGTCGTCCTTTTCGCGGCTCTAGACTTACGATGCGGGCCAGAAAAATTGCGCAAAATAATAAAATTGTCCCAAAACTGATGAAAACGTTCGACTTTGGTCTCCGAAAACAGGCGCAACCAAGCGTGCTCGCTGCCCCCGTCCTAGAACTCCCGTAGAGCTTTCCAACGGTATGCTGTGCACCGCGTAATTCCTTACGGATCAAAAGTTAAGGGCACCGGAGCGACGGATACCTGGTCACAAGCCCCACGCCCTCTGTTGGCGGGCCCTGCCTCTACATGATGTGAAGTTGTCTTGCCCAAGGTGCTATGTGATTCGGTAATAGAATTGTGATGGATTAGGTTGTCGTCCTTTTCGCGGCTCACGACATACGATCCGTGACGAAAAAACAGCATAAAAGAAGAAAAGTGTCCCAAATCTTATGAAAATGTTCAATTTTGGTCTCCAAAAACTAGCACAATCGAGCACGGTAGGTGCCCCATCGTAGAGCTCTAAGATAGCTTTCCAACGGTATGCTGTGCGTCGCGTAACTCCTTACGGATCAAAAATTATGGCCACCGGAGCGACGGATACCTGGTCACAAGCCCCACGACCTCTGTTTGCGGGCCCTGCCTCTACGTCAAGTAAAGTTGTCTTGCTCAAGGTACCATTTGATTCGGTAATAGAATTGTGATGGATTAGGTTGTCATCCTTTTCACTGCTCACGACGTACTATCCAGGATGAAAAAATAGCGCAAAAGATGAAAAGTGTCCCAAAACTGATGAAAACGTTCAATTTTGGGCTTCGAAAACATGCGCAGCCGAGCAAGCTTGGTGCCCCCATTCTACAGCTCTCGGAGAGCTTTCCAACAGTATGTTGTACGCCGTGTAACTCCTTACAGATCAAAAGTTATGAGCACCGGAGCGACGGATACCTGGTCATAAGCCCCATGCCCTCTATTTGCGGACCCTGCCTCTATGTGAAGTGAAGGGTTCTTGCCCAAGGTGCCGTGTGATTCGGTAATAGAAATGTGATGGATTAGGTTGTCGTCCTTTTTGCAGCTCACGACGTACGATCTGGGACCGAAAAACAGCGTAAAAGAAGAAAAGTCTCCCAAAACTTATGAAAATGTTCGATTTTGGGCACCGAAAACGGGTACAACTGAGCACACTAGGTGCCCCCTTCATAGAGCTCTCAGAGAGCTTCGAACGGTATGTTGTGCGTCGCGTAACTCCTTACGGATCAAAAGTTATGGGCACCGGAGCGACAGATACCTGGTCATAAGCTCCACGCCCTCTGTTTGCGGGCCCTGCCTCTACGTGAAGTGAAGTTGTCTTGCCCAAGGTGCTGTGTGCTTCGATAATAGAAATGTGATGGATTAGGCTTTCATTCTTTTCGCGGCTCACGACGTACGATCCGGGACAGAAAAACAGCGCAAAAGAATAAAAGTGTCCCGAAAAGGATGAAAACGTTCGATTTTGGGCACAGTAAACAGGAGCAGTCGAGCAAGCTCGGTGCCCCCGTCGTAGAGCTCTAGGAGAGCTTTAAAACGGAATGATGTGTGTCGCGTAACTCTTTGCGGATGAAAAGTTATGAGCACCGGAGCGACGGATACCTGGTCATAATCTCCATGCCTTCTGTTTGAGGGCCCTGCCTCTACGTGAAGTGAAGTTGTCTTGGCGAAGGTGCCGTGTGATTCGGTAATAGAAATGTGATGGATTAGGTTGTCGTCCTTTTCGAGGCTCACAACGTACGATCTGGGACAGAAAAACAGCATAAAAGAAGAAAAGTGTCCCAAAACTTATGAAAATGTTCGATTTTGGCAGCTAAAAATAGGCGCAGCCGAGCAGGCTAGGTGCCCCCATCGTAGAGCTCTCAGAGAGCTTTCCAACGGTATGCCACGTAACTCCTTACGAATCAAAAGCTATGGGCACCGGAGCGACGGATACCTGGTTACAAGCCCCAAGCCCTCTGTTCGCGGGCCCTGCCTCTACGTGAAGCGAAGTTGTCTTGCCCAAAATGTCTTGTGATTCGGTAACAAATATATGATAGATTAGGTTGTCGTCCTTTTCGCGGCTTACGACGTATGACCCGGGATGAAAAAATAACGCAAAAAAAGAAATGTGTCCCAAAACTTATGAAAATGTTCAATTTTTGGCTCCGAAAACAGGTGCAGTCAAGCAAGCATGGTGCCCTTGTCGTAGAGCTCTCGGAGAGCTTTCCAACGGTATTCTGTGTGCCACGTAACTCCTTTCGGATCAAAAGTTATGAGCACCGGAGCGACGGATACCTGGTCACAAGCTCCACGCCCTCTGTTTGGAGGCCCTGGCTCTGCGTGAAGTGAGGTTGTCTTGCCTAAGGTGCCTTCTGATTCGATAATAGAAATGTGAGGGATTAAGTTGTCACCCTTTTCGTGACTCACGACGTACGATCCGGGATGAAAAAACTGCGCAAAAGAAGAAAAGTGTCCCGAAGCGGATGAAATCGTTTGATTTTGGGCTCCGAAAATATGTGCAACCAAGCAAGCTTGGTGCCCTTGTCGTAAAGCTCTAGGAGACCTTTCCAACGGTATGCTGTGCACCGCGTAACTCATTACGGATCAAAAGTTATGAGCACTGGAGCGACGGATACCTGGTCATAAGCCCCACGCCCTCCGGTTGCGGGCCCTCTCTCTACATGAAGTGAAGTTGTCTTGGCCAAGGTGCCGTGTGATTCGGTAATAAAAATGTGATGGATTAGATTGTCGCCCTTTTCGCGGCTCACGACATACGATCCAGGACGAAAAAATAGCGTAAAAGAAGAAAAGTGTCCCAAAACTTATGAAAATGTTTGATTTTCAGCTCAGAAAACAGGCGTAGCCGAGCAGGATAGGTGCCCCGATCGTAGAGCTCTCAGTGAGCTTTCCAACGGTATGTTGTGCGCCATGTAACTCCTTACGGATCAAAAGTTATTGGCATCAGAGCGACAGATACCTGGTCACAAGCCCCACGCTATCTATTTGCGGGCCCAGCCTCAACGTGAAGTGAAGTTGTCTTGCCCAAGGCGCGATGTGATTCGGTAATAGAAAACTGATGGATTAGGTTGTCGTCTTTTTCGAGCTCACGACGTACGATCCAGGATGGAAAAACAGCGTAAAAGAAGAAAAGTGTCCCAAAACTTTTGGAAATGTTCTATTTTTGGCTTCGAAAACAGGCGCAGCGGAGCACGCTTGGTGCCCCCATCGTAGTGCCCTCAGAGGGCTTTCCAACGGTATGTTGTGCACCGCGTAACTCCATTCGGATCAAAAGTTATGGGCATCAGAGAGACGGATACTTGGTCACAAGCCCCACGCCCTCTGTTTGCGGGACTTGCCTCTACGTGAAAGTTGTCTTGGCCAAGGTGTCGTGTGATTTGGTAATAGAAATGTGATGGATTAGATTGTCGTCCTTTTCGCGGCTCACGACGTACGATCCGAGATGAAAAAATAGCGCAAAAGAAGAAAAGTGTCCCGAAATGGATGAAAACATTCGATTTTGGGCTCCATAAACAAACGCAGCCGAGCAAGCTTGGTGCCCCCATCGTAGAGCTTTCGGAGAGCTTTAAAACGGTATGTTGTGCGCCGCGTAACTCCTTGCGGATCAAAAGTTATGAGCACCGGAGCGACGGATACCTGGTCACAAGCTCCACACCCTATGTTTGAGGGCCCTGCCTTTACGTGAAATGAAGTTGTCTTGGCCAAAGTGCCGTGTGATTTGGTAATAGAAATATGATGGATTAGGTTGTTGTCCTTTTTGAGGCTCACGGCGTACGATTCGGGACTGAAAAACAGCTTAAAAGAATAAAAGTGTCCCAAAACTTATGAAAATGTTCGATTTTGGGCTCAAAAAACAGGCGCAGCCGAGCAATCTAGGTGCCCCACATCGTAGAGCTCTCAGAGAGCTTTCCAACGGTATGCTACGTGCCGCGTAACTCCTTACGGATCAAAAGTTATGGGCGCCGGAGTGACAGATACCTGGTTACAAGCCCCACGCTCTCTATTTACGGGCTCTGCCTCTACGTGAAGTGAATTTTTCTTGCCTAAGGTGCCGTGTGATTCGGTAATAGATATATGATAGATTAGGTTGTTGTCCTTTTCGCAGCTTAAGATGTACGATCCAGGATAAAAAAACAATGCAAAAGAAGAAAAGTGTCCCAAAACTTATGAAAATGTCCAATTTTTGGCTCTGAAAATAGGTACAGTCAAGCAAGCTTGGTGCCCCCGTCGTAGAACTCTCGGAGAGCTTTCCAACGGTAAGTTGTGCGCTGCGTAACTCCTTACGGATCAAAAGTTATGAGCACCGGAGCGACGGATACCTTGTCACAAGCTCCACGCCCTCTGTTTGCAAGCCCTGCCTTTGCGTGAAGAGAAGTTGTCTTGCCCAAGGTGCCGTGTGATTTGATAATAGAAATGTGATGGATTAAGTTGTCGTCCTTTTCGTGACTAACGACGTACGATCCGGGATGAAAAAACTGCGTAAAAGAAGAAAAGTGTCCAAAAACTGATAAAAACTCTTGATTTTGGGCTCTGAAAATAGGCGCAGCCAAGCAAGCTTGGTGCCCTTGTCGTAGAGCTCTCGGAGAGCTTTCTAACGGTATGTTGTGCGCCGCGTAACTCCTTACGGATCAAAAGTTATGAGCATCGGAACGACGGATACCTGGTCATAAACACCACGCCCTTTAGTTGCGGGCCCTACCTCTACGTGAAGTGAAGTTGCCATGGCCAAGGTGCCGTGTGATTCGGTAATAGAAATGTGGTGGATTAGGTTGTCGTCCTTTTCGCGGCTCACGACGTACGATCCGGGAAGGAAAAATAGCATAAAAGAATAAAAGTGTCCCAAAACTTATGAAAATATTTGATTTTGGGCTCAGATAACAGGCGCAGCCGAGCAGGATAGGTGCCCCGATCGTAAAGCTCTCAGTGAGCTTTCCAACGGTATGCTGTGCGCCGTGTAACTCAGTACGGATCAAAAGTTATGGGCATCGGAGCGACGGATACCTGGTCACAAGCCCCACACCCTCTGTTTGCGGGCCCTGCGTCTACGTGAATTGAAGTTGTCTTGCCCAAGGCGCCGTGTGATTCGGTAATAGAAAATTGATTGATTAGGTTGTCGTCCTTTTCGCGGCTCTCGACGTACGATTCGGAACGGAAAAACAGCGTAAAAGAAGAAAAGTGTCCCAAAACTTTAGGAAATGTTCTATTGTTGGCTCTGAAAACAGGCGCAGTGGAACACGCTAGGTGCCCTCATCGTAGAGCTCTCAGAGGGCTTTCCAACAATATGTTGTGCGCTGCGTAACTCCTTTCGGATAAAAAGTTATGGGCATAAGAGCGACAGATACCTGGTCACAAGCCCCACGCCCTCTATTTGTGGGCCTTGCCTCTATGTGAAATGAAGTTGTCTTGGCCAAGGTGTCGTGTGATTCGGTAATAGAAATGTGATGAATTAGTTTGTCGTCCTTTTCGCAGCTCACGACGTACGATTCGGGACGAAAAAATAGTGCAAAAGAAGAAAAGTGTCCCGAAATGAATGAAAACGTTTGATTTTGGGATCCATAAACAGACACAGCCGAGCAAGTTTGGTGCCCCCTTCGTAGAGCTCTCGGAGAGCTTTAAAACGGTATGTTGTACGCCGCGTAACTCCTTACGGATCAAAAGTTATGAGCACCGGAGCGACGGATACCTGGTCACAAGCTTCACGCCCTATGTTTGAGGGCCCTGCCTCTACGTGTAGTGAAGTTTCTTGGCCAAGGTGCCGTATGATTCGGTAATAGAAATGTGATGGATTTGGTTGTCGTCCTTTTCGCGGCTCACGAAATACGATCCTTGATGAAAAATAGCACAAAAAAAGAAAAGTGTCCCGAAACGGATGAAAAATTTTGATTTTGGGATCCGTAAACAGGCGTAGCCGAGCAAGCTTGGTGCCCCCGTAGTAGAGCTCTCAGAGAGCTTTAAAACGGTATGTTATGCGCCACGTAACTCCTTGCGGATCAAAAGTTATGGGCACCAGAGCGACGGATACCTGGTCATAAGCCCCACGCCCTCTGTTTGAGGGCCCAGCCTCTATGTGAAGTGAAGTTGTCTTGGCCAAGGTGCCGTGTGATTCGGTAATAGAAATGTGATGGATAAGGTTGTCGTCCTTTTTGCGGCTCACGATGTACGATTCGGGACAGAAAAACAGCGTAAAAGAAGAAAAGTGTCCCAAAACTTATGAAAATGTTCGATTTTGGGCTCCAAAAACAGGTGCAGCCTAGGAGGCTAGGTGCCCCCATCGTAGAGCTCTCAGAGAGCTTTAAAATGGTATGCTGTATGACGCGTAAATCCTTACGGATCAAAAGTTATGGGCACCGGAGCGACAGATACAGTGTCACATGCACCACGCCCTCTGTTTGCGGGCCCTGCCTTGATGTGAAGTGAAGTTGTCTAGCCTAAGGTGCCGAGTGATTCGGTAATAGAAATGTGATGGATTAGGTTGTCATTCTTTTCGTGGCTCACGACTTACGATCCGGGACAAAAAAAACAGCGCAAAAGAATAAAAGTGTCCTAAAATTGATGAAAACATTCAATTTTGGGCTCTGAAAACAGGCACAGCCGTGCAAGCTTGTTGTTCCTGTCGTAGAGCTCTCGGAGAGCTTTCCAATGATATGTTGTGCGCCGCGTAACTCCTTACGGATCAAAAGTTATGGGCACCGGAGCGACGGATACCTGGTCATAAGCTCCACAACCTCTGTTTGCGGGCCCTGCCTCTATGTGAAGTGAAGTTGTCTTGCCCAAGGTGCTGAGTAATTCGGTAATAGAAATGTGATGGATTAGGTTGTCGTCCTTTTCGCGGCTCACGATGTACGATCCGGGACGAAAAAACAGCTCAAAAGAAGAAAAGTGTCCCAAAACTAATTAAAATGTTCGATTTTGGGCTCCGAAAACTGGCACAGATGAGCAAACTTGGTGCTCAAGTCATAGAGCTCTCGGAGAGCTTTCCAACGGTATGTTGTACGCTACGTAACTCCTTACGGATCAGAAGTTGTGAGCTCCGCAACGACGGATACCTGGTCACAAGCTCCACGCCCTCTATTTGCGGGCCATGCCTCTACGTGAAGTGAAGTTGTCTTGGCCAAGGTGTCGTGTGATTTGGTTATAGAAATGTGATGGATTAGGTTGTCGTCTTTTTCGCGGCTCACGACGTACGATCCGGGATGGAAAAGCAGGGCAAAAGAAGAAAAGTGTCCCGAAACGGATGAAAACGTTCTATTTTGGTCTCCATAAACAGACGAAGCCGAGAAAGCTTGGTGCCCCCGTCGTGGAGCTCTCGGAGAGCTTTAAAACGGTATGTTGTGCGCCGCGTAACTTCTTGCGGATCAAAAGTTAAGAGCACTGTAGCGACGGATACCTGGTCACAAGCTCCACGCCCTATGTCTGAGGGCCCTGCCTCTACGTGAAGTGAAGCTATCTTGGCCAAGGTGCCGTGTGATTCATTAATAGAAATGTGATGGATTAGGTTGTCGTCCTTTTTGCGGCTCATGACGTACGATCCGAGATGGAAAAATAGCACAAAAGAAGAAAAGTGTTCCAAAATGGATGAAAAAGTTTAATTTTGGGATACGTAAACAGGCGCCGCCAAGCAAGCTTGGTGCCCTCGTCGTAGAGCACTCGGAGAGCTTTAAAACAGTATGTTGTGCGTCGCGTAACTCCTTGTGGATCAAAAGTTATGAGCACCGGAGCGACGGATACCTGGTCACAAGCTCCACGCCCTATGTCTGAGGGCCCTGCCTCTACGTGAAGTGAAGCTATCTTGGCCAAGGTGCCGTGTGATTCGTTAATAGAAATGTGATGGATTAGGTTGTCGTCCTTTTTGCGGCTCATGACGTACGATCCGAGATGGAAAAACCGCACAAAAGAATAAAAGTGTTCCAAAATGGATGAAAAAGTTCAATTTTGGGATACGTAAACAGGCGCAGCCGAGCAAGCTTGGTGCCCTCGTCGTAGAGCTCTCGAAGAGCTTTAAAACGGTATGCTGTGCGTCGCGTAACTCCTTGCGGATCAAAAGTTATGAGCACCGGAGCGACGGATACCTGGTCACAAGCTCCACGCCCTCTGTTTGAGGGCCCAGCCTTTACGTGAAGTGAAGTTGTCTTGGCCAAAGTGCCGTGTGATTCGGTAATAGATATGTGATGGATTCAGTTGTCGTCCTTTTCGCTGCTCACGACGTACGATCTGGGACAGAAAAACATCGTAAAAGAAGAAAAGTGCCCCAAAACTTTTGAAAATGTTCAATTTTAGGCTCCAAAAATAGGTGCAGCCAAGCAGGCTAAGTGCCTCCGTCGTTGAGCTCTCAAAGTGCTTTAAAACGGTATGCTGTGTGACGCGTAGATCCTTATGGATCAAAAGTTATGGGCACCAAAGCGACAGATACCTGGTCACATGCCCCACGCCCTCTGTTTGTAGGCCCTGCCTCAATGTGAAGTAAAGTTGTCTTGCCCAAGGTGCCGAGTGATTCGGAAATAGAAATGTGATGGATTAGGTTGTCATTCTTTTCGCGGCTCACGACTTACGATCCGGGATGAAAAAACAGCGCAAAAGAAGAAAAGTGTCCGAAAATTGATGAAAACATTCAATTTTGGGCTTTGAAAATAGGCGCAGCCGAGCAGGTTTGTTGTTCCCGTCGTAGAGCTCTCGGAGTGCTTTCCAACGATATGTTGTGCGCCGCGTAACTCCTTACGGATCAAAAATTATGCTCATCGAAGCGACGGATACCTGGTCACAAGCCCCACGCCCTCTGTTTGCGGGCCCTGCCTCTACGTGAAGTGAACTTGTCTTGCCCAAGGTGCCATGTGATTCGATAATAGAAATGTGATGGATTAGGTAGTCCTCCTTTTCCTAGCTTACGACGTACGATCCGGGATGAAAAAACAACGCAAAAGAAGAAAAGTTTCCCAAAATTGATGAAAACGTTCGATTATGGGCTATGAAAACAGGGGCAGGCGAGCAAGCTTGGTGCCCCCGTCGTAGAGCTCTCAGAGAGCTTTTCCAACGGTATGCTGTGTGCCGCGTAACTCCTTACGGATCAAAAGTTATGAGCACCGGATCGACGGATACTGGTCACAAGCCCCGCACCCACTGTTTGCGGGCCCAGCCTCTACGTGAATTGAAGTTATCTTACCCAAGGTGCCGTGTGATTTGGTAATAGACATGTGATGGATTAGGTTGTCGTCCTTTTCGTGGCTTACAACGTACGATCCGAGACGGAAAAACTGCCAAAAACAAGAAAAGTGTCTCGAAACTGATGAAAACGTCCAATTTTGGGCTCTAAAAATAGGCGCAGCCGAGCAAGCTTGTTGTTCTCGTCGTAGAGCTCTCGGAGAGCTTTCCAACAGAATGTTGTGCGCCGTGTAAGTCCTTACGGATCAAAAGTTATGGGCACCAGAGCGACGGATACTTGGTCACAAGCCCCACGCCCTCTGTTTGCAGGCCCTGCCTCTACGTGAAAGGAAGTTGTCTTGCCCAAGGTGCCGTGTGATTCGGTAATAGAAATGTGATGGATTAGGTTGTCGTCCTTTTCGCGGCTCATGACGTACGATCTGGGACGAAAAAACAGTGTAAAAGAGAAAAAGTGTCCCAAAACTTATGAAAATGTTCAATTTTAGGCACTGAAAACAGGCACAGTCGAGCACGCTAGGTACCCCCATCGTAGAGCTCTCAGAGAGCTTTCACACGGTATGCCTTGTGCCGCGTAACTCCTTATGGATCAAAAGTTATGGGCACCGGAGCGACGGATACCTGGTCACTAGCCCTACACCCTCTGTTTGTGGGCCCTGCCTCTACGTGAAGTGAAGTTGTCTCGCCCAAGGTGCCGTGTGATTCGGTAATAGAAATGTGATGGATTAGGTTGTCGGCCTTTTCGAGGCTCACGACGTGCGATTCTGGACGGAAAAACATTGCAAAAGAAGAAGAGTGTCCCGAAATGGATGAAAATGTTCGATTTTGGGCTCCGAAAACTGTCGCAACCGAGCAAGCTGGGTGCCTCCGTTGTAGAGCTCTCGGACAGCTTTCCAACGGTATGCTGTGCGTCGCGTAACTCCTTACGGATCAAAAGTTATGGGCACCGAAGCGACGGATACCTGGTCACAAGCCCCACGCCCTCTGTTTGCTGGCCCTGCCTCGACGTGAATTGAAGTTATCTTGCCCAAGGTGTCGAGTGATTATGTAATAGAAATGTGATGGATTAGGTTGTCGTTCATTTCACAGCTCACGACGTACGACCAGGGACGTAAAAACAGCACAAAAGAAGAAAAGTGTCTCGAAACTGATTAAAACATTCAATTTTGGGCTCCGAAAATAGGAGCAGCCGAGCAAGTTCGCTGTTCTCATCGTAGAGCTTTTGGCGAGCTTTCCAACGGTATGCTGTGCGCCGTGTAACTACTTACGAATCAAAAGTTATGGGCACCGGAGCGACGGATACTTGGTCACAAGCCCCACGCCCTTTGTTTGCGGGCCCTACCTCTACGTGAAGTGAAGTTATCTTGTCGAAGGTGCCGTGTGATTCGGTAATAGAAATGTGATGGATTAGGTTGTCGTACTTTTCGCGGCTTATAACGTATGATCCGGGCCAAAAAAACAGCGCAAAAGAAGAAAAGTGTCCCAAAATTGATGAAAGTGTTTGATTTTAGGCACCGAAAATAGGGGCAGGCGAGTAAGCTTGGTGCCCCCGTCGTAGAGCTCTTGGAGAGATTTCCAACGGTATGCTGTGCGCCGCGTAACTCATTACGGATCAAAAGTTATGAGCACCGGAACGACGGATGACTAGTTACAAGCTCTACGCCTTCTGTTTGCGGGCCCTGCCTCTACGTGAACTGAAGTTGTCTTGGCCAAGGTGTCGTGTGATTCGGTAATAGAAATGTGATGGATTAGGTTGTCGCCCTTTTTGCGGCTCACGACGTACAATCCAGGACGTAAAAACAGCACAAAAGAAGAAAAATATCCCAAAACTGATGAAAACATTCAATTTTGGGCACAAAAAATACGAGCAGCCTAGCAGGCTCGCTGTTCCAGTCGTAGAGCTTTTGGAGAGCTTTTTAACGGTATGCTGTGCGTCGTGTAACTACTTACGGATCAAAAGTTATGGGCACCAGAGCGACGGATACTTGGTCACAAGCCCCATGCCCTCTGTTTGATGGCCCTGCCTCTACGTCAAGTGAAGTTATCTTGCCGAAGGTGAATTGTGATTCGGTAATAGAAATGTGATGGATTAGGTTGTCATCCTTTTCGCGGCTTACAACGTACGATCCGGGCCGAAAAAACAGCGCAAAGGAAGAAAAGTGTCCCAAAATTGATGAAAGTGTTCAATTTTAGGCACCGAAAATAGGGGCAGGCGTGTAAGCTTGGTGCCGTCGTCGTAGAGCTCTCAGAAAGATTTCCAACGGTATGCTGTGTGCCGCGTAACTCCTTACGAATCAAAAGTTATGAGCACCGGAGCGACAGATGCCTAGTCTCAAGTTCCATGCCTTCTGTTTGCGGGCCCTGCCTCTACGTGAACTGAAGTTGTCTTGGTCAAGGTGCCATGTGATTCAATAATAGAAATGTGGTGGATTAGGTTGTCGCCCTTTTTGCTGCTCACGACGTACGATCCAGGACGGAAAAACAGCGTAAAAGAAGAAAAGTGTCCCAAAACTTATGAAAATGTTCGATTTTGGGCTCCGAAAATAGGCGCAGCCGAGTAGGCTAGGTGCCCCCATCGTAGATCTCTCAAGGAGCTTTCCAACGGTATGTTGTTCGCCACATAACTCCTTACGGATAAAAAGTTATGGGGGCCGGAGCGACGGATACTTGGTAACAAGCCCCACGCCCTCTGTTTGCGGGCCCTGCCTCTACGCGAAGTGAAGTTGTCTTGCCCATTGTGCCGTGTGATTCGGTAATAGAAATGTGATGGATTAGGTTGTCGTCCTTTTCGTGGCTCACGACGTACATTCTAGGACAAAAAAATAGCACAAAAGATGAAAAGTGTCCCAAAACTGATGAAAACATTCAATTTTGGCCTCCAAAAATTGTCGCAGCCAAGCAGGCTTGCTGTTCCCGTCATAGAGCTCCGCAGAGCTTTCCAACGGTATGCTGTGATCCGCGTAACTCCTTACGGATCAAAAGTTATAGCCACCGGGGCGACGGATACCTGGTCACAAGCCCCAAGCGCTCTATTTACGGGCCCTGCCTTTACATGAAGTGAAGTGTGAAGTTGTCTTGCCCAAGGTGCCGTGTGATTCGGTAATAGAAATGTGATGGATTAGGTTGTCGTCCTTTTTGTGGCTCACGATGTACGATCCGGGACATAAAAATAGCGTAAACGAAGAAAAATGTCCCAAAACTGATGAAAACGTTCAATTTTGGGCACCAAAAATAGGCGCAGGCGAGCAAACTTGGTGCCCCTGTCGTAGAGCTCTCGGAGAGCTTTCCAACGGTATGCTGTGCGCCGCGTAACTCCCTATGGATCAAAAGTTATGAGCGCCGGAGCGACGGATACCTGGTCACAAGCTCTACGCCTTCTGTTTGCGGGCCCTACCTCTTCCTGAAGTGAAGTTTTCTTGGCCAAAGTGCCATGTGATTCGGTAATAGAAATGTTATGGATTAGGTTGTCATCCTTTTCGCGGCTCACGATGTACGATCCGGGACGAAAAAATAGCGTAAAAGAAGAAAAATGTCCCAAAACTTATGAAAATGTTCAATTTTGGGCTCCAAAAATAGGCGCAACCGAGCAGGCTAGGTGCCCCCATCGTAGAGCTTTCAGAGAGCTTTCTAACGGTATGCTGTGCTCCGCGTAACTCCTTACTGATAAAAAGTTATTGGCACTGGAACGATGGATACCTGGTCACAAGCCCCACGCCCTCAATTTGCGGGCCCTGCCTCTATGTGAAGTGAAGTTGTCTTGCCCAAGGTGTCGTGTGATTGGGTAGTAGAAATGTGATGGATTAGGTTGTCGTCTTTTTTGCGGCTTACGACGTACGATCCGGGCCGAAAAAATAGCGCTAAAGAAGAAAAATGTCCCAAAACTGATGAAAACATTCGATTTTGGGCTCTGAAAATTGAGTAGCTGAGCAACATTGGTGCCGCCGTCGTAGAGTACTCGGAGAACTTTCCAACGGTATGCTGTAGGCCGCGTAACTCCTTACAGATCAAAAGTTATGAGCACCGGAGCGACGGATACTTGGTCGTAAGCCCCACGCCCTCTGTTTGCAGGCCCTGCCTCTACGTGAAGTGAAGTTGTCTTACCCAAGATACCGTGTGATTCGGTAATAGAAATGTGATGGATTAGGTTATTGACCTTTTCGCGGCTCACAACGTACGATCCGGGGCGAAAAAGCAGTGTAAAAGGAGAAATGTGTCCCAAAACTTATGAAAATGTTCGATTTTGGGCTCTGAAAATAGGCGCAACCGATCAGCCTTGGTGCCCTCATCGTAGAGCTCTCAAAGAGCTTTCCAACGGTATGATGTGCGCCGCGTAACACTTTCCTTATCAAAAGTTATGGGCACCGGAGCGACGGATACCTGGTCACAAGCCCCACACCTTCTGTTTGCGGGCCCTGTCTCTACGTGAAGTGAAGTTGTCTTACCCAAGGTGCCGTGGGATTTGGTAATAAAAATAAGATGGATTAGGTTGTCGTCTTTTTCGTGTCTCACGACGTACGATCCAGGACAAAAAAAATAGCACAGAAGAAGAAAAGTGTCCCAAAATTGATGAAAACATTCAATTTTGGGCTCCATAAACAGGCGCAGCCCAGCAGGCTTGGTGCCCCTGTCGTAGAGCTCTCAGAGAGCTTTCCAACAGTATGATGTGCGCCGCGTAACTCCTTACGGGTCAAAAGTTATGGTCACCGGAGCGACGGTTACCTGGTTATAAGCCCCACGCCCTCTGTTTGCGAGCCCAACCTCTACGTGAAGTGAAGTTGTCTTGCCCAAGGTGCCATGGGATTTGGTAATAGAAATGTGATGGATTAGGTTGTCGTCATTTTCACGGCTCACGACGTACGATCCGGGAGGAAAAAACAGCGCAAAAGAAGAAAAGTGTCCCGAAACTAATGAAAACATTCGATTTTGGGCTCTGAAAACAGGCGCATCCGAGCAAGCTTGGTACCCCCATCGTAGAGCACTCGGAGAGCTTTACAATGGTATGCTGTGCGCCGCGTAACTCCTTACGGATCAAAAGTTATGAGCACCGGAGCGACGGATACCTGGTCACGAGCCCCATGCCCTCTGTTTGCGGGCCCAACCTCTACGTGAAGTGAAGTTGTCTTGCCGAAGGTGCCGTGTGATTCGGTAATAGAAATGTTATGGATTAGGTTGTCCTTTTCACGACTCACGACGTACGATCCGAGACGCAAAAATAGCTCAAAAGAAGAAATGTGTCCCAAAACTTATGAAAACATTCAATTTTGGGCTCCAAAAATAGGCGCAGCCGAGCAGGCTTGGCGCCCCTATCGTAGAGCTCTCGGAGAGCTTTCCAACAGTATGTTGTGCGCCGCGTAACTCCTTACGGGTCAAAAGTTATGGGCACCGGAGCGACGGTTATCTGGTCATAAGCCCCACGCCCTCTGTTTGCGAGCCCAGCCTTTACGTGAATTGAAGTTGTCTTGCCCAAGGCGCCGTGTGATTCGGTAATAGAAAACTGATGGATTAGGTTGTCGTCCTTTTCGCGACTCCCGACGTACGATCCGGGACGGAAAAACAACGTAAAAGAAGAAAAGTGTCCCAAAACTTTAGGAAATGTTCTATTGTTGGCTCCGAAAATAGGCGCAGTGGAGCACGCTAGGTGCCCCCATCGTAGAGCTCTCAGAGGGCTTTCCAACGGTATGCTGTGCACTGCGTAACTCCTTTCGGATAAAAAGTTATGGGCATTAGAGCGACGGATACCTGGTCACAAGCCCCACACCCTCTGTTTGTGGGCCTTGCCTCTACGTGAAATGAAGTTGTCTTGGCCAAGGTGTCATGTGATTCGGTAATAGAAATGTGATGGATTAGTTTTTCGTCCTTTTCGCGGCTCACGACGTACGATACGGGACGGAAAAACAGTGCAAAAGAAGAAAAGTGTCCTGAAATGAATGAAAACGTTCGATTTCGGGCTCCATAAACAGATACAGCCGAGCAAGCTTGGTCCCCTCGTCGTAGAACTCTCGGAGAGCTTTAAAACGGTATGTTGTGCGCCGCGTAACTCCTTGCGGATCAAAAGTTATGAGCACCGGAGCGACGGATAACTGGTCACAAGCTCCACGACCTATGTTTGAGGGCCCTGCCTCTACGTGAAGTGAAGCTATCTTGGCCAAGGTGCCGTGTGATTCGTTAATAGAAATGTGATGGATTATGTTGTCGTCCTTTTCGCGGCTCATGACGTACGATTCGGGACGGAAAAACAGCACAAAAGAAGAAAAGTGTTCCAAAATGGATGAAAAAGTTCAATTTTGGGATACGTAAACAAGTGCAGCCGAGCAAGGTTGGTGCCCTCGTCGTAGAACTCTCGGAGAGCTTTAAAACGGTAAGTTGTACGCCGCGTAACTCCTTGCGGATCAAAAGTTATGAGCACCAGAGCGACGGATACCTGGTCACAAGCTCCACGCCCTCTGTTTGAGGGCCTAGCCTCTACGTGAAGTGAAGTTGTCTTGGCCAAGGTGCCGTGTGATTCGGTAATAAAAATGTGATAGATTAGGTTGTCTTCTTTTTCGCGGCTCACGACATACGATCCGGGACAGAAAAACATCGTAAAAGAAGAAAAGTGCCCCAAAACTTATGAAAATGTTCAATTTTCGGCTACAAAACATGTGCAGCCAAGCAGGCTAGGTGCCTCCGTCGTTGAGCTCTCAGAGAGCTTTAAAACGGTATGCTGTGTGACGCGTAGATCCTTACGGATCAAAAGTTATGGGCACCGAAGCGACGGATACCTGGTCACATGCCCCACGCCCTCTGTTTGCAGGCCCTGCCTCAATGTGAAGTGAAGTTGTCTTGCCCAAGGTGCCGAGTGATTCGGTAATAGAAATGTGATAGATTAGGTTGTCATTCTTTTCGCGGCTCACGACTTACGATCCGGGATGAAAAAACAGCGCAAAAGAAGAAAAGTGTCCCAAAATTGATGAAAACATTCAATTTTGGGCTCTGAAAACAGGCGCAGCCGAGCAGGTTTGTTGTTCCCATCGTAGAGCTCTCGGAGTGCTTTCCAACGATATGTTGTGCGCCACGTAACTCCTTACGGATAAAAAATTATGCTCATCGAAGCGACGGATACCTAGTCACAAGCCCCACGCCCTCTGTTTACGGGCCCTGCCTCTACGTGAAGTGAACTTGTCTTGCCCAAGGTGCCGTGTGATTCGATAATAGAAATGTGATGGATTAGGTAGTCGTCCTTTTCCTAGCTTACGACGTACGATCGGGGATGAAAAAATAACGCAAAGGAAGAAAAGTTTCCCAAAACTGATGAAAACGTTCGATTATGGGCTCCAAAAATAGGGGCAGGCGAGCAAGCTTGGTGCCCCCGTCGTAGAGCTCTCAGAGAGCTTTTCCAACGGTATGCTGTGCGCCGCATAACTCCTTACGGATCAAAAGTTATGAGCACCGGAGCGATGGATACCTGGTCACAAGCCCCACACCCACTATTTACGGGCCCAGCCTCTACGTGAATTGAAGTTGTCTTACCCAAGGTGCCGTGTGATTTGGTAATAGACATGTGATGGATTAGGTTGTCGTCCTTTTCGCGGCTTAGAACGTACGATCCGGGACGAAAAAACTGTCCAAAACAAGAAAAGTGTCTCAAAACTGATGAAAACGTCCAATTTTGGGCTCTGAAAATAGGCGCAGCCGAGCAGGCTTACTGTTCCCGTCGTAGAGCTCTCGGAGAGCTTTCCAACAGAATGCTGTGCGCCATGTAAGTCCTTACGGATCAAAAGTTATGGGCACCAGAGCGACGGATACTTGGTCACAAGCCCCACGCCCTCTGTTTGCAGGCCCTGCCTCTACGTGAAAGGAAGTTGTCTTGCCCAAGGTGCCGTGTGATTCGGTAATAGAAATGTGATGGATTAGGTTGTCGTCCTTTTCGCGGCTCATGACGTACGATCTGGGACGAAAAAACAGTGTAAAAGAGAAAAAGTGTCCCAAAACTTATGAAAATGTTCAATTTTAGGCACTGAAAACAGGCACAGTCGAGCACGCTAGGTGCCGCCATCGTAGAGCTCTCTGAGGGCTTTCACACGGTATGCTTTGTGCCGCGTAACTCCTTACGGATCAAAAGTTATGGGCACCGGAGCGACGGATACCTGGTCACAAGCCCTACACCCTCTGTTTGTGGGCCCTGCCTCTACGTGAAGTGAAGTTGTCTTGCCCAAGGTGCCGTGTGATTCGGTAATAGAAATGTGATGGATTAGGTTGTCGACCTTTTTGAGGCTCACGACGTACGATCCGGGACGGAAAAACATTGCCAAAGAAGAAAAGTGTCCCTAAATGGATGAAAATGTTTGATTTTGGGCTCCGAAAACTGGTGCAACCGAGCAAGCTTGGTGCCCCTGTCGTAGAGCTCTCGGACAGCTTTCCAACGGTATGCTATGCACCGCGTAACTCCTTACGGATCAAAAGTTATGGGCACCGAAGCGACGGATACCTGGTCACATGCCCCACGCCCTCTGTTTGCGGGCCTTGCCTCGACGTGAAGTCAAGTTATCTTGCCCAAGGTGTCGAGTGATTCTGTAATAGAAATGTGATGGATTAGGTTGCCGTTCATTTCGCAGCTCACGACGTATGATCCGGAACGTAAAAACAGCGCAAAAGAAGAAAAATGTCTCGAAACTAAATAAAACATTCAATTTTAGGCTCTGAAAATAGGAGCAGCCGAGCAGGCTCGTTGTTCTCATCGTAGAACTTTTGGAGAGCTTTCCAACGGTATGCTGTGCGCCGTGTAACTACTTACGGATCAAAAGTTATGGGCACCGGAGCGACGGATACTTGATCACAAGCCCCATGCCCTCTGTTTGTGGGCCCTGCCTCCACATGAAGTGAAGTTATCTTCTCGAAGGTGCCATGTGATTCGGTAATAGAAATGTGATGGATTAGGTTGTCGTCCTTTTCGCGGCTTATAATGTATGATTCGGGATGAAAAAATAGCGCAAAAGAAGAAAAGTGTCCCAAAATTGATGAAAGTGTTCGATTTTGGGCACCGAAAATAGTGGCAGGCGAGTAAGCTTGGTGCCCCCGTTGTAGAGCTCTCGGAGAAATTTCCAACGGTATGCTGTGCACCGCATAACTCCTTACGGATCAAAAGTTATGAGCACCGAAGCGACGGATGCCTAGTCACAGGCGCTACGCTTTCTATTTGCAGGCCCTGCCTCTACGTGAACTGAAGTTGTCTTGGCCAAGGTGTCATGTGATTCGGTAATAGAAATGTGATGGATTAGGTTGTCGCCCTTTTTGCGGCTCACGACGTACACTCCAGGACGTAAAAACACCGCAAAAGAAGAAAAGTGTCCCGAAACTGATGAAAACATTCAATTTTGGGCTCCAAAAATATGAGCAGCCGAGCAGGCTCGCTGTTCCCGTCGTCGAGCTTTTGGAGAGCTTTCCAACGGTATGTTGTGCGCCGTGTAACTACTTACGGATCAAAAGTTATGGGCACTGGAGCGACGGATACTTGGTCACAAGCCCCACGCCCTCTGTTTGCTGGCCCTGCCTCTACGTGAAGTGAAGTAATCTTGCCGAAGGTGCAATGTGATTTGGTAATAGAAATGTGATGGATTAGGTTGTCATCCTTTTCGCGGCTTACAACGTACTATCCGGGCTGAAAAAACAGCGCAAAAGAAGAAAAGTGTCCCAAAATTGATGAAAGTGTTCAATTTTAGGCACCGAAAATAGGGGCAGGCAAGTAAGCTTGGTGCCCCCGTCGTAGAGCTCTCGGAAAGATTTCTAACGGTATGCTGTGTACTGCGTAACTCCTTTCGGATCAAAAGTTATGAGCACCGGAGCGACGGATGCCTAGTCACAAGTTCCACGCCTTCTGTTTGCGGACCTTGCCTCTACGTGAACTGAAGTTGTCTTGGCCAAGGTGCCGTGTGATTCAATAATAGAAATGTGATGGATTAGGTTGTCGCCCTTTTTGCTGCTCACGACGTACGATTCGGGACGAAAAAACAGCGTAAAAGAAGAAAAGTGTCCCAGAACATATAAAAATGTTCGATTTTGGGCCCCGAAAATAGGTGCAGCCGAGTAGGCTAGGTGCCCCCATCGTAGAGCTCTCAAAGAGCTTTCCAATAGTATGTTGTGCGCCACGTAACTCCTTACGGATAAAAAGTTATGGGGGCCGGAGCGATGGATACCTGGTCATAAGCCCCACGCCCTCTGTTTGCGGGCCCTGCCTCTACGTGAAGTGAAGTTGTCTTGCCCAATGTGCCGTGAGATTCGGTAATAGAAATGTGATGGATTAGGTTGTCGTCCTTTTCGTGGCTCACGACGTACGTTCTGGGACAAAAAAATAGCACAAAAGATGAAAAGTGTCCCAAAACTGATGAAAATATTCAATTTTGGCCTCCAAAAATTGTCGCAGCCGAGCAGGCTTGTTGTTCCCGTCATAGAGCTCTCGCATAGCTTTCCAACGGTATGCTATGCGCCGCGTAACTCCTTACGGATCAAAAGTTATAGCCACCGGGGCGATGGATACCTGGTCACAAGCCCCACGCCCTCTGTTTGCGGGCCCTGCCTTTACGTGAAGTGAAGTGTGAAGTTGTCTTGCCCAAGGTGCCGTGTGATTCGGTAATAGAAATGTGATGGATTAGGTTGTCGTCCTTTTCGCGGCTCACGATGTACGATTCGGGACAAAAAAACAGCGTAAAAGAAGAAAAATATCGCAAAATTGATGAAAACGTTCGATTTTGGGCACCAAAAATAGGCGCAGGCGACCAAACTTGGTGCCCCTGTCGTAGAGCTCTCTGAGAGCTTTCCAACGGTATGCTGTGCGCCGCATAACTCCTTATGGATCAAAAGTTATGAGCACCAGAGCGACGGATACCTGGTCACAAGCTCCACGCCTTCTGTTTGCGGGCCCTGCCTCTTCCTGAAGTGAAGTTGTCTTGGCCAAAATGCGTGTGGTTCGGTAATAGAAATGTGATGGATTAGGTTGTTGTCCTTTTCGCGACTCACGACGTACGATCCGGGACGAAAAAATAGCGTAAAAGAAGAAAAGTGTCCCAAAACTTATGAAAATGTTCGTTTTTGGGCTCCAAAAATAGGCGCAACCGAGTAGGCTAGGTGCCCCCATTGTAGAGCTTTCAGAGAGCTTTCTAATGGTATGCTGTGCGCCACGTAACGCCTTACTGATCAAAAGTTATGGACACCGGAACGACGGATACCTGGTCACAAGCCCCACGCCCTCAATTTGCGGGCCCTGCCTCTATGTGAAGTGAAGTTGTCTTGCCCAAGGTGCCGTGTGATTGGGTAATAGAAATGTGATGGATTAGGTTGTCGTCTTTCTCGCAGCTTACGACATACGATCCGGGCCAAAAAAACAGCGCAAAAGAAGAAAAGTGTCCTAAAACTGATGAAAACGTTCAATTTTGGGCTCCGAAAACAGGCGTAGCTGAGCAACCTTGGTGCCCCCGTCGTAGAGCACTCGGAGAACTTTCCAACGGTATGCTGTAGGTCGCGTAACTCCTTACAAATCAAAAGTTATGAGCACCGGAGCGATGGATACTTGGTCGTAAGCCCCACGCCCTCTATTTGCAGGCCCTGCCTCTACGTGAAGTGAAGTTGTCTTACCTAAGGTACCGTGTGATTCAGTAATAAAAATGTGATGGATTAGGTTGTTGTCCTTTTCGCGGCTCACAAAGTACGATCCGGGGCGAAAAAACAGCGTAAAAGGAGAAATGTGTCCCAAAACTTATGAAAATGTACGATTTTGGGCTCTGAAAACTGGCGCAACTGATCAGTCTTGGTGCCCTCATCGTAGAGCTCTTAGAGAGCTTTCCAACGGTATGATGTACGCCGCATAACTCTTTGCTTATCAAAAGCTATGGGCACCGGAGCGAAGGATACCTAGTCGCAAGCCCCACGCCTTCTGTTTGCGGGCCCTGCCTCTATGTGAAGTGAAGTTGTCTTGCCCAAGGTGCCGTGGGATTCGGTAATAAAAATAAGATGGATTAGGTTGTCGTCCTTTTCGCGTCTCACGACGTATGATCCGGGACAAAAAAAATAGCACAAAAGAAGAAAAATATCCCAAAACTGATGAAAACATTCAATTTTGGGCTCCAAAAACAGGCGCAGCCGAGCAAGCTTGGCGCCCTTGCTGTAGAGCTCTCAGAGAGCTTTCCAACAGTATGCTGTGCGCCACGTAACTCCTTACGGGTCAAAAGTTATGGGCACCGGAGCGACGGTTACCTGGTCATAAGCCCCACGCCCTCTGTTTGCGAGCCCAGCCTCTACATGAAGTGAAGTTGTCTTGCCCAAGGTGCCATGGGATTCGGTAATAGAAATGTGATGGATTAGGTTGTCGTCCTTTTCGTGGCTCATGACGTACGATCTGGGACAAAAAAATAGCGTAAAAGAAGAAAAATGTCCCGAAACTGATGAAAACATTCGATTTTGGGCTCTGAAAATAGGCGCATCCGAGCAAGCTTGGTGCCCCAATCGTAGAGCTCTCGGAGTGCTTTACAATGGTATGCTGTGCGCCGCGTAACTCCTTACGGATCAAAAGTTATGAGCAACGGAGCGACGGATACCTGGTCACGAGCCCCATGCCCTCTGTTTGTGGGCCCAGCCTCTACGTGAAGTGAAGTTGTCTTGCTGAAGGTGTCGTGTGATTCGGTAATAGAAATGTTATGGATCAGGTTGTCGTCCTTTTCACGACTCACGACGTACGATCTGGGATGCAAAAATAGCTCAAAAGAAGAAATGTGTCCCAAAACTTATGAAAATGTTCGATTTTGGGCTTCGAAAATAGGCCAACCGAGCAGGCTAGGTGCCCCCATCGTAGAGCTCTCAGAGTGCTTTCCAACGGTATGCTGTGCGCCGCGTAACTACTTACGGATCAAAAGTTATGGGCACCGGAGCGACGGATACTTGGTCTCAAGCCCCTTGCCCTCGGTTTGAGGACCCAGCCTCTACGTGAAGTGAAATTGTCTTACCCAAGGAGCCATAGGATTCGGTAATAAAAATATGATGGATTGCATTGTCGTCCTTTTCGCGGCTCACGACGTACGATCAGGGACGGAAAAACGGCGCAAAAGAATAAAGGTGTCCCAAAACTGATGAAAACGTTTGATTTTGGGCTCCGAAAACTGACGCAGCTGAGAAGGCTTGCTGCCCACGTCGTAGAGCTCTCCGAGAGCTTTCCATCGGTTTGCTGTGCGCCGCGTAACTCCTTACGAATCAAAGTTTTGGGCACCGGAGCGACAGATACCTGGTCACAGGCTCCACGCCCTCGTTATGAGGGCCCAACCTCTACGTGAAGTGAAATTGTCTTGCCTAAGGTGCAGTGGGATTCGGTAATAAAAATATGATGGATTCGATTGTCATCCTTTTCGCGGCTCACGACGTACAATTAGGGACGGAAAAACAGTGCAAAGAAAAAATGTGTCCCAAAACTGATGAAAATGTTCGATTTTGGTCTCCGAAAACTGGCGTAGCCAAGCAGGCTTGTTGCCCACGTCGTAGAGCTCTCTGAAAGCTTTCCAACAGTTTGTTGTGCGCCGCGTAACTCTTTACGGATCAAAAGTTATGGGCACCGGAGCGACGGATACCTAGTCACAAGCCCCACGCCCTGTGTTTGTGGGCCCAGCCTCTACGTGAAGTGAAGTTGTCTTACCCAAGGTTCTGTGGGATTCGGTAATATAAATGTGATGGATTAGGTTGTCGTCTTTTTTTGCGGCTCACAACGTACGATACGGGCCGAAAAAACTGTGCAAAAGAAGAAAAGTGTCCCAAAACTGATGAAAATGTTCAATTTTTGTCTCCGAAAACATGCGCAACTGAGCAAGTTTGGTGCCCCCGTCGTAGAGCTCTCGGAGAGATTTCCAACGGTATGCTGTGCGCCGCGTAACCCCTTACGGATCAAAAGTTATGAGCACCGGAGCGACGTATACCTGGTTACAAGCCCCACGCCCTCTGTTTGCGGGCCTAGCCTCTACGTGAAGTGAAGTTTTCTTGCCCAAGGTGCCGTGTGATTCGGTAATAAAAATGTGATAGATTTCGTTGTCATCCTTTTCAAAGATCACGATGTACGATCCGGGACCAAAAAATAGCGCAAAAGAAGAAAAGTGTCCAAAAACTTATGAAAATGTTCGATTTTGGGCTCCGAAAATAAGCACAACCGAGCAGGCTAGGTGCCCCCATCGTAGAGCTCTCAGAGAGCTTTCCAACGGTATGTTGTGCGCCGCGTAATTGCTTACGGATAAAAAGTTATGGGCACAGTAGCGACGGATACCTGGTCACAAGCCCCACGCCCTCTGTTTGCGGGCCCAGTCTCTACGTGAAGTGCAGTTGTCTTGCCCAAGGTGCCACAGGATTCGGTAATAGAAATGTGATGGATTAGGTTGTCGTCCTTTTCGCGGCTCACGACGTACGATCCGGGACAGAAAAACAACATAATAGAAGAAAAGTGTCCAAAAACTTGTGAAAATGTTCAATTTTTGGCTCCGAAAATAGGCGCAGCCGAGAAGGCTAGATGCCCCCATCGTAGAGCTCTTGGAGAGCTTTGCAATGGTATGCTGTGCGCCGCTTAACTCTTTACGGATCAAAAGTTATGAGCACCGGAGCGACGGATACCTGGTCATAAGCCCCACGCCCTCTGTTTGCGGGCCCAGCCACTACGTGAAGCGAAGTTTTCTTGCCCAAGATGCCGTGTGATTCGGTAATAGAAATGTGATAGATTAGGTTGTCATCCTTTTCGCGGCTCACGACGTACGATCCGGGATGGAAAAACAGCGTAAAAGAAGAAAAGTGTCCCAAAACTTATGAAAATGTTCAATTTTGGGCTCCGAGTACAAGTGCAGCCAAGTAGGGTAGGTGCCCCCATCGTAGAGCTCTCAGAGAGCTTTCCAACGGTATGCTTGCGCCGCATAACTCGTTGCGGATAAAAAGTTATGGGCACCGTAGCGACAGATACCTGGTTACAAGCCCCACGCCCTCTGTTTGCGGGCCCAGCCTCTACATGAAGTGAAATTGTCTTGCCCAAAGTGATGTGTGATTCGGTAATAGAAATGTGAAGGATTAGGTTGTCGTCCTTTTCGCAGCTCACGACGTACGATCCGGGACGAAAAAACAGGGTAAAAGAAGAAAAGTGTCCCAAAACTTGTAAAAATGTTTGATTTTGGGCTCCGAAAATAGGCACAGCCAAGAAGGCTAGGTGCCCCCATCGTAGAGCTCTCGGAGAGCTTTGCAACAGTATGCTGTGTGCCGCTTAACTCTTTACGGATCAAAAGTTATGAGCACTGGAGCGACGAATACCTGGTCATAAGCCCCACGCCCTCTGTTTGCGGGCCCAGCCACTACGTGAAGTGAAGTTGTCTTGCCCAAGGTGTCGTGTGATTCGGTAATAGAAATGTGATAGATTAGGTTGTCGTACTTTTCGCGGCTCACGACGTACGATCCGGGATGGAAAAACAGCGTAAAAGAAGAAAAGTATCCCAAAACTTATGAAAATGTTCAATTTTGGGCTCCGAGTACAAGCGCAACCGAGTAGGGTAGGTGCCCCCATCGTAGAGCTCTCAGAGAGCTTTCCAACGGTATGTTGTGCGCCGCGTAACTCCTTACGGATAAAAAGTTATGGGCACCGTAGCGACGGATACCTGGTCACAAGCCCCACGCCCTCTGTTTGCGGGCCCAGCCTCTACGTGAAGTGCAGTTGTCTTGCCCAAGGTGCCATGGGATTTGGTAATAGAAATGTGATGGATTAGGTTGTCATCCTTTTCGCTGCTCACGACGTACGATCTGGGACGAAAAAATAGCGCAAAAGAAGAAAGGTGTCTTGAAAATGATGACAATGTTCGGTTTTGGACTCCGAAAACAGGCGCAGCTGAGAAATCTTTGTGCCCTCATCGTAGAGCTCTCGGAGACCTTTCCAACGGTATGCTGTGTGCCGCGTAACTTGTCACGCCCCAACCCGGCCTATAATGTTAGATTAAGGTGCGAACTAACATTCAAGTAATATCACGTACTTAGCTGTTTATGAAGATTAACACCTAATGATTTAGCCTAAACTCCAAAGTTTTTACGGAAAACCGGCAGCATAACGGTTGTAATTGGCCCTTTGGTTTAACCTAATTTTCTAAATGCCTCAAAATTTACCATCTAAAATTCATTTCCAACTAAGATTACTAGTTTACCATCAATTGAATTGCCTATTGGTTATTTCGACGTCCCGTTTGATTTATAACCTAGCATGATACTATGTCTCGTTTGTTTATTTGTCCTCGTTACAAATATACCTGTTGATCTTAGCTCAATAGCAAGTATCTGTTAAGATTGAATAAGTTCATTGACTTAGTTCTTAACTAAAGCGTCATAACCTAAGATAGATACTAGCGGCAATAAAGCAAAACGATCATAGTAGTGTCATGTCTAGCATCAGTCTACTTAATATAAGTACAAACCAAAATTAGACCCCAAATTACAACGGGGGTCTTTTACATCATGACATCGAGCAACATAAAAGGAAATAGTCTTCAAGTAACATAAAGTTCACAAGTAGTCACATTCAAGCAAAACAAACAATGACAAGCAGTCACTCCAGAGGTTCATCATTAGGCACATCGTCCTCGGGTACCTGTTTTGGATCTTCTTCACCTGAGATGATAAAAGAGGGTGAGTCCTTATGAACTCAGCGAGAGGGAACGAGAAATAAGTTTTGAAACTCATTTTCCAGTTCAACATATGAAAATCCTTTTTGCAAGCATGAACACAACAGAAATATAGGTACAGAAACAGGAATACCGGTCTTTCATCCCCGAGGTTCTCTAGGAACCAAGCGAGAGTACTTATACACGTAGTAAAAAAGGATACAGTGAGCTTTTGCTCTCAGATCAGTTCCAGGATCAGTTGTTGCAGCCGACTTCAAATCATCCCCCAAACACGCCAGGTGGGTGTACTCCGGATGTACCCCGAAATCCTACGACCCAACTCTCCGAGGAAGTCTAGCCCCTAAGCGAGAGAGGGAATGGGACCATGGTAGTCACGGGTGCACTGACAAGCCCGATGCCGCCCGGTGTACATGATCGCTACCATGCCAATAAGAAAGGTTGCAACCTTGTATGCAATGCACATTCATGACAGGTAATATATCACAGTAGGAGGACAACAAAGTAGGTTGCCTCCGGACAGTCATAAGATTGCACATTGACAGGTAAACAAGCAAGGCACGATAAGACAGGAAACTTCACTTGAAAGGCATATAGAGTTATATTAAAATTAAACGGGCAGCCATGTAACACATGTAAAATAGGCCATATAACTCATTAAGAAGCCCACGAGATCAAGTGATACGATTATTCAACATGCAATGACATCAATCATGGGTTCGGGTGCAAGAAAAGCTTATTTGACAACATGCAATGGTCAAATTCACATTTGAAGTTATAAAACATTTACAGGCAGCCCACTAAGCATATAATTCCCACACAATATCCAAACGATCAATACTTAGCAAAGCTACCTAGTCATTAGGGTTTCCATTTCAAGTATATATATTCATGCAATTTGAGCCTCAACCCAACTCAAAGTCAACCTCAAACCATGCATCATTTAATTCAACATCTTCAAACATTCAAAACATTCCACACAACATCCCGAAGCTACAATCCCAAGCATTTAATTCAACAAGAGAAGCCACAACCATTTTTCTAAGCATAATACTAAGTGAAACCCTTACTGCAATAGGCTGTGTTCTCACAATCAGTAGGATAATCAAAAAATCTCCAAATTCAGTGAATAAGATGTCAAATTAAATATTAAGAAGTTAACTAAAATCAGAAACAAACCTTGCATCAATTGGAGTTCGGAATAATTAGTTATAGCCGAAACATTGAGATAGCACAAAACTGTCCAGATTTGCACACTTTTCAGAGATTGACGTTTTTGAGGTCCTTAGGGTCAGTTTTAGCTTTGGTCCATTTCTGACAAAATTGTCCAGAACTGAAAAATATAGCAACACACCAAATTTCATGCATTTTGGACATCATTTACTAAGTCAAATATGGTTCGTTCCACAAGGTCAGTGCATCTGCCAAAACCTGCTTCATTTTTCCAGATTTCTAGATTTGGTCACATTTTAAAGATTTGCCATTTTGAGGACCTTAGAATCAAAATTAGCTTCGGCCTATTTCTGGGAAAAATGTTCAACACTGTCCAAACTAGTCACCTACCAATTTTAAAGCATTTTCAACATCATTTGCCTAGCTAAACGTACCTCGAACAGACTGGTCAGAGAGCTGTCAACAATTTCGACTTCACCTAGCATCATTTTCAAGCCAAGATCTTGCCATGCATGGTTGTTTAAGCTTATGAACGACCATATAGCTCAAGTACAGAAGAAAATACACACATTTATGAGCATGCATGTGAATTTTTGAAGAGTTTTCAAAAGGTTTTAACCCTCACCTTAGCAATCAACCACAAGTTGCTCAAAAACCTTTGTTGAAGCACAACCTTCTCCCTCTCCTTGCTTAGGCGACAACCCAACTAGCTTTTCTCTATTTTTCATAGCTTAGTGATCAATCTCTTAGCACATGCATGAGGTTAAAACATGAAGAAAACAAATGGATGTCAAGAAGCTCACCTAGGCCGATTAGAAGTCTTCAAAGCACATGCATGAGAATTTTTGAACTCTAGCTAGCTTGCTTCGACTTTCTTGATTGTTGCTTGACTTGATTAACTATGTTGTGAGGAAGAGAAGCTATGGAGGTAGTAATGTGCAGCTAGGGCCGAGAGAGAGAGAAATGAGAGGGAAGTGAAAGAAGAATGAAAGAGAATGAAGAAATGACAACAAATGAAGGCCTTGCAATTTTTTTGAGGAGCATGTCGGCCTTGGGCAGCCAAATTCAGCATTTTGTGTCTTCAATGTGCTATTTTGAATTTCCTAGGATGGGCAAGGATGATATGGCCGAAAATAATGTGCAAATGGTAGGATTTTTGAGCAATTTTTAATGCCTTTGTGTCATAGAATGTCATAATGTGTCTAGGAATGAATTTGAATTAAACATGCATGCAAAACTCTACCTAGTGGTCGGCCAAGGCTACTAGAATTGCTGAATTTTGTCAACTTTTGATCATTATTTAATTGTGTCTTGAAAATGCAAAAAGAATAAGGAATAAAGAATGAAAAATGTCTAGTGTTTGGTGCATTTTTTGTCTTCTAGTGAGTTGAATTGAGATTATTATATTGATAGTGGATTTTGTAGGATTGTTTAATAGTCTAGTGCTCCGTGAAATAAGCTTTCTTGATTAGCGTGAAGGCACGCTTTTCTAGGTCTAGGGCACGCACTACGAGGTAGGACACGAACTACGAGAAGGACGCACATTTTTCAAGTAAATGCACGCAATCCTAAATGAATGCACGTAATTCAATGCATGGCACATAAAATGAACACAATTCTTAAACCTACGTCACGGCACGCAAATCTAGGTTAGGGCACACGAAGCTAGGTTTCGCACGTAAATCGGGGTCGGGCCTCACATAACTCCTTATGGATCAAAAGTTATGAGCACCAGAGCGACGGATACCTGGTCACAAGCCCCATGCCCTCTGTTTGCGGGCCTAGCCTCTACGTGAAATGAAGTTGTCTTGCCCAAGGTGCCGTGGGATTCGGTAATGTAAATGTGATGGATTAGGTTGTCGTCTTTTTCGCTGCTCACGACGTATGATCCGGGATGGAAAAACAACGCAGAAGAAGAAAAATGTCCTAAAACTTATGAAAATGTTCGATTTTGGGCTCCAAAAATAGGCGCAACCGAGCATGCTAGGCGCCCCCATCGTAGAGATCTCGGAGTGGTTTCCAATAGTATGCTGTGGGCCGCGTAACTACTTACGGATCAAAAGTTATGGGCACTGGAGCAACGGATACCTGGTCACAAGACCCACGACCTCAGTTTGAGGGTCCAGCCTCTACGTGAAGTAAAGTTGTCTTGCCCAAGGTGTCATGGGATTCGGTAATAAAAATGTGACGGATTAGGTTGTCATCCTTTTCGTGGCTCACGACGTACGATTCGGGATAGAAAAACAGCGCAAAAGAAGAAATGTGTCACAAAACTAATGAAAACGTTCAATTTTAGGCTCCGAAAATAGGCGCAACTCAGCAAGCTTGCTGCTCCCGTTGTAGAGCTCTTGGAGAGCTTTCCAACGTATGCTGTGCGCCGCGTAACTCCTTACGAATCAAAAGTTATGGGCACCGGAGCGACGGATACCCGGTCACAAGCCCCACGCCCTCTGTTTGCGTGCCCAGCCTTTACGTGAGGTGAAGTTGTCTTGCCCAAGGTGCCGTGGGATTCGGTAATAGAAATGTGATGGATTAGGTTGTCGTCCTTTTCGCGGCTCACGACGTACGATCCGGGACAGAAAAACAACGTAAAAGAAGAAAAGTGTCAAAAACTTATGAAAATTTGATTTTGGGCTCCGAAAATAGGCGCAGCCGAGCAGGCTAGGTGCCCCCATCGTAGAGCTCTCGGAGAGCTTTGGAACGGTATGCTGTGCGCCACTTAACTCTTTACGGATCAAAAGTTATGAGCACCGGAGCAACGGATACCTGGTCATAAGCCCCATGCCCTCTGTTTGCGGGACCAGCCACTACGTGAAGTGAAGTTGTCTTGCCCAAGGTGTCGTGTGATTCGGTAATAGAAATGTGATAGATTAGGTTGTCGTCCTTTTCGCGGCTCACGACGTACGATCCGGGATGGAAAAACAGCGTAAAAGAAGGAAAGTGTCCCAAAACTTATGAAAATGTTCAATTTTGGGCTCCGAGTACAAGCGCAGCCGAGTAGGGTAGGTGCCCCCATCGTAGAGCTCTCAGTCATAAGATTGCACATCGACAAGTAAACACACGAGGCATGCTTTGACATGTAATTTCACTTGTAAAGCATATGGAGTTATATGAATATTAAACGGGCAGCCATGTAACACATGTAAATCAAGTCATATAACTCATTTCGGGGTTCACGTAATCAGATAATAAGTTTATACAAGCATGCAACGACGTCTACATGGGACCGGGTGCAAGAAAGGTCTACTTATCAACATGTAATTATCGAAAATCACATTTAAGGCTATAAGGACAACTACGGGCAGCCCATCAATCACATAATTAGACACAATAACCATAGGATCAACACTTAGCGAGTTTTCATAATCACTAGGGTTTCAATTCATGCTTACACGTGCGATTAAGCCACAAGTTGTCGCGTAATTAAACCCAAGCTATGCATCGATTAATTAAAACATCCTCAATCATCCAAAACAGTCCACACAACATCCAAGTGCCACAATCCCAAGCATTTAATACCACAAGAGAAGTTACAATAATTTTCAAAGCATATCACTAGATAAAAACCTCACCGCAATGGTCTGTTTTCCCACAATCATTTAGACAAGAAAGCAATCTCCAATTCTAGTGAAAAAAATGTCAAATTAAATCTTAATTAATTATTTTAATCCAGAAATAAACCTCACCTCATTTGGAGCTCAGACTTAGGAGTTATGGCCAAAACCGTGAGACTACGCAAAACTGTCCAGTTTTAGACACATTATGATTTTCGCTATTTTCGAGGGTCTTAGGATCAAAATTGACTTTGGTCTATTTCTGGACAAAATGTCCAGAACTGAAAAATATAGTAACCTGCCAAATTTAATGCATTTTGAATATCATTTACTATGTAAAAACTGTTTCGTTCTACAAGGACAGTGAACTGCCAAAAACCTGCTCCATTTTCCCAGATTTTCCAGATTTAGACACCCTTCGATGTTTTGCCATTTTGGAGACCTTAGAGTCAAAATTGGCCTTGGCCTATTTCTACAAAAAAATTCTCAGAACTGTCAAAACTAGTCACCTACTAATTTTCATGCATTTTCAAAATCATCTACCAGGCCAAATTCACTTTGTTCTAACAAGTCAGAAATCTGCCATTTTCGCGATTTTACCTATCTCCAAGTTCTAGCTAAATATCTTGTCATGCATGGTTACAAAAGCTCATGTACACACATATACCACAAGTACAGAGGTAAAATAGACATATGAAGGCATGCATGTGGTTTTTGAAAGCTTAAAAAAAAGATTAACCCTCACCTTAGCCTATTGACAACAAATGATGCTCAAAACTCTTGAAGATGCACAAATGGTCTTCTCTCCTTGTTTGGCCGAGAGATATTGCTTGATTTCCTTAATTCCTAGCTGAGTTACCATGTCCTTAGTATGTGCATGTGGTTAGAACAAAAGGGAGATGAAAGAAAAGCTATCAAACATACCTAGAGCCGAAATGAATGATCTATGAGCTTGCATGCAAATCTCCTTGCTTCTTGCTAGTTTGGTCAAGTTCCTTAGGGTCTTGAATGTCTAGGAGAGTCTTAGAATGAGAGTTCAAGCTATGGAGACTAAGGTTGCAGCCAAGGCCGAGAGATAGAGAGTGTAAATGAGAGAATGAGAAGTTTGAAAAGAATGAAATGTTGGTGTGAGCATGTGTCGGCCTTGAGCTTCTAAAATTTTTGATTTTGTGTCATCTAAAGCTTGTTTTGAATTGTCTTAGTATGGGTATTGAGTGGGCCGAGAATGTGGAGCATGGTGGTGGATAAAATAATGCTCGGTTCTCAATTTTTTTTTTTTTTTTGCATTGTGTCATAGAATGTCTAAACTTGATTTTTGAAATTGCAAAGCATGTCAAAAGCTCTTCACATGGTCAGCCAAGACAAAGCTCAAATCTGAATTTGTCATGTTTTGAGAATTATTTTATTGTAGGTGCTTGGAGTTTGCAAAAGAATAAAAAATAAAGAATAAGAATGTTTAGCTTTTGGTGAAATTTTGTCTTCTAGTGCATTGACTTAGCATTTTAATATTAGTTAGTGGAGTTTGTAGGATTAGTTAATAATCTAGTGCTTCATGTAAGATGTTATCTTGATTAGCATGCGGGCACGCTTTCCTAGGTTTAGGGCTCGCATTATGAGGTAAGGCACGAACTATGAGACGAATGCACGTTTTTCAAAAAAATGCACGCAACCCTAAATGAATGTACGTAATTCGATGCAAGCCACATAAAATGAGACACGACTCTTAAACCTAGGTCAAGGCACGTAAATCTAGGTTAAGGCACATGAAACGAGGTATCGCACGCAAATCGAGGTCGGGCCTCACATCTTCCTCTCCTTAAAAGAATTTCGTCCCGAAATTCAATATTACCTTTGAAATAATACTGGATACTGTTGCTCCATTTGGTCTCGTCTTTCCCACGTTGCTTCTTCAACTCCATGGTAATCCTACAACACTTTCACCATCGGTATAGATTTGTTGCATAACTCCCGATCTTGCTGGTCTAGGATCCGAATGGGCTTCTCTTCATAAGACAAGTTCTCCCAAAGTTGCAACGGCTCTGGCTCCAAGATATGCGATGGATTAGGGTGATACTTCCGTAGCATTGAAACATGAAAGACATCATGAATATTGGAGAGGTTTTGGGGTAGTTCCAGGCGTTACGCCAATTTGCCAACCTTTTCAACTATTTCAAATGGTCCTACAAATCTCGGGCTCAACTTTCTACCCTTGCCATGTTTAATCAGTCCCCTCCGAGGTTATAACTTCAAGAACACCTTGTTGCCGACCTCAAACTCTAGATTCCGTCTCCGTCGGTCTACATAACTTTTCTGCCTGCTTTGGGCGGTAAGCATCCGTTTCCGGATGAGGTGGACATTATCAACAGTTTTCATAAGTTCTGGTAGCAGGGTTGGGTCAAAAGTCTTCGTCTCACCTACTTCATCCCAGTAAATTGGGGATCGATACTTGCGCCCATACAATGCCTCAAATGGGGCCATCCCAATAGTGGCCTGATAGCTGTTATTATAAGCGAACTCTGCTAGGGGTAGATATTTCTCCCAACCTTTTCTGAAGTCTAGAACACACGCCCTCAGCATATCTTCCAGAATCTGAATAGTTCTCTCAGATTGTCTGTCCGTCTGAGGGTGATAAGCTGTACTGAAACTCAACTTCGTTCCCAAAGCTTCTTGCAATCTCTTTCAAAATCGAGAAGTAAAACGAGGATCCCTATCCGACACAATACTCACAGGCATCCCGTGCAACCTTACAATATCTGCCACATAAATATCTCCCAGTTTCTCTGGGCTATCCTCCTTGTTCATCGGTAAGAAGTACGCTGACTTGGTCAATCTATCCACTATGACCCAAACGGCATCATGACCCTTTTGTGACCTGGGCAGGTCCACGACAAAGTCCATAGTTATATGCTTCCATTTCCATTGGGGAATTTCCAACGGTTGAAGCAAACCTGCCAGTCATTGATGTTCTGCTTTGACTCTCTGGCAAGTCAAACATCGTGCCACAAACTCCGCGATCTCCCTCTTCATGTTATTCCACCAATAGTGTTGCTTCAAATCCCGGTACATCTTTGTCCCGTCGGGGTGAATAGTGTATCTCGAATTATGGGCTTCTTCAAGAATCTTCTTTTTCAACTGTGGCTCATTAGGAACACAAATCCGATTCCTGAACCTCCAAATACCATCATTATGAAACTTGAAATCTGTGTTGCTTTCTTTAATCTTCTGAAACTATTGGTCCTTCTGTTGAGCCTCTCGTAATTCAGACAACAAGGTCGACTGAACTTGTGTAGTGGCAAAAAGTAAACCTTTTTGAGTCAATTGTGGATTCCACAAAAATGCTTCCTCTAACAATTCCTGCACCTTAACTTCCAGTTTTGTCATGCTCGCTTTCCGACTTAAGGCATCTGCAACTACATTTGCTTTACTGGGCACATAATTGATTGTGCAGTTATAATCATCCAAGAGCTCCATCCACCGACTTTGCCTCATGTTCAACTCTTTTTGTGATAACAAGTATTTCAAGCTCTTGTGATAAAAAACATCTCAAACTTGTTACCCCACAGATAGTGCCTCCATTTCTTGAGTGCAAACACAATAGCCTCTAACTCCAAATCATGCGTCGGGTAATTCAATTCGTACGGCTTGGGCTTCCTAGAGGCATACGCAATCACTCTACCATTTTGCATTAACACGCAACCCAGTCCTTCCTTAGAAGCATCACTATAGATTACAAAGCCTTGACTCCCTTCAGGCAATGCAAGAACAGGTGCGGTTGTCAATCTATTATTCAATTCTTGAAAGTTGTTCTCACACTTGTCATCCCACACGAACTTTGTTTTCTTTTGAGTGAGCTTTGTAAGCGGTCCTGCAATCTTTGAGAAATCCTTCACGAACCTCCAATAATAGCCGGCTAAACCGAGAAAACTCCAAACTTCCGTAACATTTTCTGGCTTCTTCCAAGACATCACCGCTTCTATCTTTGCTGGGTCCACCGCTATTCCCTCTTGGGATATGATGTGCCCCAGGAATGCAATCTGCCGCAACCAAAATTCGCATTTGCTAAACTTTGCATACAATTGATGCTCTCGAAGTTTCTGCAATACCAATCGCAGATGTTGTTCATGCTCAGCCTCGGATTTCGAGTATACCAAAATATCATCAATAAAGATCACCACAAATTGGTCCAAGTAGGGTTGAAACACCCTATGCATCAAGTCCATAAAAGCTGCAGGGGCATTAGTTAGCCCAAATGGCATCACCACAAATTCATAATGCCCATATCTCATCCTAAAAGCCGATTTAGGTACATCCTCCTTTTTGATCCGTAGCTGATAATACCCTTGTCTCAAGTCGAGTTTCGAATACACTTTTGCTCCTTGAAGTTGATCAAACAACTCGTTGATCCGTGGAAGTGGGTATTTATTCTTGACGGTCACTTGGTTCAATCCTCGGTAATCGATGCATAGCCTCAACGTTTCATCTTTTTTCTTTACAAATAGGACTGGTGCAACCCACGGAGAAGAACTTGGTTGAACAAACCCCTTCTTCAACAATCCTTGCAATTGGTCCTTCAATTCTTGTAGCTCCGCTGGTGCCATACGATAAGGAGCTTTAGATATCGGCTGGGTGCCAGGCAGTACTTCTATTACAAATTCGATTTCCCGATCCGGAGGCAAACCCGACAATTCTTCTGGAAACACGTCAGCATAATCTTTAATCACCGGCATCTCCTCCAACTTAGCTTTGTCCGATGGCTTGTTGATGAGGTAAGCTAAGTATCCACTATACCCTTTTCTCAAGGACTTCACTACTTTCGTAGATAAAATGATGGAACTCCCGGTGAAGTTTCTTCGACCCATTACCTCCAATATTGGTTGACCAGGTATCTGGAATGTTACAATCTTCGTCCGGTAATCTAGTTGGGCATAATACTTTGCTAGCCAGTCCATCCCTAAGATGACTTCATAGTCTCGAAAGGGTAACACTATAAGATTGGCTGAGAATTCCCTATCCTTAATTTGGATTTTACATGTTTTACAAGCTGAGCTAGTAACTAGTTTAGAACCCATCGGAGTACCAACTTCTACTTCGTAAGGCAAACATACAACTCGTAATTTCACACGTTGCACATATAAGGGAGTAATAAACGAATGAGTGGCACCTGGATCAATTAACACCCTAACAAGTTGATTCAGTATCAAGAATGTAGCTTCAACAACAGCAGTCTTCTCAGGAAGCTCCTCGCACTCAATAACATAAGCTCGAGCCTGAACTCTAGGAACTGGAGTCTTGCCTCTACCAGGTGGTTTAATCTGATTTTGTCCCCCTTGCCATTTAGGGCAATCCTTGATCTGATGCTGCTCACTGCCACACCGTATGCATCGTCCTGACTTCTTCTAGTACTGGGCCTCAGTGTGACCCTTCTTGTCACAGTAAGAACAGTTGATAGACTGAGTAGTAGGTGAACTACCTGTGGATCCACAGGTGGAAGAGGCTGATGGTGCTTTAGTCGGGCCATGGTTATTGACTGGTCTGTTCTGGCTCTGGCCCTGACTGCGACTCTGAGTTTAGAATTTTCTCTGTTGTCCTGGAGGCTGATATGGTTTCTTGTTTGGCTGACTTGAACCGGCCCTATCAAGTTTCCTCTTCTCAACTCGGGAGGCAGCAACAAGGAGAGCAGAATAGGTAGTGAAGTCATGCGAAGCCAACTGATCCTGAATTTCTGGCCTCAACCCATTCGTAAATTTCCACATCTTCGCCTCAGGGGTACTGACCATGTATTGAGCATAACGGGACAGTCGGTCAAAACGAGCCTCATACTGGGCCACTGTCATGTTACCCTGGTTCAAGTGCATGAATTCTTCAATTTGCCTCTGTCTGGAAACTACAGGTACATATTTTTCCTTGAATGCCTTAACGAAATTACCCCACAAGCGAGGTGTATGATCAGTTTCCCAAAGTGCCTCCACAGTGTGCCACCAATGCTCAGCATCCCCGTGCAACAGAAACACAGCGAACTCAATCTTTTCCTCATCAGTATAGTCAAGTGGCCTAAAAATCCTATCAATCTCAGACAGCCAAGCCTCTGCCTTTTCATCATCAGCTTCCCCGTAGAATTTGGACGGGTGAAAGTTAAGGAACTCCCGCATTCTGCTATTTCTCCCATTGTTGCCACCATTCCTGTTGTTGTTGTTGTTGTTGTTGTTCGCTTCACGTGCATCTCGACGTTCCATTACTCGCAACATGCGATCCATAGCATTCGCCATCATGTTAAACATAGCCATGCCAGGATTAGTTTGATGAGCATCTCCGGCTCCTTGAGACTCATCGCTCCTATTGGTATTGCAGGTACTAGGGCCAGCCATCTATAGGCATAGATTATGATGCACAATTTATTGGAATACGACAAGACAAGAATTTAATATATAAGGTATGCAACATATAATTTTACATAGATATACAATTCTCGAAACAATTAAGACATGTTAATCACATAAGCACATAGAGACAGAGAAGGAACAACTGATATTGTCACACATTAACACATAAACAAGTCATCCCAATAACCTTAGGGCTTCTACCCATGGTTCGAGAGTTAAACCCGGCTTAAGCAATCTAAGCTCTGATACCATTTCTAAAAGGTGTCACGCCCCAACCCGACCTATAGAGGCTAGACTAGGGTGTGATCTAATCATTTATACCATTTCACATACTTAATCATTCATTAAGATTTAACACTTAACGTTAGCCTAGAAGCTCCAAAAGATTTTTGAAAAACCGGCAGCATGACGGTTGTAATTGGCTCTTTAGTTTGACCTAATTTTCTAAACGCCTCAAAACTTTCAATCTCAAATTCGATTCCAACTAAGATTACTATTTATCACCAATTGATATGTCCACTATTTATCTCAAGTCTCGTTTGATTAACAACCTAGCATGATAACTATGTCTCGTTTATTTGTCAATCCCTGTTACACAAGTACTTATGGATCTTAGCTTACCAAAGAGTACCTGCTTAAGATTGGATAGATTCATTTTACTTAACTCTTGCCTAGTGCTTCATAAGCCTGCAGTAGTTACCAATCAAAGTATCAAAACGAGCAAATAGGGTGTATGTCTAGTTATAAACAGTGCAAATCAAAATTAGACCCCAAATTACAACGGGGGTCATTTACAATAACGATAACAAGCAACATAAGAAATAGTCTTCAAAACAACATATCGTTCACAAAATAGTCACAGTCAAGTAAGGCATGTAGGGCAGGAAATCACTCCAAGGAGTCATCGATAGGCACATTATCCTCAGGTACCTGTTCCTGATCTTCTTCACCTGAGATGATAAAAGAGGGTAAGTCCTTATGAACTTAGCGAGGGGGAACGAGAAATACGTTTTGAAACTTTTTTTCCGATTCAACTTATGAAAAACCCTTTTTGAAAGCATGACATATAGCACAAGTAAGTTCATAATATAATATAAAAGTAAAAGAACACAATTACCAGTCTTTCCTCCCCGAGGTCCTTTGGGAACCAAGCGAGAGTACCTATACATATAATGAAAAGGATACGGTGAGCTTTTGCTCTCAATTCATTTCCAATATCAGTTGTTGCGGCCGACTTCAAATCATCCACTTATCACGCCAAATGGGTGTACTCCGGATGTACCCCGAAATCCTACGACCCAACTCTCCGTGGAAGTCTAGCCCCCAAGCGAGACAGGGAATTAGACAATGGTAGTTACGGTTGCACCGGCAAGCCTGATGCTGCCCGGTGTGCGTGAAACGCTACTACGCCAAAATGAAAGGTTGCAACCTTGTATGTAATGCACATTTATAACATTTAACATATCACATTAGGAGGACAACAAAGTAGGTTGCCTCCGAGCAGTCATAAGATTGCACATTGACAAGTAAACACACGAGGCATGCTTTGACATGTAATTTCACTTGTAAAGCACATGGAGTTATATGAATATTAAACGGGCAGCTAGGTAACACATGTAAATCAAGTCATATAACTCATTTCGGGGTTCACGTAATCAGATAATAAGTTTATACAAGCATGCAACGACGTCTACGTAGGACCGGGTGCAAGAAAGGTCTACTTATCAACATGTAATCATCGAAAATCACATTTAGGGCTATAAGGACAACTACGGGCAGCCCACCAATCACATAATTTGACACAATAACCATAGGATCAACACTTAGCTAGTTTTCATAATCACTAGGGTTTCAATTCATGCTTACACGTGCGATTAAGCCACAAGTTGTCGTGTAATTAAACCCAAGCCATGCATCGATTAATTAAAACATCCTTAATCATCCAAAACAGTCCACACAACATCCAAGTGCCACAATCCCAAGCATTTAATACCACAAGAGAAGTTACAATAATTTCAAAGCATATCACTAGATAAAAACCTCACTACAATGGTCTGTTTTCCCACAATCATTTAGATAAGCAAACAATCTCCAATTCCAGTGAAAAAAAATGTCAAATTAAAGCTTAATGAATTATTTAAATCCAGAAACAAACGTCACCTCATTTGGAGCTCAGAAATCTTGAGACTACGCAAAACTGTCCAGTTTTAGATACATTACGATTTTTGCTATATTTGAGGGTCTTAAGGTCAGAATTGGCTTTGGTCTATTTCTGGAAAAAATTTCCATAATTGAAAAATCTAGCAACATACCAAATTTCATGCATTTGGGATATCATTTACTAGGTAACAACTATTTCGTTCTACAAGGACGGTGAACTGCCAAAAACCTGCTCCATTTTCCCAGATTTTCTAGATTTAGACACCCTTCGATGTTTTTCCATTTTGGAGACCTTAGAATCAAAATTGGCCTTGGCCTATTTCTACAAAAAAATGCTCAGAACTGGAAAAACTAGTCACCAACCAATTTTCATGCATTTTCAACATCATTTACCAGGCCAAATTCACTTCGCTCTAACAAGTCAGAAATCTGCCATTTTCGCGATTTTACCTATCTCCAAGTTCTAGCTAAATATCTTGCCATGCATGGTTACAAAAGCTCATGTACACACATATACCACAAGTACAGAGGTAAAAATAGACATATGAAGGCATGCATGTGGTTTTTGAAATCTTAAAAGAAAGATTAACCCTCACCTTAGCCTATTGACAACAAATGTTGCTCAAAACTCATGAAGATGCAGAAATGGTCTTCTCTCCTTGTTTGGCCGAGAGATATTGCTTGATTTCCTTAATTCCTAGCTGAGTTACCATGTCCTTAGTATGTGCATGTGGTTAGAACAAAAGGGAGATGAAAGAAAAGCTATCAAACATACTTAGGGCCGAAATGAGTGTTCTATGAGCTTGCATGCAAATCTCCTTGCTTCTTGCTAGCTTCGTCGAGTTCCTTAGAGTCTTGAATGTCTAGGAGAGTCTTAGAATGAGAGTTCAACCTGTGAGGCCCGACCTCGATTTACGTATGATACCTCATTTCGTGTGCCCTAAACCTAGATTTACGTGCCTTGACTTAAGTTTAAGAGTCGTGTTTCGTTTTGTGTGCCTTGCATTGAATTACGTGCATACATTTAGGGTTGCGTGCATTTACTTGGGAATCGTGCATTCATCTCTCAGTTCGTGTCTTACCTCGTAGTGCGTGCCCTAGACCGAGGAAAGCGTGCCCACACGCTAATCAAGAAAGCATCTTACACGAAGCATTAAATCATTAATTAATCCTACAAATTCCACTAACTAATAATAAAATGCCAATTCAACTCACTAGAAGACGAAATCTCACAAAAAGCTAGACATTCTTATTCTTTATTCCTTATTCTTTTGCACATCCCAAACACACAATTAAATAATGCTCAAAAGATGACAAAAATTCTGAATTTTGCAAGCCTTGGCCGACCACTTTTTGCATTTTTTCTTGCTTTGCATAATTCAAAATTAAACCTAGACATCCTATGACAAGCTCATGACAAATCACTTCAAAAATGCATTAAAAAAATGAAACCAAAGCTCCACAATCTTGACACACTCAAATTACCCATGCTAGACAATTCAAATTATGCTCCTTGAAGACACAAATTCTGAATTTTGCAAGCCCTAGGCCGACACATGCATCAAATTCTTCAAGCTTTTCATTTTCTTTCATTCTTTCTCTCTTTCTCTCATTTTTCTCTCACTCTCTCATTTCTTCTCTCTCTCTCTCGGCCCTTGGCTGCAATTCTACTCTCCATAGCTTGAGTTCATCATCCTAAGGTTCATCAAGGCATTCAAGATACTAGGAAGCTCGACCAAGCAAGCTAGAATGCAAAATGACATACATGCAAGTTCATTCGGCCCTTAGGTATGGTTGATAGCTCCTATTTCATTTCCTTTTTGTTTTAGCCACTTGCACAAACTAAGAACATGGTTACTAAGCTAGGAATTAGAGAATCTCAAGTTGTCTCTCAGCTAAGCAAGGAAAAAGGACGACCTTGTGCATCATCAAGAGTTTTGTGCATCTTCATTGTTGTCATGCTAAGGTGAGGGCTAAAACTCTTTTGAAAAGCTTTCAAAAACCACATGCATGTCTTTAAATGTCTATTTTTACCTCTGTACTCGTGATATATGTGTGTACATGAGCTTTTGTAAACATGCATGGCAAGATATTTGGCTAGAATGTGAAGATATGTGAAATCGCGTATTTGGCAGCTTTCTGTTCTGTTTGACCGAAGTGAATTTGACCAAGTAAATGATGTTGAAAATGCGTGAACGGTGGTAGGTGACTAGTTTTTCCAGTTTTGAGAATTTTCGTAGAAATAGGCCAAAGCTAATTTTGACTCTAAGGTCCCCAAAATGGCAAAACATCGAAATGTGTCCAAATCTGGAAAATCTGGGAAAATGAAGCAGGTTTTGGTAGATTCACTATTCTTGTAGCACGAACCGGTTTTGACTTAGTAAATGATATCCAAAATGCATGAAATTTAGTGTGCTACTATATTTTTCAGTTCTGGACATGTTTGTCAGAAATAGACTAAGGCTAAAGCTGACCCTAAGGTCCTCCAAAATGACAAGCATTGAAATGTGTACAAATCTGGACAGTTTTGCGTAGTCTCACGGTTTTGGCTATAACTCTTGAACCCGAACTCCAAATGATGCGAGGTTTGTTTCTGGATTTAGTTTACTCCTTAAGATTTAATTTGATATTTTGTTCAGTGGAATTGTATATTGTTTGCTTGTCTCAATGATTGTGAGAAAACAAATCATTGCAGTAGGGTTTTCATCTAGTGATATGCTTTGAAAATTATTGTAACTTCTCTTGTTGTATTAAATGCTTGGGATTGTGGCACTTGGATGTTGTATGGACTGTTTTGAATGCTTGAGGATGTTTTAATTAATTGATGCATGGCTTGAGTTTAATTACATGACAACTTGGGGCTTAGTCGCACGGGTGAGCATGAATTGAAACCCTAATGACTAGGAAAACTCGCTAAGTGTTTATCCTATGGATATCGTGTTTAATTATGTGATTAGTAGGCTACCCGTAGTTGCCATTATAGCCCTAAATGTGATTCCGATGATTACATGTTGACAAGTAGGCCTTTCTTGTACCCAGTCCCATGTAAACGTCGTCGCATGTTGTATGACCTTATTATTTGATTTCGTGAACTTCGAAATGAGTTATATGACTTGATTTACATGTGTTACATTGCTGCCCGTTTAATATTCATATAACTCCATGTGCTTTACAAGTGAAATTACATGTCATATCATGCCTTGAGTGTTTACTTGTCAATGTGTAATCTTATGACTGTTCGGAGGTAACCTACTTTGTTGTCCTCCTGATGTGATATATTAAATGTCATAAATGTGCATTGCATACAAGGTTGCAACCTTTCATTCTGGCGTGGTAGCGTTCACACACACCGGGCGGCACCGGGCTTGCCGGTGCAACCGTGACTACCATTGTCCAATTCCCTCTCTCACTTGGGGGCTAGACTTCCTCGAAGAGTTAGGTCGTAGGATTTTGGGGTACATCCGGAGTACACCCATTTGGCGTGATAAGTGGATGATTTGAAGTCGGCCGCAACAACTGATACTGGAAGTAAACTGAGAGCAAAAACTCACCGTATCCTTTTCACTATGTGTATAAGTATTCTCGCTTGGTTCCTAGAGGACCTCGTGGAGGAAAGACGGGTAATTGTGTTCTTTTACTCTTATATTACATTATGAACTTACTTGTGATATATGTCATGCTTACAAAAGGGTTTTCATAAGTTGAACCGGAAAAACAGTTTCAAAACTTATTTTTCGTTCCCCCTCGCTGAGTTCATAAGGACTCACCCTCTTTTATCATCTCAGGTGAAGAAGACCAGGAACAGGTACCCGAGGACAACGTGCCTAATGATGACTCCTTGGAATGATTGCTTGCCCTACGTGCCTTACTTGACTATGGCCATTTTGTGAACGATATGTTGCTTGAAGACTATTTCTTATGTTGCATGTTAATGTATTGTAAATGACTCCTGTTGTAATTTGGGGTCTAATTTTGGGTTGTACTGATCATAACTAGATAGATACTCTTATGGTCATTTTTGCTATCGCTATTGGTTAGTATCTATCACAGGCTTATGAAGTATCAGGTAAAGGATTAAGTAAAATGAATCTATCTAATCTTAAGCAGGTACTCATTGTTAAGCTAAGATCAACAGGTACTTTTGTAACAAGAATTAACAAACAAATGAGACATAGTATCATGCTAGGTTATTAGTCAAACGAGACTTCGAGATAACTAGTAGGCGTTTCGATGGGTGATAAATAGTAATCTTAGTTGGAAATGAAATTGAGATGGGAAATTTTGAGGAATTTAGAAAATTAGGTCAAACTAAAGAGCCCAATTACAGCCGTTATGCTGCCAGTTTTTCAGAGAATTTGTGGAGTTTAGGCTAAACGTTAAGTATTAAACCTTCATTAACAATTAAGTACGTGAAAAGACTTGAATGTTTAGCTCACACCCTAGTCTAACCTCTATAGGTCGGGTTGGGACGTGATACCTTATATAAATGGTATTAGAGCTTAGATTGCTTAAGTCAGGTTTAACTCTTGGACCATGGGTAGAAGCCCTAAGGTAATTTAGATGACTTGTTTATATGTGTTTTTGTGTGACAATATCAATTATGCCTTCTCTGTTTCTATGTGCTTATGTGATTAACATGTCTTAACGGTTTCTAAAAATTGTGTATCTATATAAAATTATATGTTGCATATCTTATGCATTAAATTCTTGTTTGTCGTATTCCAATAAATTGTGCATCGTAATCTGTGCCTATAGATGGCTGGCCCTAGTACCCGCACTACTAATAGGAGCGGTAAGCCCCAAGAGACCGAAGATGCTCATCAAACTAATCCCGGTATGGCTATGTTTAACATGATGGCGAATGCCATAGATCGCGTGTCCCGAGTGATGAAACGTCAAGATGCACGTGAAGCAAACAACAACAACAATAGGAATGATGGTAACCATGGGAGGAATAGTAGAATGCGGGAGTTCCTTGAGTTTCGCCCGTCCAAATTCCACGAGGAAGCTGATGATGAAAAGGTAGAGGTTGGCTGTCTGAGATCGAGAGGATTTTCAGGCCACTTGACTATATTGATGAAGAAAAGGTGGAGTTCGGTGTGTTTCTGTTGCACGGGGATGCTGAGCATTGGTGGCACACTGTGGAGGCGGTTTGGGAAACTGATCATACACCTCGCTTGTGGGGTAATTTTGTTAAGGCATTCAAGGAGAAATACGTACCTACAGTTTCCAGGCATAGGCAAATTGAGGAATTCATGCACTTGAACCAAGGTAATATGACGGTGGCCCCGTACGAGGCTTGTTTTGACCGACTGTCCCGTTATGCTCAATACATGGTCAGTACCCCTGAGGCGAAGATGTGGAAATTTACGAATGGGTTGAGGCCAGAAATTCAAGACCAGTTGGCTTCGCATGACTTTGCTACCTATTTTGCTCTCCTTGCGGCTGCCTCCCGAGTTGAGAATAGGAAACTTGATAGAGCCGGTTCAAGCCAGCCGAACAAGAAACCATATCAGCCTCCAGGTCAACAGAGAAAATTCCAAACTCAAAGTCGCAGTCAGGGCCAGAGCCAGAACATACCAGTTAATAATCGTGGCCTGACTAAAGCACCATCAGCCTCTTCCACCAGCGGATCCACAGATAGTTCACCTACTACTCAGTCTATCAACTGTTCTTACTGTGACAAGAAGGGTCACAATGAGGCCCAGTGCAGGAAGAAGTCAGGATGATATGTACGGTGTGGCAGTGATCAGCATCAGATTAAGGATTGCCCTAAATGGCAAGGAGCACAAAATCAAGTTAAACCAGCTGGTAGAGGCAAGACTCTAGTTCCTAGAGTTCAGGCCCGAGCTTATGCTATTGAGTGCGAGGAGGTTCCAAAGGAGACTGCTGTTGTTGAAGGTACATTCTTGATACTAAATCAACCTGTTAGGGTGCTAATTGTTCCAGGTGCTACTCATTCATTTATTACTCCCTTATGTGTGCAACGTGTGAAACTACGAGTTGTATGTTTGCCTTACGAAGTAGAAGTTGGTACTCCGATGGGTTCTAAACTTGTTGCTAGCTCAGCTTGTAAAGCATGTAAAATTCAAATTAAAGATAGGGAATTCTCAGCCAATCTTATTGTATTACCCTTTCGAGACTATGAAGTCATCTTAGGGATGGACTGGTTAGCAAAGCATCATGCCCAACTAGATTGCCGGACGAAGATTATAACATTCCGAATACCTGGTCAACCAATATTGGAGGTAATGGGTAGAAGAGACTTCACCGGGAGTTCCATCATTTCATCTACGAAAGCAGTGAAGTCCTTAAGAAAAGGATGTAGTGGATACTTAGCTTACCTCATCAACAAGTTGTCGGACAAAGCTAAGTTGGAGGAGATGCCAGTGATTAAAGATTATGCGATGTGTTTCCAGAAGAATTGCCCGGTTTACCCCCAAATCGGGAGATCGAGTTCATTATAGAATTACTGCCTGGCACCCAGCCAATATCTAAAGGTCCCTATCGTATGGCACCAGCTGAGCTACAAGAAATGAAGGACCAATTGCAAGGATTATTGAAGAAGGGGTTGTTCAACCAAGTTCTTCTTCGTGGGGTGCACCAGTCCTATTTGTAAAGAAGAAAGACGGAACGTTGAGACTACTGCTCCTGTTCTTGCATTGCCTGAAGGGAGTCAAGGTTTTGTAATCTATAGCGATGATTCGAAGGAAGGATTGGGGTGTGTGTTGATGCAAAATGGTAGAGTGATTGCGTATACCTCTAGGAAACCGAAGTCGTATGAATTGAACTACCCGACACATGATTTGGAGTTAGCGGCTATTGTGTTTGCACTCAAGAAATGGAGGCACTATCTGTGGGGTAACAAGTTCGAGGTGTTTATTGATCACAAGAGCTTGAAATACTTGTTCTCACAAAAAGAGTTGAACATGGGGCAAAGACGGTGGATGGAGCTTTTGGATGATTATAACTGCATAATCAATTATGTGCCCGGTAAAGCAAATGTAGTTGCAGATGCCTTAAGTCGGAAGGCGAGCATGGGAAAACTGGAAGTTAAGGTGCAAGAGTTGTTAGAGGAAGCATTTTTGTGGAAACCACAATTGACTTAAAAATGATTACTATTTGCCACTACACAAGTTCAATCGACCTTGTTGTCTGAATTGCGAGAGGCTCAATAGAAGGACCAACAGTTTCAGAAGATTAAAGAAAGCAACACAGATTTCAAGTTTCATGATGATGGTATTTGGAGGTTTAGGAATCAGATTCGTGTTCCTAATGAGCCAAAGCTGAAAAAGAAGATTCTTGAAGAAGCCCATAATTCAAGATACACTATTCACCCCAGCGGAACAAAGATGTACCGGGATTTGAAGCAATACTATTTGTGGAATAACATGAAGAGAGAGATTGCGGAATTTGTGGCACGGTGTTTGACTTGCCAGAGAGTCAAAGCAGAACATCAACGACCAGTAGGTTTACTTCAACCGTTGGAGATTCCTCAATGGAAATGGGAACATATAACTATGGACTTTGTCATGGATCTGCCTAGGTCACAAAAGGGTCATGACGTCGTTTGGGTCATAGTGGATAGATTGACTAAGTCAGCACACTTCTTACCGATGAACAAGGAGGATAGTCCTGAGAAATTGGGAGATATGTATGTGGCAGATATTGTAAGGATGCACGGGATGCCTGTGAGTATTGTATCGGATAGGGATCATCGTTTTACTTCCCGGTTTTGGAAGAGATTGCAAGAAGCTTTGGGAATGAAGTTGAGTTTCAGCACGGCTTATCACCCTCAGACTGATGGACAATCTGAGAGAACTATTCAGATTCTAGAGGATATGCTGAGGGCGTGTGTTTTAGACTTCGGGAAAGGTTGAGAGAAATATCTGTCTCTAGCAGAGTTCGCTTATAATAACAGTTATCAGGCCACTATCGGGATGGCCCTTTTGAGGCGTTGTATGGACGTAAGTGTCGATCCCTAATTTACTGGGATGAAGTAGATGAGACGAAGACTTTTGACCCGACCCTTCTACCTGAACTTATGAAGACTGTTGATAATGTCCACCTCATCCGGAAACGGATGTTTACCGCCCAAAGCAGGCAGAAAAGTTATGCAGACCGACGGAGACGGAGTTTAGAGTTTGAGGTCGATGACAAGGTGTTCTTGAAGATATCACCTCGGAGGGGACTGATTAAGCACGACAAGGGTGAAAAGTTAAGCCCGGGGTTTGTAGGACCATTTTAGATAATTGAGAAGGTTGGAAAATTGGCGTATCGCCTGGAACTACCCCAAAACCTCTCCAATATTCACGACGTCTTTCATGTTTCAATGCTACGGAAGTATCACCCTGATCGATCGCATATCTTGGAGCCAGAGCCGTTGCAACTTCGGGAGAACTTGTCTTATGAAGAGAAGCCCGTTCGGATCCTAGACCAGCAAGATCGGGAGTTGCGCAACAAATCTATACCGATGGTGAAAGTGTTGTGGGATCACCATGGAGTTGAAGAAGCAACGTAGGAAAGGCGAGACCAGATGGAGCAACAGTATCCAGCATTATTTCAAAGGTAATATCGAATTTCGGGACAAAATTCTTTTAAGGAGGGGAAGATGTGAGGCCCGATTTCGATTTGCGTGCGATACCTCATTTCGTGTGCCCTAAACCTAGATTTACGTGCCTTGACCTAGGTTTAAGAGTCATGTTTCATTTTGTGTGCCTTGCATTGAATTACGTGCATACATTTAGGGTTGCGTGCATTTACTTGGGAATCGTGCATTCGTCTCATAGTTCGTGCCTTACCTCATAGTGCGTGCCCTAGACCGAGGAAAGCATGCCCACACGCTAATCAAGAAAGCATCTTACACGAAGCACTAAATCATTAATTAATCCTACAAATTCCACTAACTAATATTAAGATGCCAATTCAACTCACTAGAAGACACAATTAAATAATGCTCAAAAGATGACAAAAATTCAGAATTTTGCAAGCCTTGGCCGACCACTTTTTGTATTTATGCTTGCTTTGCATAATTCAAAATTAAACCTAGACATCCTATGACAAGCTCATGACAAATCACTTCAAAAATGCATAAAAAAATGAAACCAAAGCTCCACAATCTCGACACACTCAAATTGCCCATGCTAGACAATTCAAATTATGCTCCTTGAAGACACAAATTCTGAATTTTGCAAGCCCTAGGCCGACACATGCATCAAATTCTTCAAGATTTTCATTTTCTTTCATTCTTTCTCTCTTTCTCTCATTTTTCTCTCACTCTCTCATTTCTTCTCTCTCTCTCTCGGCCCTTGGCTGCAATTCTACTCTCCATAGCTTGAGTTCATCATCCTAAGGTTCATCAAGGCATTCAAGATACTAAGAAGTTCGACCAAGCAAGCTAGAATGCAAAAGACACACATGCAAGTTCATTCGGCCCTTAGGTATGGTTGATAGCTCCTATTTCATTTCATTTTTTTTCTAGCCACTTGCACATACTAAGAACATGGTTACTAAGCTAGGAATTAGAGAATCTCAAGTTGTCTCTCAGCTAAGCAAGGAAAAAGGACGACCTTATGCATCATCAAGAGTTTTGTGCATCTTCATTGTTGTCTTGCTAAGGTGAGGGCTAAAACTCTTTTGAAAAGCTTTCAAAAACCACATGCATGCCTTTAAATGTCTATTTTTACCTCTGTACTCGTGATATATGTGTGTACATGAGCTTTTGTAAACATGCATGGCAAGATATTTGGCTAGAATGTGAAGATAGGTGAAATCGCGTATTTGGCAGCTTTCTATTCTGTTGGAGCGAAGTGAATTTGACCAAGTAAATGATGTTGAAAATATGTAAAAATTGGTAGGTAACTAGTTTTTCCAGTTCTGAGAATTTTTTGTAGAAATAGGCCAAAGCTAATTTTTACTCCAAGGTCCCCAATATGGCAAAACATTGAAAGGTGTCCAAATCTGGAAAATCTGGGAAAATGAAGCTGGTTTTGGCAGATTCACTGTTCTTGTAGAACGAACCTGTTTTGACTTAGTAAATGATATCCAAAATGCATGAAATTTGGTATACTACTATACATTTCAGTTCTGGACATTTTTGTGAGAAATAGACTAAGGCTATATCTGACTCTAAGGTCCTCAAAAATGACAAGCATTGAAATGTGTACAAATCTGGACAGTTTTGCGTAGTCTCACGGTTTTGGGTATAACTCTTGAACCCGAACTCCAAATGATGCGAGGTTTGTTTCTGGATTTAGTTCACTCCTTAAGATTTAATTTGAAATTTTGTTCACTGGAATTGGAGATTGTTTTCTTGTCTCAATGATTGTGAGAAAACAGACCATTGCAGTAGGGTTTTCATCTAGTGATATGCTTTGAAAATTATTGTAACTCTCTTGTTGTATTAAATGCTTGGGATTGTGGCACTTGGATGTTGTGTGGACTATTTTGAATGCTTGAGGATGTTTTAATTAATTGATGCATGGCTTGAGTTTAATTACATGACAACTTGGGGCTTAATCGCACGGGTGAGCATGAATTGAAACCCTAATGACTAGGAAAACTCGCTAAGTGTTGATCCTATGGATATCGTGTTTAATTATGTGATTAGTAGGCTGCCCGTAGTTGCCCTTATAGCCCTAAATGTGATTCCGATGATTACATGTTGACAAGTAGGCCTTTCTTGCACCCGGTCCCACGTAAACGTCGTTGCATGTTGTATGACCTTATTATTTGATTATGTGAACTTCGAAATGAGTTATATGACTTGATTTACATGTGTTACATGGCTGCCCGTTTAATATTCATATAACTTCATGTGCTTTACAAGTGAAATTACCTGTCATATCATGCCTCGCGTGTTTACTTGTCAATGTGCAATCTTATGACTGTTCGGAGGCAACTGATGTGACTGTATTTGCAGCACTCAAACCATGGTATTTGTACTGCATTTGCATCTTAACTCTGGAATAAATGCAACACTTTGATACTTTCAATGCAATGTAGGAAAATACTGAAAAGTGAAGAATCAGGCCCGTAATGATCCAAATTGGAAAGCATGAGAAGCGGTTGAAGAATGAAGCTCATAGAAAAGAAACTTGGCTAAAACTAGCATGAAATCGAACTCGAAACATTGACCCAGATGATCTCAAATAGTGACCCATGTCCGTTTTTGGCAAATCATATCAGTTTTTCGGGTAGAAACAGCATTCTAAGCACAACGCAGGACATTTGTCCTGCGCGCGGCGTGATTTTAGCCAAATTCCATCGTTTAGAGGGTCAAAACAGTGAAAAATGTCCAAATATGCTGCGGTCAACAATCTGGTCAAAGTCAACAAACGAAAAAAAGTCAACTATTTCAGAATTTTGCCTATAAATAGAGCTTCAACCCTTTGAGAATTCTTGAGTTAATTTTGGAGTATTATCAATATTTTTGATATAATTCCGAGTTAATTCTATTTAGTTTTAAATTTTAGTTTTAGTTAATTAAGTAGTAGTAGAATACGGGGGAAGTCCCGCCTAGGTAGCTCTTATTCGGGGAAATTTTGCCCGAATGACTACTATTAGGGGGAAGTCCGACCCAAGTTGTTATTATCCGGGGGAGGTTCTGCCCGAATAGCTTTTAATAGGAAAGCTCTTATTCGGGAGAAACTCATCCCTAATAGTTCTTATTCGGGAGAAATTAGCTCTGCCCGAATAGTTATTTTGCGTCGGACCTCTGCTCAAATTTTGGGAATCAGAAATACGCGTTCGTCAATATGGGGGAGCCTTTCTTGACTCTCTTTTATTTACATAACTTGTATTCATTTATGTCTGAGTAGATTGATATCTAGGAGTGAATATTGTAAATGATCGTATTTTAATATATGGTCTCGGATATAGTTTATTCAATTCATATTGCAATGTATGACTTGTTTTAATTAAGTATTTCATACGTAATGCTTTTAAGTAGACGTTATGATTGCTTTACTTTCGCTTCATAAATATTATACTTGTAGTTAATATTATGAATGCATTACTTTAGTGTCATATAATTGTTTTAATCTGAGTCTATAGGTTGTACCATAGACTCCATGAAACTATAGGTTGTACCATAGTTTCTATCTGTAAGGTTAATTCCTTAGTTTAGTTTGCCTTGTTGTACTTGGTTAAAATAAGCTAAGTAGATTAATCAGGTCTATAGTTTTTAGCTTAACCGGGTGTATGCTTGTAGTTTAAACCCTTGCAGAATTAGATAAACTAGATATCGAGCCTATATTAATTGCCTCATTTACATGTTCAAACCCCTAGATCACCACCTCTCGTATTCCACTAATACTTAGTATAACTTAGATAATTTAGTTAGTTTAATTTAGTTTACATTTCTCGCACGTTACTCAAACCTACCTTGCGATTTGTCACTTAAGCGCTTTAACACTTTCACACTACTTCACTAACTTAAACTAGCGAGCTTCCATGTGGTATGATTCCGCACTCAGAGCACACTACACTACAAAGATCCGTGCACTTGCGGGTATTTTAACTTGGTTATTTTGCGCACATTTTAATGCACAACCCGATCGCATCAAGTTTTTGGTGCCGTTGCCAGGGAAGCACGGTACAGTTTAGTTATTGATAAAAGTATTTGTGAACTTATTTAAGTGTTTATTTTATCTGTTTTATTTAAAAATAAAAAAATAAAAAAAATAAAAAACAATAAATATATATATATATTTTTTAAAAAAATTATTTTTATTTTTATTTTTTTAAAAAAATTTTATTTTTATTTTTATTTTTATTTTTATCTTTTATTTTAAAAATTAATTAATTAAATTTTTAAAAAAAAAAAAAAAAAATTTAAAATTTTAGGAATTTTGATTGATTGGAAAATGAGTAATTTTAATGATTCATCTGATCAATGAGCTTTTATCTATTACTGCTTGTAAAGTATATTAATATTTTTTAATCTTGTAATTTTATTTCGTATTTAAAGTTTATAAGTCGTTGTATGCACGGGCGTCGTTCTTTGGATCCAGAACTTGCCCCGTTTGATCCTGAGCTCGAGAAAAATTTGCGTAGGAAGTTAAAATTCCCAATGGCAGATCAAGAAGTAAATATCCCGCCTCTTTCTATAGCTCAACCTGTTAATCAACCTGTGAACCAACCGATGACTTTACGTCAACATTTTTCACCAGGTGATTTTGACCCTGAATTTGCCATAGCCCCACCGGCTCTTGGCAATATAAATTTTGAGCTCAAAACAGGGACTATTTCAATGCTTCCTTCCTTCTATGGAAAAAGCAATGAAAATCCTCACGCTCAAATCGTGCAATTCATTGAAGCATGCACAACGCTTCACATTCCTAATGTGAGCCGTGAAAATATTCACCTGCGTCTGTTTCCCTTTTCATTGAAAGATAAAGCCAAACAATGGCTAAATCATCTAGACGCAGGAGTGATCACTTCTTGGAGAGAACTTATTCGGAAATTTTTACATAGGTTCTTCCCAATGGCTAAGACTACTACTCTACGAACAGGCATCATGACATTCGCACAGTCAGACTTAGAGCCATTTCATGAATCATGGGAAAAGTTTAACGATCTTAAGAATCAGTGTCCTCATCATGGGTTTGATCGTCCCGAACTCTTGCATTATTTCTTCAAAGGTCTTACCCCTCATAATAAGATGATAGTTAATGCAATGAGCAATGGAGGTTTCTATAACCTCACAACGGACGAAGCTTGGAGAAGAATAGAAAATATTGCTGAAGACTCTCTCCAAAACACTGCTGATGACAGAGAGAGTAAGAGCACCCAAAATCCCCAAAAGAGGGCATTGTTTGAAGTTAACTCTAGTTCTAATTCCCAATTGACTGACAAAGTAGATGCCCTAGCTCATCAACTAGAAAAATTCATCTCTCTAGGGTCTTCTTCTTCTTCAGCTCCTCAGATCACGGAAGTTTGTACCGTATGTTCTGCAATAGATCACTCTACTCTAGACTGTCCAATCGGTTCACAATTTCCTGAATTCATGCAAGAACAAATATGTGCCGCCCAAGGATATACAAGGAATTACAATCCGTATTCTAGCACGTATAATCCAGGCTGGCGAGACAATCCCGCATTTTCGTGGCGACAAGGGAATCAAGATACTCAGTTTCCTCAACATCAATATCAAAAAAGACAAGGAAACTCTGAGCCTCATCAACAAAGTCAGCAAGGAAATGTTGACAATCGATTCCCTCAACAGCAATATCAGAGGCCACAAAATAATAACCCTCCTGGTTACTATCCAGTCCAACAGGACAATCCATTCAGAACACAACGGAACAATGTCCCAACTCTTCCTCCTGCACAGTCATCATCTGATGACAAATTTGACAAACTTATGCAAATGTTCCAAGTTCAACAACAGTCTATTGCTAAACTTGAAGGACAAATCAGGCAGATGGCCCAAACTTTAAGTAAGAGAGACAAGGGTAAGCTTCCATCTCAGACCGTGGTAAATCCACGAGGACAGTGTAGTACTATCCAAACTGAGACAGTACAAGAACAGGCCAAGGCTGTAGTTACCCTTAGGAGTGGGAAAACCATTGATAACCAGGTTAGAGTAAAGGTTAGGGATGTTCCAGAAGAAATTGAGGAATTAGAGGAATCTGAGATTGAGGTTTTAAGCAAAGATGTTAAAGATTGCCGTAGGAATAAAAACCTAACGGTGGAGCCTATAGTTGAACCATCCTCACGAGCACCTTTTCCCACAGCTCTGTCCCGTCCAAAGCCGACTGATGATCCTAAACAACTCAAGGTCTTAGAGCATCTGAAAGATATTAAGATCAATTTGCCATTAGTTGAGGTAATACAACAGATTCCAGCCTATGCCAAATTTCTGAAGGATTTATGTGTGAAAAAGAGACGGACCAACTCCATTCCTAAGAAGGTCCGTCTTACTGAAAAGGTTAGCAATATCTGCACTAGAGGACTGCCTCAGAAGTGCAGCGACCCAGGAGCTTTCACCATTCCATGCTTAATTAATGACCAACGCATAGAAAGCGCCTTGCTAGACTTAGGATCTAGTGTTAACCTCATCCCTCACACAGTCTACCAAAGGTTAGGTCTTGGAGTGTTAACACCGACTAATGTGACCCTCCAATTGGCAGATAGATCTGAGCGACGACCTCGAGGTGTTGTAGAAGATGTGATCGTTAGAGTAGGAGAATTCTTATTCCCAGTGGACTTCATTGTGTTAGATATGGACTTAGGCCCTGATAACAAAAATACCACTCCCGTTTTACTAGGCAGACTATTCCTAGCAACAGCTGATGCTGTTATCTATTGTAGGACGGGTATGATAGAACTAACATTTGGGAACATGAGAACTAAGCTAAGGGTTGCTGATGCAGCCAACAAATTGAATCAAGATGAGGAAGAAGAATGCTTCCATGTTGATACCATTGATTCATGTATAGATGAGTTTGCCCAATTGATTCTAACTCCTAATCAAGAAATAGCTGAGTTAGATCGACTTTTGTATGAGTGCGACATTTCTCCTGAAATGGTCGCCTCTGCTTCCATTGTTGTTGATCCAAATAAAGACGATCAAGTAATAACTCATTTCCCTGAAGTTTCAGAATATCCCACAATTGAGTCCCTATCAGTTTTGGAACTCAAAACCTTGCCCCAACATCTTAAGTATGCCTACTTAGGACCTGATGAGACTCTTCCAGTCATCATTGCCTCGGATTTGACTCCCGAGCATAAAGACAGATTGTTAAAAGTCCTAAGTACCCATAAACAGGCAATAGGTTGGATGATTTCTGACTTGAAAGGCATTGATCCCTCTGTGTGTATGCACAAAATTCATCTCGAGGAAGGACTTATTCCTTCTCGAGAATTTCAAAGAAGACTAAACCCAAAGATGGGTGATGTCATCCACAAGGAGATCATTAAGTTGCTTGATGCGGGTATTATATACCCAATTTCTGATAGTCCATGGGTAAGTCCGGTACAAGTGGTACCGAAGAAATCTGGGATTACTGTGGTTCCGAATGATAAAGGTGAGCTAATTTCTACACGCATCACAACAGGGTAGCGTGTATGCATTGACTATAGAAAGCTCAATTCCAAAACAAGGAAAGACCACTTCCTTTTACCCTTTCTTGACCAAGTCCTAGATAGAATAGCCAGACAAGGCTACTACTGCTTTCTGGATGGGTATTCAGGATATAACCAAATCCCAGTCTTTCCTGAAGATCAGGAAAAGACTACATTCACAGGCACTTATGGGACCTTTGCGTTCCGACGCATGCCTTTCGGTCTTTGCAATGCTCCTGCGACATTTCAAAGATGTGTGATGGCTCTTTTCTCAGACATGATCGAAAAGTTCGTGGAAGTCTTTATGGATGACTTCTCAGTATTTGGAACTACCTTCGACGAGTGCCTCTGTCACGCCCCAACTTGACCCCACCTACAATCAGTCAGGACGCAACGGAATTTCGGCAGCGTAACGACAGTAAATAGATTTCCGAGGTTCTAAACCAACCTCATTAATAACATTAAACATCCAATTCTATAACCATACAAACAACAACTCCTCAACAGCATAACAAAACACAACATAACCGTAATATACAATAATCAGTCTTCGTTATCTGCCTCTGTTCCAACATAACATACAATACCTCAACCTTATCATACATTTCAAAAATAAGTTGAGACACATCTACAACTTAACCATAGACAAAAGAAAGCCACTAAGTTAACATCATTTGGATCATCATCTTTCAACATCTATTACAATAAGATCCATAAAGCATATAAAAGTCTATTAAGCTAATATACATGACATTAAACAACATATAATCATGGATAAGACTCAGGAACATATGACTCGTCCACGTAAGGCACATTTTCTTCCTCAGGAGGCACGTACCCGTAATCCGGCTCTGCAACACCTGTAAGCATGCAATAATAAAGAGTGAGCTTATATACATAAGCCCAGTGAGGATCCGATAGATCTCGAGCAAGGTCTACTAAAATCCTTGGAATAATCCTTTGAGTTAGTAAACACACAATAACACAAATAATACTATCATCACATAACTATATAACCAATCAATAAAGGATACTCTATTTGGTGTAGCTCCAAACGCCATCACGATCTCAACCGTTCTTCTTATAACTCCCCATTACTCACGCACCCGAGGTACCTCACTAGCCCCTCCCTCTATGACACCTCCGTCATGCGAGCTGGGGGTAGCCTATGGCAGTCATGCCGTTATCAACCCGACAGCCCAACGCTGCCCGAGAGGTGGCACACACATACCAAGACTCCATAATCATCAATCATCAATCAATCATCAATCAATCAATTGGGAGATCAGCAACGAAAGTGCCCGATTCCCGAACTCAATAATAATCAATCAATAACATCAATATAACATCAATATTAAATTAAACAACAAACAACGAAGTTAGATGACAAAGTAGGCCATCTAACCGGACATGCATAATATACACAATTAAACCCTAAATTACTCATCAACAACTCACCATTCAACACTCGAACACCACCCAACCATCTAAAGGCATCGTTCAAGAAATTAAAGAATGACAACCTAAACTTCTAAAATTCATAACTTACAATCTACTAATCCAAACATTGCCAAATCTGTTTCTATCACTCACCCATTCAACCTACTACATTAGCCCTCTCGGAAATCCACCATAACACCTCCAAATCATGCCCTAAAACCCTAAAACCCTAGGATGTCTTGGCTGGATTTTCCGGATTTTCACACGAACAATGTAATCGAAAATTCGGCATTACAACAGCGCTAACACGTAATTATCAAGTATTTAGAAATCGACGGCAATCGATTTCGATCAACACAACTCATTTAATTCAACTTTGAACATTTTAATCAAAATTAAATACCCAGAAAATAAAAATTATGCTACATCCGACAGAAATTCGTAGTATTGCATCAAAATGATCCCTAGCATGCAAGGAGCAATAATCTATCATCAGATTTCAATTCTAACGGTTCAATCTTCATTTATACGCAAAAACATAAAAATGACATTTTGAGATATAGAATTTTTCTCTCACCTTTGATGCGATATAAGCCTAGGAATGCGTGCTATGCGTGCCCAACAAGCAGAATCCAAGTCGGTGCGAAGTTCTATAGACAAAAACTAGGTTTTTCTTTGAAAAATTGATTGAAAAGCTTGAGTTTTTCTCTTTCTTTTTCTCCCTCAACCTCTCGGCCCTTTGTGTGTATGTGGAGTGTGTTTTGTGCTTTGCTTAGTGTGTGTTGATGACAATATATAATTAAAAGCTTAGTCAATTAAAAAAAATGCTAAGTCAAAGTAGTTTAAGTTAGTATTTTTGTGTTTTAATGACTTTAAACTCATTTTATTGCTCACCAAGCTCAAAATAATTATGCAACCCCCAAGATATCTCAAGTGGATTATTTTTAGGTGACAAGAAGTTTTACAATCCAATAATTTCACCCGAGTCGGCTTAAAACTCGATTTTTGCAAAAGTCGGTGTAAAAACCCTAATAAATTCTTAAGCTGATTTTAAAACTGTTTTCATCAAACACAGGTCTATTAAAGTCCGTTGACTAGGTCTAGAAGGGTTAAAAAGACCAGTTTCAAAATTTTAGCGGACGTGTTTCGAAAATACTATTCACTAAAAATCGACGATAAAATTTTTGACTCCGTTTTTGATGAAAATTTCATGAATGCACATTTAGCACGTATTAGGAGTATTGACATCAAAATTATAACTTTCTAGGTCCTATAGCTCATAAACAGATCATATGCAGGCAAAACGAGGTATAGCACGTAAAACGAGATAAGTAGGAAAGTGGGGTTTCACATTCTCCCCTCCTTATAGAAATTTCGTCCTCGAAATTCTTACTTGATGTACGGAATAGATCTGGGTATTGCTGCTGCATCTGATCTCGTCTCTCCCACGTAGCTTCCTCAATGCCGTGATGCTTCCACAACACCTTAACCATCGGAATCCTCTTCGACCTCAACTCTCGGTCCATCTGATCTAGAATACGAATCGGACGCTCGTCATAAGTCAAATTCTCTCGAAGCTGTAACGGCTCTGGCTCAAGAATATGAGAAGGATCCGGATTATATTTCCGCAAATTATACACGTGAAATACATCGTGGACATTAGAGAAGTTCTCCGGTAAAGCCAACCGATATGCCAACTTACCAACCCTGCCAGTAATCTCAAACGGCCCAACAAATCTCGGACTCAGCTTTCCACCTTTACCATAACGAGCAAACCCCTTTCGAGGAGACAATCTCAAGAAAACCCGATCTCCGACTGCAAACTCTAAGTCTCGACGACGCTTATCAGCATAACTCTTGAATCTACTTTGCGCCGTAAGCATTCTCTGCCTGATCAACTGAACATTCTCAATCTTCTCAAGAAGTTCTGGCATAATAGTCGGATCAACAGTCTTCATTTCTCCTACTTCATCCCAATATAAAGGTGAACGGCACTTACGACCGTAAAGAGCTGCGAAAGGTGCCATTCCAATAGTAGCTTGATAACTATTGTTATAGGCAAACTCGGCAAGTGGTAGATGTTTCTCCCAGTTCTTCCCGAAGTCCAGAACACAAGCCCTAAGCATATCTTCCAGAATCTGAATAGTCCGCTCAGACTGACCGTCGGTCTGTGGATGATACGTTGTACTGAAGTTCAACTGAGTACCCAAAGTCTCCTGAAGTTTCTCCCACAAACGAGAAGTAAATCGAGGATCTCGATAAGAGACAATACTAGATGGAATACCATGAAGTCTAACAATCTGATCCAGATAGAGGTCCGTCAACTTTGTAACCTCATCTCCCATCTTCATGGCAATAAAATGAGCTGTCTTCGTCAAACGATCCACGACAACCCAAATTGCATCATTACCCCTCGGTGATCTAGGCAACCCAGTGACGAAGTCCATCGTAATATGCTCCCATTTCCACTCTGGTATAGCCAACGGTTGAAGCAAACCTGCAGGTCGTTGATGCTCGGCTTTCACTCTCTGACAAGTCAAACATCTAGATACAAACTGAGCAACCTCCCTCTTCATGTTGTTCCACCAGTAATGTTGCTTCAAATCCCGATACATCTTGGTTCCACCGGGATGAATAGTGTATTTAGAATTATGAGCTTCCTCTAGAATACCTCGCCTCAAGCCCAGTTCATCGGGAACACAAATCCTGTTCCGAAACCGAAGAATACCGTCCTCATGCAGTTTGAAGTCAGACTGATCACCCGTGATTTGATCCTTGATCTTATGAAGTTTAACATCAAGTTGCTGAGCTTCCCTGATCTGAGACAATAATAAAGGCTGAATACAGAGATGTGAACACATCACCCCAACCTGAGTGAACTCTGGTCTCCAATAACTAAACTCCTCAAGAACTTCCCACTTCTTGACAGCCAAACAAGAAATACTAGCCTTCCGGCTGAGAGCATCTGCCACAACATTTGCCTTTCCAGGCAGATAATTGATAGAACAATTATAATCTCCAAGAAGCTCCATCCACCTCCGCTGGCGCATATTCAACTCCTTCTGTGAGAACAAGTACTTCAGACTCTTATGATCAGTGAAAATTTCAAACTTACTTCCCCACAGATAATGACGCCACTTCTTGAGTGCAAAGACAACTGCTGCCAACTCAAGATCATGAGTCGGATAATTTTCTTCATAAGGCTTCAACTTTCGAGAAGCATAGGCAATAACTCGGCCATCCTGCATAAGAACACATCCCAAGCCCTCCTTGGATGCATCGCTGTAAATGATCATATTATCGGTCCCCTCTGGTAGAGCAAGTACTGGAGCGGTAGTTAACCTCTTTTTCAACTCCTGAAATCCACTCTCACACTTCTCGTCCCAATTAAAGATAGTCCATTTCTGAGTCAACTTAGATAGTGGCCCCGCAATCTTCGAGAAGTCCTTGACAAACCTACGGTAATAACTCGCCAAGCCAAGAAAGCTACGGACATCAGTAACACTCTCCGGCCGCTTCCAAGACATCACCGATTCAATCTTAGTGGGATCTACGGAAATACCGCTCTGTGTAATAACATGGCCAAGAAAAGAAATCCGTTGCAGCCAAAATTCACATTTACTGAACTTGGCAAACAACTGATGCTCCTGCAACTTCTCTAATACAAGCCGTAGATGTTGCTCGTGCTCCGATTCAGATGTAGAATAGACCAAGATATCATCAATAAAAATCACCACGAACTGGTCCAAGTACGGCTGAAAGACTCGATGCATAAGAACCATGAATGCTGCCGGTGCATTGGTCAAACCAAAGGGCATAACAAGAAACTCATAATGCCCGTACCGAGTCCTAAAGGCAGACTTCGGAACATCGTCCGTGCGAATCCGAAGCTGATAATACCCCTGCCTCAAATCAAATTTAGAATGGACTTTAGCTCCCTGAAGTTGATGAAACAACTCATCAATCAGTGGCAAAGGATATTTATTCTTGATGGTCACCTGATTCAAACCACGGTAATCAATACACAATCTCAATGTACCATCCTTCTTCTTCACAAATAAAACAGGAGCTCCCCAAGGTGAAGAACTCTGCTGAATGAATCCTTTCTTCAATAACTCCTGTAACTGAGTCTTCAACTCCTTCAACTCAGCTAGTGCCATCCGGTATGCCGATTTAGAAATAGGTTGAGTACCGGGAACAAGATTAATCACAAACTCTATATCCCTCTCTGGCGGCAATCCTGGCAACTCCTCGGGAAATACATTAGGATATTCCCGGATAATAGGGACTTCCTCTAGCTGTAGCTTATCAGATGGCTTGTTGATCAAATAAGCTAGATAACCCGAACACCCCTTACTCACCAACTTAACGGCTTTAGTTGCTGAGATAACAAAACTCGTCTTAGCACCCCGGTTACCCGCTACTTCTACTACTGGCTGATCTGGCAAACGAAACTGTACTACCTTGGTTCTACAGTTCAACTGGGCATCATACTTAGAAAGCCAATCCATACCCAGAATAACATCATACCCCCGGATAGGAAATAAAATAAGGTCCGAAGGAAAATTATGCCCCTTAACATGTATTATACAATCCTTACATACTAAGCCAGTAATATACTTATCAGTCAAATAGGTACTAATCTCAACCACATAAGGCAATCTTTCAGGTTGCAATTTAACACGTTGCACACAAGCAGGAGTAATGAAAGAATGCGTAGCACCAGAATCAATCAACACTTTAACAAGTTGATCAAGTATAAGGAAGTTACCTTCCACAACTGCAGTCTCCTCAGGCATCTCCTCCATATCAACTGCGTAAGCCCAAGCCTGAACCTGCTGCTGCTGTGGTACACTGCCTGTAGGCCTACCCTGGTAACCCTGAGTCACTGCCTGACCCTCAGTCCTCGCATATCTAGGGCAATCCTTCGCCCTATGCTCGATGCTACCACAACCCAAACATGTCCCTGCCTTTACCCTGCAGTCGGACTCCACATGCCCTGGGCGCTTGCAGTAATTACACTGCGATGATGTGGCACTAACACTGCCTCTAGAAGAACCAGAAGCTGATAAAGCAGCTGATACAGCCTGCTGCTGAGGTCTCACCACACTAGGCCTGTACTGACCCTGAGACTGGGTTGGCCTATACTGAGTCTGAACCTGATATGGCCTCTACTGAAACTGAGGCCGATAGTAACTCTGCTGACCCTGTGGCCTATAAGAACCCTGCTGGGCTGGTGGCCTGTAGACAACCTGCTGTACTGGAGGCCTATATATAACCTGCTGGCCCTGTGGCTGATACGGCCTCTTACTAGGCTGACTGGAGACAATCTGATCCCCTTTCCTCTTCTCTAACCTAGAAGCTGCATCAAAAGCCTCAGTGAAGATATCATAGCGATTCAGAGCCATTGCATCCTGAATCTCGGGCCTCAATCCCAACATAAATCTACGGGTCTTCCTCTCCTCCACAGCTACAAACTCTGGTGCATACCGGGACAACCTAGTGAATGTAGCCTCCTACTGAGCCACAGTAGAATCCCCCTGTACCAAAGACAAGAACTCAGCCTCTCTCCTCTCCCGTGCAACCCTCGGGACATACATATCCCTAAAAGCAGTCAGAAAGGTATCCCAAACATACGGAACACCCCGGGTCTCCCAACTGGCTCTCACAGTGCGCCACCATTCCTCTGTCTCATCATCAAGCAAATAGACAGCACAAGTCACCTTCCTCTCATCAGTGTACCCGAGAGAATCAAAAATTTTCTCTAACTTACTAATCCACGACTCGGCCTTCCTATCATCAGGCTCTCCCTGAAATCTAGGAGGATAGTACCCCAGAAACTCCTTCATAGTACCTCGACCGTGATTACCTCCCTGTACATTCTGTATCTGAGCCTGCAACGCCTGAGTCTGAATAGCCTGACTTGCTAACAACTGGGCCTGCCCAGCCATCAAATCTGCAATCCGATCCATTGCTGACCCTAACCTGACATCACCCCTATCACTGCCCTGTGCCACATTACCAGGAACCTCATCTACAATCTCGGGCCTACCACGAGTCCTCGGTCTACCGGCCATCGTACTAATCAAAGAGTTAGCACAGGTTATAGCACATAAACAGATTATATACAACTTTTAACACATAAACAACAAACTCATATAAAGCACATAGATCACATAAGTTTCAATCACATAAACAAATTGATCACATAATCACATAAGCACTTAAATCACATAATCACTTAATCATTTAGTCATATCAATACATAATTCACTTTTCTTTCTTTTCACACATATTTCATGCTAAGTCCATTACCCACATTCCGAGAATACCCCGGCTGATAACTAACATGCGCTCTGATACCACTTAAATGTCACGTCCCAACTCGACCCCACCTACAATCAGTCAGGACGCAACGGAATTTCGGCAGCGTAACGATAGTAAATAGATTTCCGAGGTTCTAAACCAACCTCATTAATAACATTAAACATCGAATTCTATAACCATACAAACAACAACTCCTCACCAGCATAACAAAACACAACAAAACCGTAATATACAATAATCAGTCTTCGTTATCTGCCTCCGTTCCAACATAACATACAGTACCACAACCTTATCATACATTTCAAAAATAAGTTGAGACACATCTACAACTTAACCATAAACAAAAGAAAGCCACTAAGTTAACATCATTTGGATCATCATCTTTCAACATCTATTACAATAAGATCCATAAAGCATATAAAAGTCTATTAAGCTAATATACATGACATTAAACAACATATAATCATGGATAAGACTCAGGAACATATGACTCGTCCACATAAGGCACATTTTCCTCCTCAGGAGGCACGTACCCGTAATCCGGCTCTGCAACACCTGTAAGCATGCAATAATAGAGAGTGAGCTTATATACATAAGCCCAGTGAGGATCCGATAGATCTCGAGCAAGGTCTACTAAACTCCTTGGAATAATCCTTTGAGTCAGTAAACACACAATAACACAAATAATACTATCATCACATAACTATATAACCAATCAATAAAGGATACTCTATTTGGTGTAGCTCCAAACGCCATCACGATCTCAACCGTTCTTCTTATAACTCCCCATTACTCACGCACCCGAGGTACCTCACTAGCCCCTCCCTCCATGACACCTCCGTCATGCGAGCTGGGGGTAGCCTATGGCAGTCATGCCGTTATCAACCCGACAGCCCAACGCTGCCCGAGAGGTGGCACACACATACCAAGACTCCATAATCATCAATCATCAATCAATCATCAATCAATCAATTGGGAGATCAGCAACGAAAGTGCCCGATTCCCGAACTCAATAATAATCAATCAATAACATCAATATAACATCAATATTAAATTAAACAACAAACAACGAAGTTAGATGACAAAGTAGGCCATCTAACCGGACATGCATAATATACACAATTAAACCCTAAATTACTCATCAACAACTCACCATTCAACACTCGAACACCACCCAACCATCTAAAGGCATCGTTCAAGAAATTAAAGAATGACAACCTAAACTTCTAAAATTCATAACTTACAATCTACTAATCCAAACATTGCCAAATCAGTTTCTATCACTCACCCATTCAACCTACTACATTAGCCCTCTCGGAAATCCACCATAACACCTCCAAATCATGCCCGATAACCCTAAAACCCTAGGATGTCTTGGCTGGATTTTCTGGATTTTCACACGAACAATGTAATCAAAAATTCGGCATTACAACAGCGTTAACACGTAATTATCAAGTATTTATAAATCGACGGCAATCGATTTCGATCAACACAACTCATTTAATTCAACTTTGAACATTTTAATCAAAATTAAATACCCAAAAAATAAAAATTATGCTACATCCGACAGAAATTCGTAGTATTGCATCAAAATGATCCCTAGCATGCAAGGAGCAATAATCTATCATCAGATTTCAATTCTAACAGTTCAATCTTCATTTATACGCAAAAATATAAAAATGACATTTTGAGATCTAGAATTTTTCTCTCACCTTTGATGCGATATAAGTCTAGGAATGCGTGCTATGCGTGCCCAACAAGAAGAATCCAAGTCGGTGCGAAGTTCTATGGACAAAAACTAGGTTTTTCTTTGAAAAATTGATTGAAAAGCTTGAGTTTTCTCTTTCTTTTTCTCCCTCAACCTCTCGGCCCTTTGTGTGTGTGTGGAGTGTGTTTTGTGCTTTGCTTAGTGTGTGTTGATGACAATATATAATTAAAAGCTTAGTCAATTAAAAAAAATGCTAAGTCAAAGTAGTTTAAGTTAGTATTTTTGTGTTTTAATGACTTTAAACTCATTTTATTGCTCACCAAGCTCAAAATAATTATGCAACCCCCAAGATATCTCAAGTGGATTATTTTTAGGTGACAAGAAGTTTTACAATCCAATAATTTCACCCGAGTCGGCTTAAAACTCGATTTTTGCAAAAGTCGGTGTAAAAACCCTAATAAATTCTTAAGCCGATTTTAAAACTGTTTTCATCAAACACAGGTCTATTAAAGTCCGTTGACTAGGTCTAGAAAGGTTAAAAAGACCAGTTTTAAAATTTTACCGGACGTGTTTCGAAAATACTATTCATTGAAAATCGACGATAAAATTTATGACTCCGTTTTTTATGAAAATTTCATGAATGCACATTTAGCACGTATTAGGAGTATTGACATCAAAATTATAACTTTCTAGGTCCTATAGCTCATAAACAGATCATATGCACGCAAAATGAGGTATAGCACGTAAAACGAGATAAGCAGGAAAGTGGGGTTTCACAGCCTCACACACCTTTCTCTAGTGTTAGACCGATGCGTTGAAACAAATTCGGTTCTAAGTTGGAAAAAGAGCCACTTTATGGTTAGGCAAGGTATAGTTCTGGGTCATGTTGTTACACAAGATGGAATCCATGTGGACCCAGCCAAAGTCGAGCTAATAGAAAAGCTGCCCGTACCCAAGACGGTGCATGATATCCGATCATTCCTTGGTCATGCCGGTTTTTATCGACGTTTCATCAAGGATTTCAGCCATATAGCCCGACCACTCTCTAGTCTTCTAGCAAATGATACTGAGTTCAAATTTGATGACAAATGCTCAGAAGCTTTTGAGAAACTTAAATCCTTACTATCCTCTGCTCCTATAATCCAACCTCCTGACTACAGTCTCCCCTTTGAGATAATGTGCGATGCATCAGACTATGCAGTGGGAGCTGTATTAGGACAGTGTAGGGATAAATTGCCTACCGTTATATATTATGCCAGCAAAACCTTGGACGATGCACAAAAGAACTATACAACCACTGAAAAGGAATTGCTGGCTATAGTCTTCTCATTGGACAAATTCAGATATTACATCCTAGGATCCAAAGTAATAGTATACACGGACCACGCAGCTTTGCGGTATTTACTGACCAAAAAGGATACAAAGCCCCGTCTAATCCGTTGGCTATTACTCCTTCAAGAGTTTGACCTTGAGATCAAGGACAAGAAAGGAAGTGAGAATTCTGTCGCCGATCATCTATCACGTCTTATACGTGATTCTCCTATTGACTCTTTGCCTTTCAAAGACACGTTCCCTGATGAACAACTTTTTGCCATCTCACATAAGACCCCGTGGTATGCCCACTTTGTCAATTATTTGGCTGCCCAAGAATTTCCAACTCACTGGGGTAAAAGAGAAAAGGAACGGTTCAGGGCACAAGTCAAGTACTTTATCTGGGAAGATCCCTATCTTTTCAAGATTTGTGCCGATCAGGTCATTAGGAGATGTGTACCTGAGGAAGAGTTTGACAGTATACTCCAATTCTGTCACTCTGAAGCATGTGGTGGACATTTTGGAGGAAAAAGGACGGCTGCCAAAGTCCTTCAAAGTGGGTTCTTCTAGCCCACTCTTTTCAAAGATGCCCAGCAAATGTGTAAAAATTGCCCACAATGTCAACAAGCTAGCTCTATTTCAAGAAGGGACATGATGCCCCTTACACCTATCCTCATTTGTGAAATATTCGATGTATAGGGTATAGACTTCATGGGTCCTTTCCCTCATTCCTCAGGCTATTCTTATATTCTTGTTGGTGTGGACTATGTTTCAATTGAGGGCGTGGGGCTTGGGACCAGGTCTCTATCGCTCCGGTGCCCATAACTTTTGATCCGTAAGGAATTACGTGGCGCACAGCATACCGTTGGAAAGCTCTCCGAGAGCTCTACGACGGGGGAAGCAAGCCTGCAAGTCTGCGCCCATTTTCAGAGCCCAAAATCGAACATTTTCATCAGTTTCAGGACTCATTTCTTCTTTTGTACCGTTTTTTCGTCCCGGATCTTACGTCGTGAACCACGAAAAGGACGACATCCTAGTCCACCACATTTCTATTACCAAATCCCACGGGACCTTTGGCAAGACAACTTCGCCACACGTAGAGGCTTGGCCCGTAAATCGAGGGCGTGGGGCTTGGGACCAGGTCACCGTCTCTTCGGTGCCCATAACTTTTGATTTGTAAGGAGTTACGTGGTGCACAGCATACCGTTGAAAAGCTCTCCGAGAGCTCTACGTCGCGGGCAGCAAGCCAGCTCCGCAATGCCCATTTTCGAAGCCCAAAATCAAACATTTTCATCAGTTTCGTGACAATTTTCTTTTTTTGCGCTCTTTTTTCATCCCGGATCGTACGTTGTGAGCCGCGAATAGGACGACAACCTAATCCATCACATTTCTATTACCGAATAGCATGCCACCTTGGGCAAGACAACTTCGCCTCACGTAGAGGCTAGGCCTGCAAACCGAGGACGTGGGGCTTGGGACCAGGTCTCCGTCGCTCCAATGCCCATAAATTTTGATTCGTAAGGAGTTACGTGGCGCACAGCATACCGTTGGAAATCTCTCCGAGAGCTCTATGACATGGGCAATAAACTTGCTCGGCTGCGCCCAATTTCGAAGCCAAAAATCAAACATTTTCATCAGTTTTGGGACAATTTTCTTCTTTTGCACTATTTTTTCATCCCGGATCGTACGTCGTGAGCCGCGAAAAGGACGACAACATAATCCATCACATTTCTATTACTGAATAACGTGGCACCTTGGGCAATACAACTTCGCCACACGTAGAGGCTCGGCCCGCAAACCGATGGCGTGAGGCTTGGGACCAGGTCTCCGTCGCCCCGGTGCCTATAACTTTTGATCCGTAGGGAGTTACGCAGCGCACAGCTTAGCGTTGGAAAGCTCTCCGAGAGCTCTACGATGGGGGAAGCAAGTTTTCTAGGCTGCGACCATTTTCGGAGACCAAAATCGAAAGTGTTCATCAGTTTCGGGAGAATTTACTTCTTCTGCGCTGTTTTTTTGTCCCGGATCATACGTCGTGGGCCTCGAAAAGGACGACAAGCTAATCCATCACATTTCTATTACCAAATAACATGGCACCTTGGGCAAGACAACTTCGCCTAACATAGAGGCTGGTCCCGCAAACCGAGGGTGTGGGGCTTGGGACCAGGTCTCCGTCGCTCCGGTGCCCATAACTTATGATCCGTAAGGAGTTACACGGCGTACAGCATACCGTTGGAAAGCTATCTGAGAGCTCTATGATCGGGACAGCAAGCCTGCTCAGCTGCGCCTATTTTTGGAGCCCAAAATCAAATGTTTTCATCATTTTCAGGACAATTTACTTCTTTTGCGCTGTTTTTCCATCCCGAAACATACGTTGTGAGCCGTGAAAAGGACGACAACCTAATCCATCACATTTCTATTGCTGAATAACATGGCACCTTGGGCAAGACAATTTCGCCTCACGTAAAGGATGGCCCGCAAACCGAGGACTTGGGGCTTGGGACCAGGTCTCCGTCACTCCGGTGCCCATAACTTTTGATTCGTAAGGAGTTATGCGGCGCACAGTATACCGTTGGAAAGCACTCCGAGAGCTATACAACGTGGGCAGTAAGCTTGCTCGGCTGCGCCCAATTTCGGAGCCCAAACCCAAATGTTTTCATCAGATTCGGGATAATTTTCTTCTTTTGCGCTATTTTTTCATCCCGGATCGTACATTGTGAGCCGCGAAAAGGACGACTACCTAATCCATCACATTTATATTACCGAATAACACGGCACCTTGGGCAACACAACTTCGCCTCACGTAGAAGTTGGGCCCGCAAACCTATAGCGTGGGGCTAGGGACCAGGTCTCGATCGCTCCAGTACCTATAACTTTTGATCCGTAAGGAGTTACGCGGCGCACAACATACCGTTGGAAAACTCTCCAAGAGCTCTTCGACGAGGGTAGCAAGGCTGCTCAGCTGCGCCTATTTTTAGAGCCCAAAATTGAATGTTTTCATCTGTTTCAGAACAATTTTCTTCTTTTGCGCTGTTTTTCCATCCCGGATCGTACGTCGTGAGTAGCGAAAAGGACGACAACCTAATCCATCACATTTCTATTACCGAATAACACGGTACCTTGAGCAAGACAACTTTGCCTCATGTAGAGGCTGGGCCCGCAAACCGAGGACGTGGGGCTTAGGACCAGGTCTCCGTCGCTTCTGTGCCGATAACTTTTGATTCGTAAGGAGTTACGCGGCGCACAGCATACCATTGGAAAGCACTCCGAGAGCTCTACAACGTGGGCAGTAAGCTTGCTCGGCTGCGCCCAATTTCGGAGCGCAAACCCAAATGTTTTCATTAGATTCGGGATAATTTTCTTCTTTTGCATTATTTTTTCGTCCCAGATCGTACGTCGTGGGCCGCGAAAAGGATGACAACCTAATCCAACACATTTCTATTACCAAAGAACATGGCACCTTGGGCAAGACCACTTCACCTCACGTAGAGGCTGGTCCCGTAAACCGAGGGTGTGGGCCTTGGGACCAGGTCTCCGTCGCGCCGGTGCTCATAACTTTTCATCCGTAAAAAGTTACCCGCCGCACAGCATACTGTTGGAAAGCTCTCCGAGAGCTCTACGACGGGGGCAACAAGTTTGCTCGGCTGTGCCCATTTTTTAAGCCTAAAATCAAACTTTTTCATCAGTTTCGGGACTCTTTTTTTCTTTTGCACTGTTTTTTCATCCCGGATCTTACGTCGTGAACCGCGAAAAGCATGACATCCTAATCCACCACATTTCTATTACCGAATCCCACGGCACCTTGGGCAAGACAACTTCGCCACACGTAGAGATTCAGCCCGCAAACCGAGGGCGTGGGGCTTGGGACCAGGTCTCCGTCGCTCCAGTGCCCATAAGTTTTGATCTGTAAGGAGTTACGCGGCGCACAGCATACCGTTGGAATTCTCTCCGAGAGCTCTACGACGGAGGCAGCAATCCTGCTCAGTTGCCCCCATTTCCAGAGCTCAAAATCGAACGTTTTCATCAGTTTCAGGACAATTTTCTTCTTTTGCTTTGTTTTTCCGTCCCAGATAGTACGTCGTGAGCCGTGAAAAGGACGACAACCTTATCCATCACATTTCTATTACCAAATAACACGGCACCTTGGGCAAGACAACTTCGCCTCACGTAGAGGTTGGGCCTGCAAACCGAGGACGTGGGGCTTGGGACCAGGTCTCCGTCGCTCCGGTGCCCATAAGTTTTGATCCTTAAGGAGTTACGCGGCGTACAACATACTGTTGGAAAGCTTTGCAAGAGCTTTACGATGTGGGTAGTAAACTTGCTCGGCTGCGCCTAATTTCGGAGCCCAAAATCAAACGTTTTCATCAAATTTTGGACAATTTTCTTCTTTTGCGCAATTTTTTCATCCCGGATCGTATGTCGTGAGCCGCGAATAGGACGACAACCTAATCCATCATATTTCTATTATCAGAATAACATGGCACCTTGGGCAATACAACTTCGCCACACGTAGAGGCTCGGCCCGCAAACCAAGGGCGTGGGGCTTGGGACGAGGTCTCCGTCGCTCCGGTGCCCATAACTTTTGATTCGTAAGGAGTTACGCGGCGCGCATCTTACCGTTGGAAAGCTCTCCGAGAGTTCTACGACGGGGGAAGCAAGCTTTCTCGGCTGCGACCATTTTCGTAGACCAAAATCGAAAGTTTTCATCAGTTTCAGGGCAGTTTACTTCTTTTGCACTATTTTTCTGTCCCGGATCATACGTTGTCGGCAGCGAAAAGGACGACAACCCAATCCATCACATTTCTATTACCGAATAACATGGCACCTTAGGCAAGACAACTTCGCCTCACGTAGAGGCTGGGCTAGCAAACCGAGGGCGTGGGGCTTGGGACCAGGTCTACGTTACTCTGGTGCCCATAACTTTTGATCCGTAAGGAGTTACGCGGCGCACAGCATACCCTTGGAAAGCTCCCCGAGAGCTCTACGACGAGGGCAACAAGCCTGCTCTGCTACGCCATTTTTCAGAGCCCAAAATTGAATGTTTTCATCAGTTTCGAGACAATTTACTACATTAGCGCTGTTTTTTCGTCCCGGATCATTCGTCGTGAGCTGCGAAAATGACAACAACCTAATCCATCACATTTCTATTACAGAATAATATGGCACCTTGGGCAAGACAACTTCGCCTCACGTAGAGGCTGGGCCAGCAAACCGAGGGCGTGGGTCTTGGGAGTAGGTCTCCGTCGCTCCTATGCCCATAACTTTTGATCCGTAAGGAGTTACTTGGCGCACAGCATACCGTTGGAAAGCTCTCCGAGAGCTCTACGATGGGGGTAGCAAGCCTGCTCAGATGTGCCCATTTTCGGAGCCCAAAATCTAACGTTTTCATCAATTTTTGGACTCTTTTCTTCCTTTGCACTGTTTTTTCGTCCCGGATCTTACGTCGTGAGCCGCGAAAAGGACGACAACCTTATCCACCATATTTCTATTACCGAATCTCACGGCATCTTTGGCAAGACAACTTCGCTACACGTAGAGGCTCGGCCCGCAAATCGAGGGCGTAGGGCTTGGGACTAGGTCTCCGTCGCTCTGGTGCCTATAACTTTTGATCTGTAAGGAGTTACGTGGTGCACAGCATACCGTTGGAAAGCTCTCCGAGAGCTTTATGTCGCGGCAGCAAGCCGGCTCGGCTGCGCCCATTTTTGGAGCCCAAAATCAAACGTTTTCATCAGTTTTGGGATAATTTTCTTTTTTTGTGCTCTTTTTTCGTCTCGGATCGTACATCGTGAACCGCAAATAGGACGACAACCTAATCCATCAAATTTCTATTACCGAATAACATAGCACCTTGGGCAAAACAACTTCGCCTAACGTAGAGGCTGGGCCCGCAAACGGAGGGCGTAGGGCTTGGGACCAGGTCTCCGTCGCTCTGGTACCCATAACTTTTGATCTGTAAGGAGTTACACAGCGCACAGCATATCGTTGGAAAGCTCTCGGAGAGCTCTACGACGGGGGCAGCAAGCCTGCTCTGCTGTGCCTATTTTCCGAGCCCAAAATCAAACATTTTCATCAGTTTTGGGACAATTTACTACTTTTGCGCTGTTTTTTCGTCCCGGATCATACGTCGTGAGCCGCGAAAAGGACGACAACCTAATCCATCATATTTCTATTACCGAATAACAATGCACCTTGGGCAAGACAACTTCGCCTCACGTAGTGCCTGGGCCCACAAACCGAGGGCGTGGGGCTTTGGACCAGGTCTCCGTCGCTCTAGTACCCATAACTTTTGATCCGTAAGGAGTTACGCGGCACATAGCATACCGTTGGAAAGCTCTCCGAGAGCTCTACGACGAGGGCAGCAAGCCTATGTAGCGGCGCCTATTTTCAGAGCTCAAAATCGAACATTTTTATCAGTTTTGGGACAATTTTCTTCTTTTGCCCTATTTTTTAGACCCGGATCGTTCGTTGTGAGCCGCGAAAAGGACGACAACCTAATCCATCACATTTATATTACCGAATAACACGGCACCTTGGGCAAGACAACGTCGCCTCACGTAGAGGCTGGGCCTACAAACCAAGGGTGTGGGGCTCGGAACCAGGTCTCCGTCGCTCCGGTGCCCATAACTTTTGATCCGTAAGAAGTTACGCGGCGCACAGCATACCGTTGGAAAGCTCTCTGGGAGCTCTATGATGGGGGCAGCAAGCTTGCTCAGCTGTGCCTATTTTCGGAGCCCAAAATCAAATGTTTTCATCAGTTTCGGGACAATTTACTTCTTTGGCGCTGTTTTTCTGTCCCTGATCATACGTCGTGAGCCGTGAAAAGGACGACAACCTAATCCATTACATTTCTATTACCGAATAACACGGCACCTTGGGCAAGACAACTTTGCCTCACGTAGAGGCCAGGCCCGCAAACCGAGGACGTGGGGCTTAGGACCAGGTCTCCGTCGCTTCGGTGCCCATAACTTTTGATTCGTAAGGAGTTACGCAGCGCACAGCATACCGTTGGAAAGCACTCCGAGAGCTCTACGACGTGGGCAGTAAGCTTGCTCAGCTGTGCCCAATTTTGGATCCTAAACCCAAACCTTTTCATCAGATTCGGGATAATTTTATTCTTTTGCTCTGTTTTTTCGTCCCGGATAGTACGTCGTGAGCTGCCAAAAGGAAGACAACCTAATCCATCACATTTCTATTACCGAATAACATGGCACCTTGGGCAAGAAAACTTCGCCTCACGTATAGATTTGGCCCGCAAACCTAGGACGTGGGGCTTGGGACCAAGTCTCCGTCGCTCCAGTGCCCATAACTTTTGATCCGTAAGGAGTTACGCTGCGCACAGCATACCGTTGGAAATCTCTCTGAGAGCTCTACGACGTGGGCAGTAAGCTTGCTCAGCTATGCCCAATTTTGGAGCCCAAACCCAAACCTTTTCATCAGATTCGGGACAATTTTATTCTTTTGCGCTGTTTTTTCATCCCGGATAGTACGTCGTGAGCTGCGAAAAGGAAGACAATCTAATCCATCACATTTCTATTACCGAATAACATGGCACCTTGGGCAAGACAACTTCGCCTCACGTATAGATTTGGCCCGCAAACCTAGGACATGGGGCTTGGGACCAGGTCTCCGTCGCTCCAGTGCCCATAACTTTTGATCCGAAAGGAGTTACACTGCGCACAGCATACCGTTGGAAATCTCTCTAAGAGCTCTACGACAGGGCAGCAAGCCTGCTCAGCTGTGCCCATTTTTGGAGCCCAAAATCGAACATTTTCATCAGTTTCCGGACAATTTTCTTCTTTTGTGCTGTTTTTTCATCCCGGATTGTACATCGTGAGCCATGAAAAGGACGACAACCTAATCCATCACATTTCTATTACCAAATAACATGGCACCTCGGGTAAGACAACTTCGCCTCACGAAGAGGCTGGGCCTGCAAACCGAGGATGTGGGGCTTGGGACCAGGTCGCCGTCGCTCCGGTGCCCATAAGTATTGATCCGTAAGGAGTTACGCGGCGCACAGCATACCGTCGGAAAGCTCTGCGAGAGCTTTACGACGTGGGCAGTAACTTGCTCGGCTGCGCCCAATTTCGGAGCCCAAAATCAAACGTTTTCATTAATTTTGGGATAATTTTCTTCTTTTGCGCTATTTTTTCATCCCGAATCGTACATCGTGAGTCACTAATAGGACGACAACCTAATCTATCACATTTCTATTACCGAATAACATGGCACCTTGGGCAATACAACTTCGCCACACGTTGAGGCTCGGCCCGCAAACAGAGGGCGTGGGGCTTAGGACCAGGTCTCCGTCGCTCTGGTGCCTATAACTTTTGATCCGTAAGGAGTAACGCGGTGCATACCTTACCGTTGGAAAGCTATCCAAGAGCTCTACGACGGGGGAAGCAAGCTTTCTCGGCTGCGACCATTTTCATTGACCAAAATCGAAAGTTTTCATCAATTTCGGGACAATTTACTTCTTTTGCGCTGTTTTTCTATCTCGGATCATACGTCGTGGGCCGCGAAAAGGACGACAAGCTAATCCATCACATTTCTATTACCGAATAACATGGCACTTTGGGCAAGAAAACTTCGCCTCACGTAGAGGCTGGGCCAGCAAACCGAGGGCGTGGGGCTTAGGACTAGGTCTCGGTCACTCCAATGCCCATAACTTTTGATCCGTAAGGAGTTAAGCGGCGCACTACATACTGTTGGAAAGCTCTTCGAGAGCTCTACGACGAGGGCAACAAGCTTGCTCAGCTACGCCTATTTTCGGAGTCCAAAATTGAATGTTTTCATCAGTTTCGAGACTCTTTTCTTCCTTTGTATTGTTTTTCTGTCCCGGATCTTACGTCGTGAACCGCGAAAAGGACGACAACCTAATCCACCACATTTCTATTACCGAATACCATGGCACCTTTGGCAAGACAATTTCGCCACACGTAGAGGCTTGGCCCGCAAACCGAGGACGTGGGGCTAAGGACCAGGTCTCCGTCGCTCTGGTGCCCATAACTTTTGATCTGTAAGGAGTTACGCGGCCCACAGCATACCGTTGGAAACCACTCCGAGAGCTCTACGACAGGGGCAGCAAGCCTGCTCGGATGCGCCAATTTTCAGAGCCCAAAATTGAACGTTTTCATCAGTTTATGGACTCTTTTCTTCCTTTTTACTATTTTTCCGTCCCGGATCTTTCGTCGTGAGCCGCGAAAAAGACGACAACCGAATCCACCACATTTCTATTACCGAATCCCATGGCACATTTGGCAAGACAACTTCGCCACACGTAGAGGCTTGGCCTGCAAATCGAGGGCGTGGGGCTAAGGTCCAGGTCTCCGTCGCTCTGGTGTCCATAACTTTTTGATTTGTAAGGAGTTACGCGGCGCACAGCATACCGTTGGAAACCTCTCCGAGAGCTCTACGACAGGGGCAGCAAGCCTGCTCGGATGTGCCCATTTTTGGAGCCCAAAATTGAACGTTTTCATCAGTTTCGGGACCCTTTTCTTCCTTTTTAATATTTTTTCGTCCTGGATCTTACGTCGTGAGCCGCGAAAAGGACGACAATCTAATCCACCACATTTCTATTACCGAATCCCACGGCACCTTCGGCAAGACAACTTCGCCACACGTAGAGGCTTGGCCCGCAAACCAAGGGTGTGGGGCTTGGGACCAGGTCTCCGTCGCTCCGGTGCCCATAACTTTTCATCTGTAAGGAGTTATGCGGCGCACAGCATACCGTTGGAAAGCTCTCCGAGAGCTCTACGTCGCGGGCAGCAAGCCGGCTCGGCTATGCCCATTTTCGGAGGCTAAAATCAAACATTTTCATCAGTTTTGGGAGAATTTTCTTCTTTTGCGCTTTTTTTTCATCCCGGATCATACGTCGTGAGCCGCAAATAGGACTTCAACCTAATCCATCACATTTCTATTACCGAATAACATGGCACCTTAGGCAAGACAACTTCGCCTCACGTAGAGTCTGGGCCCGCAAACCGAGGGCTTGGGGCTTGGGACCAGGTCTCCGTCGCTTTAGTGCCCATAACTTTTGATCCGTAAGGAGTTACGCGGCGCACAACATACCGTTGGAAAGCTCTTCGAGAGCTCCCCGACGGGGGCAGCAAGCCTGCTCAGCTGCTGTAAGGCTCAAAATCAAACGTTTTCATCAGTTTGGGAGAATTTACTTCTTTTACGCTATTTTTCCGTCCCGGATCATACGTCATGAGCTGCGAAAAGGACGACAACCTAATACATCACATTTCTATTACCGAATAACAATGCACCTTGGGCAAGACAACTTCGCCTCACGTAGAGCCTCGGCCCACAAACCGAGTGCGTAGGGCTTGGGACCAGGTCTCCGTCGCTCCGGTGCCCATAACTTTTGATCCGTAAGTAGTTACGCGACGCACAGCATACCGTTGGAAAGCTCTCCGAGAGCTCTACGTCACGGGAAGCAAGCCTGCTCAGCTGCGCCTATTTTTGGATCCCAAAATCGAACATTTTCATCAATTTCTGGATAATTTTCTTCTTTTGTGCTATTTTTTCGACTCGGATCGTTCGTCGTGAGCCGTGAAAAGGATGACAACCTAATCCATCACATTTATATTACCGAATAACACGGCACCTTGTGCAAGACAACTTCGCCTGACGTAGAGGCTAGGCCCGCAAACCGAGGGCGTGGGGCTTGGGACCATGCCTCCGTCGCTCTGGTGCCCATAACTTTTGATCCGTAAGGAGTTACGTGGCGCACAGCATACCGTTGGAAAGCTCTCCGACAGCTCTAAGTCGCGGGCAGCAAGCCTACTCGGCTGCGTCCATTTTTGGAGCCCAAAATCAAAAGTTATCATCTGTTTCAGGATACTTTTCTTCTTTTACTCTGTTTTTTCCTTCCCGGATCGTACGTTGTGAGCCGCGAAAAGGACGACAACCTAATCCATCACATTTCTATTACCGAATAACACGACTCCTTGGGCAAGACAACTTCGCCTCATGTAAAGGCTGGGCTCGCAAACCGAGGGCGTGGGACTTGGGACAAGGTCTCCGTCGCTCCGGTGCCCATAACTTTTGATCCGTAAGGAGTTACGCAGCGCACAGCATACCGTTGGAAAGCTCTCTGAGAGCTCTACGACGGGGACAGCAAGCATTCTAGGCTGCGCCCATTTTCGGAGCCTAAAATCAAATGTTTTCATCAGTTTCGAGACAATTTTCTTCTTTTGCGCTGTTTTTCCGTCCCGGATCGTACGTCGTGAGCCGCGAAAAGGAGGACAACCTAATCCATCACATTACTATTACTGAATAACATGGCACCTTGGGCAAGAAAACTTTGCCTCACGTAGAGGCTAGGCCCGCAAACCAAGGGCGTAGGGCTTTGGACCAGGTCTCCGTCGCTCTGGTGCCCAAAACTTTTGATCCGTAAGAAGTTACGCAGCGTACAGCATACCGTTGGAAAGCTCTGCGAGAGCTTTACGACGTGGGCAGTAAACTTGCTCGGTTGCGCCCAATTTCGGAGCCCAAAATCAAACGTTTTCATCATTTTTGGGACAATTTTTTTCTTTTGCGCTATTTTTTCATCCCGGATCGTACGTCGTGAGCCACGAATAGGACGACAAGCTAATCTATCACATTTCTATTACCAAATAAAATGGCACCTTGGGCAATACAAATTCACCACACGTAGAGGCTCGGCCCACAAACCGAGGGCGTAGGGCTTGGGACCAGGTCTCTGTCGCTCCGGTGCCCATAACTTTTGATCCGTAAGGAGTTACGCAGCGCACAACTTACCATTGGAAAGCTCTCCGAGAGCTCTACGACGAGGGCAACAAGCCTGCTCAGCTACGCCTATTTTTGGAGCCCAAAATTGAATGTTTTCATCAGTTTTGGGACTCTTTTCTTCCTTTGCATTGTTTTTCCGTTCCGAATCTTACGTCATGAGACGCGAAAAGGACGACAACCTAATCCACCACATTTCTATTACCGAATCCCACCTCACCTTTGACAAGACAACTTCGCCACACATAAAGGCTTGGCCCGCAAACCGAGAGCATAGGACTAGGGACCAGGTCTCCGTCGCTCCGGTGCCCATAACTTTTGATCTGTAAGGAGTGACACGGCGCACAGCATACCATTGAAAAGCTCTCCGAGAGCTCTACAATTGGGGCAGCAAGCCTACTCAGATGCGCCAATTTTCGGAGCCCAAAATCAAACCTTTTCATCAGTTTTGGGATAATTTTCTTCTTTTGCGCTCTTTTTTCATCCCGGATCGTACGTTGTGAGCCGCGAATAGGACGACAACCTAATCCATCACATTTCTATTACCGAATAACATGGCACCTTGGGCAAGACAACTTCGCCTCACGTAGAGGCTGGGCCTGTAAACCGAGGGCGTGGGGCTTGGGACCAGGTCTCCGTCGCTCTGGTGCCCATAACTTTTGATCCGTAAGGAGTTACGTGGCGCACAGCATACCGTTGGAAAGCTCTCCAAGAGCTCTACATCACGGGCAGCAAGCCGGCTCTACTGCACCCATTTTGGGAGCCCAAAATCAAACCTTTTCATCAGTTTTGGGATAATTTTTTTCTTTTGCGCTCTTTTTTTGTCCCGGATCGTACGTCGTGAGCCGCGAATAGGACGACAACCTAATCCATCACATTTCTATTACTGAATAACATGGCACCTTGGGCAAGACAACTTCGCCTCACGTAGAGGCTGGGCCTGCAAACCGAGGGCGTGGGGCTTGGGACTAGGTCTCCATCGCTCTGGTGCCCATAACTTTTGATCCGTAAGGAGTTATGCGGCGCACAGCATACCGTTGGAAAGCTCTCCGAGAGCTCCACGATAGGGGCAGCAAGCCTACTTAGCTGCTGTAAGGCCCGACCCCGAATAATGTTTGTTACCTTGATTTGCATGCCATAGACCAAGTATGATATGACTGACCTTGGATTACGTGCCATGTCTTGGTTTTCGAGCATGCCTCGTCATTCGTGCCTTGACCTAGAATTATGAGCCCTAATCCTCGACTTACGTGCCCTGACTTTGAATTGCGTGCATTATCTCATTTTGTGTGCCTTGACCTTGAATTGTGTGTCCTAATCTAGGTTTAAGAGCCGTACCTCAATTTACGTGCATTGCATTGAATTACGTGCCTTGTATTAGTTTACGTATATTTACCTAGGGTTGCGTGCATTTGCATTGAAATCTATGTAGTTATCTTGAAGTACGTGCCTTACCTCATAGTTCGTGTCTACCCCGTGATTCATGCCCCGTATTGATTTTGGTGTGTGCCTCGTAGTACGTACCTTAAACCTCGAATTGTGTGCCTACACGCTAACCAATAAAGAATCCTGCACAAAGCACTAGACTATTAAATAATCCTACACAATCCACTAACCAATATTATATTCCTAATTCAAATCTCTACAAAACCCACTAACTATAAAATATTCTATTCTACCCAACATTCTCTTATACCATGTCATGCTTTTCCTTGCACCTATGCACTATTTTACTAACACCCAAGCTCACTTTCTTGTCCCTCTCAACCCACATGCTAAAACAATTCAAAAGATGCTCAAAAGATGACACAAAATCAGATTTTTCAAAGCTCAAGGCCAATACATAAGCCAATGCTCACAAACAACTCTTCAAACATTCATTTTTCTCTCAAAACTCTCCCGTTCTCTCTCATTCTCTCTCATTTTCGACCATGGCTGCTCCTTGAGCATTCAAGACTCCTAACAACTAACAAGCACAAGCAAGCAACATAGCAAGAAAACTCACACAAAGCTCAAAAACAAGGATTTTGTGCTCATTTGCTAGATCTTCAAAGAGGTGAGGGCTAAAACTTCTTGAAAAGCTTTTGAAAACCTCATGCATGCCTTTAAATGTCTATCTTTACTTCTGTACTTGAGATATATGTGCGTTCGTGAGCTTTTGTAAACATGCATGGCAAGCTATTTGGCCAGAATGTGATGATAGATGAAATCGCGTATGGGACAGCCTTCTGTCTTGTTGGTGCGAGGTGATTTTTACCAGGTAAATGAGGTTGAAAATGTGTGAAAATTGGTACGTGACTAGTTTTGCCAGTTCGGAGCATTTTTCGCAGAAATAGGCCAAAGCTAATTTGGACTGTAAGGTCCTCAAAATGGAAAAATATAAAAATGTGTCCAAATCTGGAAAAAAATCTGGGAAAATGAAGCAGGTGGCAGATTCACTGACCTTGTAGAACGAACCATTTTGGACTTAGTAAATGACATCCAAAATGCATGAAAATTGGTGTGTTGCTAGATTTTTCAGTTCTGGACATTTATGTCAGAAATGGATTAAGGCTAAATGTTATAACCCGAACCTAGCATGCATTTAATGGCATTTAATTGCATTTAACTAGTGACATCTTAAATGTTAGCATTGGATTATGTGTTTACTTTTAGTTGAACATTTATTTGTAGCTCTATTTTCATATTTTTTGTAGAAGTAACTAGAATAGCACTTGAGCTAATTATTTTAACGGAATATCAACTATTTTTCATATTGATGTCGATCGGTTTTATTTTTCTCGTACTTAAAGGCTCGATTTTCAATTAAATGAAAAGTAGCTCCGAGCCGGAGTAAATTTTAAACTATGATGCTTTTCAAAATGATATATTTCTTGAATTCCTTGAGATTTAATTGTTATTCTTCTGCTGACGCAAAGTGCATAGCATATCGAGAGAGAGAGTTAGGAAATGATTTTCAGTCCTCAGCAAATAGTGGAAACTAGTATTTTAGTGCCTTAAATTGTATAATTTAATTGTCGTTAGCTAGAATTAACATTTCCTTAGTTGTTTTAGCTTAAAATGCACGAAAATAAGTCATTTTGACCAATTTTAAGTTGTTTGACCAAGCCTTGACCATTTGACCTTTGTCATTTTTTTTATATAAGCATAAAATAGAAAGCAAAACAACACAAAATCAGAAAAAAAGAGCAAGAGCTGGCCGAAAATGGAAAGAAAGAAAAAAAAAAGAAATTCAACTTCAAATCTTCATTTCTTCGCGGGAGCTTGCACGGGGTGGTTTCCGAGGCATCCTACGAGGTCTTCCAAGCGTCTAGGAGCGTCTAAGGTGAGGGTTTCATCGTTATTTGCGCATTTGAAAATTTTGTATCTAAACTTTGATTTTTAGATTTTATGCGTAGATTGTTATTTTAATCGTTTTGTTACTTAAAGAATGTTCCTTGTTGATTCTAGAACATGTATTTATAGCTTTTTAACATTTTCTGCGGTTAAATGTTGAGATTGCAATTTAAATTGATTAATGAATAGTAATTAGTGAATAGTAAACCCCCGTTTTGATGAAGTTGCTGTGTTACGCGTTCTGTTGATGTAGGAAGATGCTAGATATGCTAGAATGCCTAAATGTATGGTTTAATTGGAATGTGTAATGGAAAAATGAAGAAAAACGGCTTAGTGAAAGTCGGGGTGGTTTAGGTCGACTTTAGCATTTTCTCATTTTGCGTGTTGGCATTTCTTCGGGAAGCCATGGAAGCACTTTTGGTGCGATTATGGCGTTGGTTGGGTGTTTGGTTGTTATAGTTGTAGTTCAAACGAGAAAGGGGGAAATCGGGGCTTTGCGCGAGTTCTAGGGTAAAGTAAGGTTTCGGGGTCTTTAGACGTGCCTTATGGTGACCTAGGAGGGTTGGCGAAGTCGGTTTCCAGAACTCGTGGCTCGTTTGGAAATGGTAGCGTTTTGATAGTTGGGGCCGATTTGTGTTTTTTGCTTGTTTTCTTGTCTTTATGCCTATAGAATGCTTAGAATTACTTGAAATACTTGTTTGAGTTGTTTTGGATTGAATTGCTTATCAATTGCTGCTATTGCGTGCGAGAGTAACCTACTTTGTTATTCTCCCACGTGTGGCTTTATCGCTTGTTTATCGCCTTGTATCGAGTCTTGCATTGCATAGTGTCTCGCGTGTGAGTGATGGGCCTCTCTGGGTAGCCTTGGGTTGCCAGTGTTGGTTGCTCTAGCTCCGCTGCTATTCCCTTTCTCGCTTGGGTTGCCTCCCAGGGAGATTTGGGTCGTAGATTGATGGATACTTCTGGGGTATTCCAAACAGGTGTTATAAGGTGGTTTGGGCCGGCGCGTCATCGTTAAAGTCATCGGAATCGTGATCGGTACATTACTCGCTCGAGTGATCCATAGCCTTCAAAGTGTGGTATAGCTTCGATTGGTTGTGTTAATGCTTTTCTTAATTGTTTATTGTATTGTTGTATGTACATTAAAAGCCTTTTATTGATTGTATTGCTTAACTGTACCTATTTGCATTGCACGAACTTCTTTCTCTCCAATTCGATATCTGTCTCGCCCTCACTAAGTATACGTGTTGTGTATACTCACTCCTCATCACCACATTTCAGGAAATGTCATGTTAGCTGGAAGTTCGTGATTTCGTGAAAGTCCGTGCTTGAAGAGTTGTCTTGAGTGCCTATGTGACTTGAGTTGTCAAAGTTGTAAAGATGTATGCTTTTATGTTGTATGTAATTATTGTTAAAATAAATGTAATATAAATCTAGCTATGTAGTTGGAATGGTTTGATAAGTTAGATTATGTATATAGTTAATGTAGCTTAACTTCAATGCATGGCTGTAATGTCCAAAGGAAAAGAATTAGAATGGCATGATAGTTTATTTTATGCAGTAGCTTAGTTTGGTTTAATTGCCTAGATTGAATGTACTTGTCAAAATGAATAGATAGGTTAGTTTCTAATTGGAAATGTATGTATGCTTGCTGAGTTTAAATTGTTGAGAACCAAGGCTCGGATGGCCTTGAGGAAGTTTTGTATGGTTGGACACGGTGGTGGTCCATTTATATGCTATTACAGGTTTTACATTTCGCCTATAAACAGGGGAGACTCCGTCCGTTTTCCCTAAAAATTTTGCCCGAGTTTGGTTTGGGTTGTGATTAGTTTGATTGATAGAACTCCCGGTCTCGAGAGGGATCGGGGTGTCACAGGTGGTATCAGAGCTTGTCTAGCTCATAAGCCGGGATAGGGTCCTCGGTCTGGTGGGTAGTGACCCTTGAATGTGTGCTTGTTAAGTGTGTCTTGAAATTGTATGCTTGTATGTGAGATTGTGTGTTTTGACTTGAATGTATGCACTTATGTGATAAAGCTATGTGTTATGTGTTAAATGTTTCTCAAGCAAACTGAAATGTTTAGTTGTCTATCGAATTGACTTATTGAATTGGCATCGTGAATTGAATTGACCTTGTGAATTGTTATTTGCTTGAAGTATTACTTGTAATAAGTGTATAGAATGTCTTGAATTAGCTATGCCGTGATTTGAATTGATTATGTTGTGCTTGAATTGATTTTCATGTTTGAATGACTTTGATGATTAAATGGTTTTGTAAACTCTTTTGTAAACTTGTTTGCATAATAGTTTAAGGCATGTGTATAACTGTGATATATTGGCATTCATACATGTCCCGTGGAAATGGCAAGTAAGTCCTCTCTCTCCCCTGAAGTAAGTGATTCATCCCTGGCTTTTCAAGGTGTACGGATTGGCAGGAAATGAATGGCAATTGACTAGCCTTTATTTGGGAATTGGTGTTTGCTTTTGGAGGTCGGTTATTGGCAAATCTCTATGGTCTTCCTCTGTGCTTAATAGTTGTGTAAGAGTAGTCTTCTTTTGGGGTTTCGATATGATGGCTCTTGGTAGCATTCTTTGGCTTCCTTATTGGGTATTCTTTGGAACTTTTGTTGGCACTTCTTGGTATCCTTGGCTGTTGGGGTTCCTCTAAGATTATCTCCTATGCCTAGAAAAAAAAAAGATTTTCTTTGGAGTTCTACATGATAACTCTTTGGAACATTTTCTTGATATTTCCTTGTTGGGCATTCATCGAGTTTTTCTATAATGGCATTCATGGAAGACTAGGTTGGGATTTTAATCAACCTTTGGTATTCTTTCCGCATTCTTATGGGGAACTTTGATTTGAGTCTACTTACAATGATCAGCTTTGCGTGAGGCTTACTATTTTTGGTATTCTTTGTGGACATTTCTCAGTGGATTTGACAATCGGAGTTCTTATTGGACTTGCTGTATAATATTGTCTACAATATCTTTGTTATGGTCTTTCTTGATATTTTATTGGCAATCGTGATTGGAAATCTTCAATAGCATGTGGTGTATCTGCACGGCATTTCCTTTGGTATTTCACCCAATATTCGATAGCAATATTATTTTAGGAATCTACTTGGTTATTCAGCTTGGTGTTCATTCATGGACTTTTGATAAGTATATATATGTTGGCGTACATTTTGGATTTCCTAATCAGATGCTTCTTGAGCTATATATTGAAAGACTTCCTTGAAACTTCTGTAATATGATTGACTGGATTTCTTGTTTGGAGTCTTCCCGAGTGGTACTTGAGATTCTTGGTTAGACTCTGCCTCAGATTGTTTATTGGTATGTTCTAGGTTGTATAAAGGTTGCACTCGGCAAATGGCGAAGAGGTCTTGGAGCTTGGTCTTATATGTGCTGCATCTATTTTGGCCATCTTTTGACTTCCTTATTTGATACTTGTTGGATTTTTATAGAGGATTCGTATATTGGTAATATCTACAGTATCTTTGCTTTAGTCTTTATTGGCATCTTCTCGGCACTCTTAGTGGGGAATTCTCTTATGATATTCTTGACTAGCGGAATTCTTATTTGGATTTCAAGATGGTATCTTCAATTAAATCTTTATTTGGCCTTATTGTTTTGGAGTTTCCAGTCAGTACTATTGGGGCTTCTTAGCAAGGTGTTCTTTGAGCGTTCTTATTCGGTGTCTTGTTCAGCAACCAATGAAGAATGGTCAGAGTTGGGTTTCAGATGATGCAGAGTTCTATTGGAAGAAGAATTGCGAGGACGCAATTGTTTTAAAGGGGGAAGGATGTGATAACCCGAACACAGCATGCATTTAATGGCATTTAATTGCATTTAACTAGTGACATCTTAAATGTTAGCATTGGATTATGTGTTTACTTTTAGTTGAACATTTATTTGTAGCTCTATTTTCATATTTTTTTGTAGAAGTAACTAGAATAGCACTTGAGCTAATTATTTTAACGGAATATCAACTATTTTTCATATTGATGTCGATCGGTTTTATTTTTCTCACACTTAAAGGCTCGATTTTCAATTAAATGAAAAGTAGCTCCGAGCCGGAGTAAATTTTAAACTATGATGCTTTTCAAAATGATATATTTCTTGAATTCCTTGAGATTTAATTGTTATTCTTCTGCTGACGCAAAGTGCATAGCATATCGAGAGAGAGAGTTAGGAAATGATTTCCAGTCCTCAGCAAATAGTGGAAACTAGTATTTTAGTGCCTTAAATTGTATAATTTAATTGTCGTTAGCTAGAATTAACATTTCCTTAGTTGTTTTAGCTTAAAATGCACGAAAATAAGTCATTTTGACCAATTTTAAGTTGTTTGACCAAGCCTTGACCATTTGACCTTTGTCATTTTTTTTATATAAGCATAAAATAGAAAGCAAAACAACACAAAATCAGAAAAAAAGAGCAAGAGCTGGCCGAAAATGGAAAGAAAGAAAAAAAAAGAAATTCAACTTCAAATCTTCATTTCTTCGCGGGAGCTTGCACGGGGTGGTTTCCGAGGCATCCTACGAGGTCTTCCAAGCGTCTAGGAGCGTCTAAGGTGAGGGTTTCATCGTTATTTGCGCATTTGAAAATTTTGTATCTAAACTTTGATTTTTAGATTTTATGCGTAGATTGTTATTTTAATCGTTTTGTTACTTAAAGAATGTTCCTTGTTGATTCTAGAACATGTATTTATAGCTTTTTAACATTTTCTGCGGTTAAATGTTGAGATTGCAATTTAAATTGATTAATGAATAGTAATTAGTGAATAGTAAACCCCCGTTTCGATGAAGTTGCTGCGTTACGCGTTCTGTTGATGTAGGAAGATGCTAGATATGCTAGAATGCCTAAATGTATGGTTTAATTGGAATGTGTAATGGAAAACGGAGAAAAACGGCTTAGTGAAAGTCGGGGTGGTTTAGGTCGACTTTAGCGTTTTCTCGTTTTACGTGTTGGCATTGCTTCGGGAAGTCATGAAAGCACTTTTGGTGCGATTATGGCGTTGGTTGGGTGTTTGGTTGTTATAGTTGTAGTTCAAACGAGAAAGGGGGAAATCGGGGCTTTGCGCGAGTTCTAGGGTAAAGTAAGGTTTCGGGGTCTTTAGACGTGCCTTATGGTGACCTAGGAGGGTTGGCGAAGTCGGTTTCCAAAACTCGTGGCTCGTTTGGAAATGGTAGCGTTTTGATAGTTGGGGCCGATTTGTGTTTTTTGCTTGTTTTCTTGTCTTTATGCCTATAGAATGCTTAGAATTACTTGAAATACTTGTTTGAGTTGTTTTGGATTGAATTGCTTATCAATTGCTGTTATTGCGTGCGAGAGTAACCTACTTTGTTATTCTCCCACGTGTGGCTTTATCGCTTGTTTATCGCCTTGTATCGAGTCTTGCATTGCATAGTGTCTCGCGCGTGAGTGATGGGCCTCTTTGGGTAGCCTTGGGTTGCCAGTGTTGGTTGCTCTAGCTCCGCTGCTATTCCCTTTCTCGCTTGGGTTGCCTCCCAGGGAGATTTTTGGGTCGTAGATTGATGGATACTTCCGGGGTATTCCAAACAGATGTTATAAGGTGGTTTGGGCCGGCGCGTCATCGTTAAGGTCATCGGAATCGTGATCGGTACATTACTCGCTCGAGTGATCCATAGCCTTCAAAGTGTGGTATAGCTTTGATTGGTTGTGTTAATGCTTTTCTTAATTGTTTATTGTATTGTTGTATGTACATTGAAAGCCTTTTATTGATTGTATTGCTTAACTGTACCTATTTGCATTGCACGAACTTCTTTCTATCCAATTCGATATCTATCTCGCCCTCACTGAGTATACGTGTTGTGTATACTCACTCCTCATCACCACATTTCAGGAAATGTCATGTTAGCTAGAAGTTCGTGATTTCGTGAAAGTCCGTGCTTGAAGAGTTGTCTTGAGTGCCTATGTGACTTGAGTTGTCAAAGTTGTAAAGATGTATTCTTTTATGTTGTATGTAATTATTGTTAAAAGAAATGTAATATAAATCTAGCTATGTAGTTGGAATGGTTTGATAAGTTAGATTATGTATATAGTTAATGTAGCTTAACTTCAATGCATGGCTGTAATGCCAAAGGAAAAGAATTAGAATGGCATGATAGTTTATTTTATGCAGTAGCTTAGTTTGTTTTAATTGCCTAGATTGAATGTACTTGTCAAAATGAATAGATAGGTTAGTTTCTAATTGGAAATGTATGTATGCTTGCTGAGTTTAAATTGTTGAGAACCAAGGCTCGGGTGGCCTTGAGGAAGTTTTGTATGGTTGGACACGGTGGTGGTCCATTTATATGCTATTACAGGTTTTACATTTCGCCTATAAACAGGGGAGACTCCGTCCGTTTTCCCTAAAAATTTTGCCCGGGTTTGGTTTGGGTTGTGATTAGTTTGATTGATAGAACTCCCGGTCTCGAGAGGGATCGGGGTGTCACACTAAATCTGACCTAAGGCCCTAAAAAACGACTAGTATTGAAATGTGTGCAAATCTGGACAGTTTTGTGTAGTCTCACGGGTTTGGCTATAACTCTTGAACCCGAACTCCAAATGATGCGAGGTTTGTTTCTGAATTTAGTTCACTCCTTAAGCTTTAATTTGACATCTTGTTCGTTGGAATTGGAGATTGTTTTCTTGTCTCAATGATTGTGAGAATGCAGTCCATTGCAGTGAGGGTTTCACCTATTGATATGCTTAGAAAAATAATTGTAGCTTCTCTTGTTGTCTTAAATGCTTGGGATTGTGTCATTTGGCTGTTGTGTGGACTGTTTTGAATACTTGAGGTTGTTTGAATTAATCAATGCATGGCTTGAGTTTAATTACAAGATAACTTGGGGCTTAATCGCACGGGTAATCATGAATTGAAATCCTAGTGATTAGGTAAATTAGCTAAGTGTTGATCCTATGAATATCGTATTTAATTATGTGAGTAGGCTGCCCGTAGTTGCCCTTGTAGCCCTAAATGTGATTTCGATGATTGCATGTTGACAAGTAGGCCTTTCTTGCACCCGGTCCCACGTAGATGTCGTTGCATGTTGAATAATCTTGTTATTTGATTACGTGAACTTCGAATTGAGTTATTTGACTTGATTTACATGCGTTACATGGCTGCCCGTTTAATATTCATATAACTCCATGTGCTTTTCAAGTGAAATTACTTGTCATATCGTACCTCGCGTGTTTACTTGTCAATGTGCAATCTTATGACTGCTCCGAGGCAACCTACTTTGTTGTCCTCCTAATGTGATATATTAAATGTCATAAATTTGCATTGCATACAAGGTTGCAACCTTTCATTTTGGCGTGGTAGCGTTCACGCACACCGGGTGGCATCGGGCTTGCCGGTGCAACCGTGACTACCATTGTCCAATTCTCTCTCTCGCTTGGGGGCTAGACTTCCTCAAAGAGTTGGGTCGTAGGATTTCGGGGTACATCCGGAGTACACCCATTTGGCGTGATAAGGGGATGATTTGAAGTCGGCCACAACAACTGATACTGGAAATGAACTGAGAGAAAAAGCTCACCGTATCCTTTTTAATATGTGTATAAGTACTCTTGCTTGGTTCCTAGAGGACCTCGGGGAGGAAAGATGGGTAATTGTGTTCTTTTACTGTTATATTACATTATGTACTTACTTATGATATATGTCATGCTTACAAAGGGTTTTCATAAGTTGAACTGGAAAATGAGTTTCAAAACTTATTTCTTGTTCCCCCTCGCTGAGTTCATAAGGCCTCACCCTCTTTTATCATCTCAGGTGAAGAAGACCAGGAACAGGTACCCGAGGACAACGTGCCTTTTGATGATTATTTGGAATGATTGTTTGCCCTACGTGCCTTGTGAGGCCTGACCTCGATTTGCGTGTGATACCTCGTTTCGTGTGCTCTAATCTAGTTTTACGTGCATTGACCTAGGTTTGAGAATTGTGTTCGTTTTGTGTGCCATGCATTGAATTATGTGCATTCATTTAGGGTTGCATGCATTTACCTCGAAAATATGCGTTCGTCTCGTAGTTCGTGTCCAACCTCGTAGTGTGTGCCCTAGACCTAGGAAAGCGTGCCCTCACGCTAATCAAGAAAGCATCTTACACAAAGCACTAGACTATTAAACAATCCTACAAAATCCACTATCAATATTATAATCCTAATTCAACTCACTAGAAGACAAAAAGTTCACTAAACACTAGACATTCCTTATCCTTTATTCTTTGTTCTTTTTCCACTTTCAACACACAATTAAATAACACTCAAAAGATGACAAAAATTCAGAAATTATACATGCTATGGCAGGCCATACCAAGACATTTGAGCAAGGATTAAACAATTATTCATTCAAACATGCATGCTTAGACAAACTATGACAAACACTTAGCACAATGCATAAAAAATGCTCAAAACCACCTCAATCCTCAACCTTGCTCGACCAAACCACCTTTGCCCATGCTAAACATTTCAAAATTAAAGCATTTTGAAGACACAAAGCTGAAATTGAAAGCTCCAAGGCCGAATATGCTCATCTAACTTCAAGGCCTTTGTTTCTTTTCATTCTCTCATTTTCCTCTCATATTTCTCTCTCTCTCCCTCTCATTTTCTCTCTCTCTCTCGGCCTTGGCTGATTCCCTTCACTTCACAACTCATCTTCATCATCCTAAGGTCATTCAAGGCAAGCCCAAGCAAAGGAAAGCAAGTAGTTAGCTCAAAAGATTCATGCAAGCACATAGAGTCTTCATTTCGGCCCTAGGTGAGTTTCTAAGCTTCCATTTCTTTTCTTCTTGTTCTAACCTCATGCATGTACTAAGAGCTTGGTCACTAAGCTAGGAAAATAGAGAAAATCTAGTTGGAATCTCGGCTAGGCAAAGGAGAAGAAGAAAATTGTGCTTCAACAAGTTTTGTGCATCTTCTTGGTTGATTGCTAAGGTGAGGGCTAAAACCTTTTGAAAATCCTTCAAAAATTCACATGCATGCTCATAAATGTATGTCTTTGCTTCTGTACTTGAGTTATATGTTCGTTCATAAGCTTCTTCAACCATGCATGGCAAGATCTTGGCTTGAAAGTGGTGATAGGTGAAGTCGGATTATGTGACAGCTCTCTGACCAGTTGTTTCGAGATAAGTTTAGCTAGGCAACTGATGTTGAAAATGCATGAAAAGTGGTAGGTGACTAGTTTTTCCAGTTTTGAACATTTTTTACAGAAATAGGCGAAAGATAATTTTGATTCTGAAGTCCTCAAAATAGCAAATCTTTAAAATGTGTCCAAATCTGGAAATCTGGAAAAAAAAAATGAAGCAGGTTTTGGCAGATGCACTGACCTTGTAGAACAAACCAGATTTGACTTAGTAAATGATGTCCAAAATGCATGAAATTTGGTTTGTTGCTAGATTTTTCAGTTCTGGACATTTTTGTCAGAAATGGGCTAAGGCTGAATCTAACCCTAAGAACCTAAAAAACACCAATTATCAAAATGTGTGCAAATCTGGACAGTTTTGTGCTATCCCACTGTTTCCATAACTAATGATCACGAACTCCAAATGATGCAAGGTTCGTTTCTGATTTTATTTCACTTCTTAAGCTTTAATTTGACATCTTATTCACTAGAATTGGAGATTGTTTGCTTATCTTAATGTTTGTGAGAAAACAGCCTATTGCAGTGAGGGTTTCACTTAGTTATATTCTTGGAAAAATTGTTGTAACCTCTCTTGTGGTATTAATTGTTTGGAATTGTGGTGTTAGGATGTTGTATGGACTGTTTTGAGTACTTGAGGATGCTTGAATTAAATGATGCATGACTTGAGATTGATTTTGAGTTTACTTAGGGTTTAATCACACGGGTAAGCATGAAATGGAAACCCTAATGACTAGGTAGGCTTGCTAAGTGTTGATCATTTGGATATTGTGTGGAATTATATGTTTAGTAGGCTGGCCATAGTTGCCTTATAGCCTTAAATGTGGTTTTGATTATTGCATGTTGAATAATCTTATCACTTGATTACGTGGACTTCAAAATGAGTTATATGGCTTGATTTACATGTGTTACATGGTTGCCCGTTTAATGTTCATATAACTCTATATGCCTTTCAAGTGAAATTACATGTTTTATCGTGCCCTGTTTGTATACTTGTCAATGTACAATCTTATGATTGTCCGGAGGCAACCTACTTAGTTGTCCTCCTAATGCGATATTTTAAATGTCATAATTGTGCATTGCATACAAGGTTGAAACCTTTCCTGTCGGCATGGTAGCGATCACGCACACCAGGCGGCATCGGGCTTGCCGGTGCACCTGTGACTACCATGGTCCCATTCCCTCTCTCGCTTGGGGCCTAGACTTCCTCAGAGAGTTGGGTCGTAGGATTTCGGGGTACATCCGGAGTACACCCACCTGGCGTGTTTGGGGGATGTTTTGAAGTCGGCCGCAACAACTAATTCTGGAACTGATCTAAGAGCAAAAGCTCACTGTATCCTTTTACTATGTGTATAAGTACTCTCGCTTGGTTCTTAGAGAACCTCGGGGAGGAAAGACTGGTATTTCTGTTCCTTTACTTTATATTATTGTTATATTCATGCTAGCAAAAGGATATTCATAAGTTGAACCGAAAAATGAGTTTCAAAACCTATTTCTCGTTCCCCCTCGCTGAGTTCATAAAGACTCACCCTCTTTTATCATCTCAGGTGAAGAAGATCCAAAACAGGTACCCGAGGACGGTGTGCCTAACGATGAATCCTTGGAGTGATTGCCTATTTGTGTGCTTTGCATGATTATGGCCACTTGTGGACTTTATGCTACTTGAAGACTATTTCCTTTTATGTTGCTCGATGTTGTAATGTAAAAGACCTCCGTTGTAATTTGGGGTCTAATTTTGGTTTGTACTGATATTGCTAGACAGACACTAGACACTACTATGATCGTTTTGCTATTATTACCGCTAGTATCTATCATAGGTTATGACGTATTAGTTAAGGACTAAGTAAATGAACCTATCCAATCTTAAACAGGTACTCGCTATTAAGCTAAGATCAACAGGTACTTTTGTAACGAGGATAAACAAATGAACGAGACATAGTATCATGCTAGGTTATTAATAAAGCGAGTCATCAAGACAACCAATAGGCATATCAACTGATGATAAATAGTAATCTTAGTGGGAAATGAATCTAGAATGGTAAATTTTGAGGCGTTTAGAGAATTAGGTCAAACAAAAGAGCCCATTTACAGCCGTTATGCTGCCGGTTTTCCCGAAAAAAACCTTAGAGTTTAGGCCAAAACATTAAGTGTTAAATCTTCATAAACGATTAAGTATGTGATATGACATGAATATTTAGATCACACCCTAGTCTAACCTTATATGCCGGGTTGGGGCGTGACACCTTAGAACTAGAATAGTATCAGAGCTTAGATTGCTTAAGCCGGGTTTAACTCTCGGACCATGGGTAAAGCCCTAAGATAATTAGGATGACTTGTTATATGTTATTGTGTGATAATGTTAAATGTGCCTTCTATGTTTTATGTGTTTAAGTGATTAACATGCCTTAATTGTTTCTAGAATTGTATCTATATTATGTTGCATATCTTATGCATTAAATTCTTAATTGTCATATTTCAATAAATTGTGCATCGTAATCTGTGCCTATAGATGGCTGGCCCTAGCACCCGTACTACTAATAGGAGCGGTTAACCCTAAGAGACCGAAGATGCCTATCAAACTAATCCCGGTATAGCTATGTTTAATATGATGGCGAATGCCATGGATCATGTATCATGAGTGATGGAGCGTCAGGATGCACGTGAAGTCAACAACAACAATATGAATGAGGGTAACCACAAGAGACATAGCAGAATGAGGGAGTTCCTTGACTTTCGCCCATCTAAATTCCACGGGGAAGCTGATGATGAGAAAGCAGAGGCTTGGCTGTCCAAGATCGAGAATATTTTCAGGCCACTTGATTATACTAATGAAGAAAAGGTGGAGTTTGCGGTGTTTCTGTTGCACGAGGATGCTGAACATTGGTGGTACACTGTGGAGGCACTGTGGGAAACTGATCAGACACCTCGCTTGTGGGGTAATTTCGTTAAGGCATTTAAGGAGAAATATGTACCTGCAGTCTCCAGGCAGAGGCGGGCTAAGGAGTTCATGCACTTGACCCAGGGTAACATGACGGTGGCCCAATATGAGGCTCGTTTTGACCGACTGTCCTGTTATGCTCAATATATGGTTAGTACTCCGGAGGCGAAGATGTGGAAATTTACTACTGGATTGAGGCCAGGGATTCAGGACCAGTTGGCTTCTCATGACTTCGATACCTATTCTACTCTCTTTGCTGCTACCTCTCGAGTTGAGAAGAGGAAACTAGATGGAGCCAGTTCGAGTCAGCCGAAGAAGAAACCATACCAACCTCCATGTTAGCAAAGGAAATTTCAGAGTCAGAGCCGTAGTCAGGGCCAGAGCCAGAACAGACCAGTGAATAACCGTGGCCCGACGAAAGTGCCATCAGCCTCTTCCACCAGCGGACCCACAGGTAGTTCACCTGCTACTCAATTTGTCAGTTGTTCTTATTGTGATAGGAAGGGGCATACTGAGGCCCAGTGTTGGAGGAAGTCAGGACGATGTATGAGATGTGGCAGTGATCAGCATCAGATCAAGGATTGCCCTAAACGGCAGGCAGGGCAGAATCAGGGTAAACCAGTTGCTAGAGGCAAGACTCCAGTTCCTAGAGTCCAGGCTTGAGCCTATGCTATTGAGTGTGAGGAGATTCCAGATAAAACCACTGTTGTTGAAGGTACATTCTTCATACTGAATCAACCTGTTAGGGTGTTAATTGATTTGGGTGCTACTCATTCATTTATTACTCCCTTATGTGTGGAACGTGTGAAATTGAAAGTTGTATGTTTGCCATACGAAGTAGAAGTTGGTACTCCAATGGGTTCTAAACTTGTAACTAGCTCAACTTGTAAAGCATGTAAAATCCAAATTAAGGATAGGAAATTCTCAGCCAATCTTATTGTATTACCTTTTTGAGATTATGAGGTCATTTTAGGGATGGACTGGCTGGCAAAACATTATGTCCAACTAGATTGCCGGGCGAAGATTATAACGTTCCGGGTACCTGGTCAACCAATACTAGAGGTAATGGGTTGAAGAGATTTCACCGGAAGTTCTATCATTTCATCCACGAAAGCAGTGAAATCCTTGAGAAAAGGGTGTAGCGGATATTTAGCTTACCTCATCAACAAGTCGTCGGACAAAGCTAAGTTGGAGGAGATGCTTGTGATCAAAGACTATGCGGATGTGTTTCCAGAAGAATTTTCCGGTTTACCCCCAAATCGGGAAATCGAGTTTGTTATAGAGTTACTGCCTGGCACCCAGCCGATATCTAAAGCTCCCTATTATATGGCACCGGTCGAGCTACAAGAATTGAAGGACCAATTGCAAGGATTGTTGAAGAAGGGGTTTGTTCAACCAAGTTCTTCACCGTGGGGTACACCAGTTCTATTTGTAAAGCAGAAAGACGGAACGTTGAGGCTATGCATTGATTATCGAGGACTGAACCAAGTGACTGTCAAAAATAAATACCCACTTCCCTTGATCGACTAGTTATTTGATCAACTGCAAGGAGCCAAAGTGTATTCGAAACTCGATTTGAGGCAAGGGTATTATCAGTTGCGGATCAAAAAGGAAGATGTGCCTAAAACGACTTTCAGGACGAGATATGGGCATTATGAATATGTGGTGATGCCTTTTGGACTAACTAATGCCCCTGCAGCTTTTATGGATTTGATGCACAGGGTGTTTCAACCCTACTTGGATCAATTTGTGGTGATCTTCATTGATGATATTTTGGTATACTCGAAATCTGAGGCGGAACATGAGCAACATCTGCAGCTGGTACTGCAGAAACTTTGAGAGCATCAATTGTATGCAAAGTTTAGCAAGTGTGAATTTTGGTTGCAGCAGATCGCATTTTTTGGGCATATCATATCCCAAGAGGGAATAGCGGTGGATCCAGCAAAGATAGAAGCAGTGATTTCTTGGAAAAAGCCAGATAATGTTACGGAGATTCGGAGTTTTCTTGGTCTAGCCTGCTATTATCGGAGATTCGTGAAAGATTTCTCTAAGATTGCAGGACCACTTACAAAGATCACTCAAAAGAAAACAAAGTTCGTGTGGGATGATAAGTGTGAGAACAGCTTCCAAGAATTGAAGAAAAGATTGACCACCGCACCTGTTCTTGCATTGCCTGAAGGAAGTCAAGGTTTTGTAATCTATAGCGATGCTTCAAAAGAAGGATTGGGTTGTGTGCTGATGCAAAATGGAAGAGTGATTGCGTATGCTTCTAGGAAACCAAAGCCGTATGAATTGAATTACCCGATGCATGATTTGGAGTTATCGGCTATTGTGTTTGCACTCAAGAAATGGAGGCATTATCTGTGGGGTAACAAGTTTGAGGTATTTACTGATCATAAGAGCTTGAAATACTTGTTCTCTCAAAAAGAGTTGAATATGAGGCAAAGGCGGTGGATGGAGCTTTTGGATGATTATAACTGCACAATCAATTATGTGCCCGGTAAAGCTAATGTAGTTGCAGATGCCTTAAGTAGGAAAGCAAGCATGGCGAAATTGGAAGTCAAGGTGCAGGAGTTGTTGGAGGAAGCACTTTTGTGGAAACCACAATTGACTCGGAAAGGGTTACTTTTTGCCACTACGCAAGTTCAATCGACCTTGTTGTCTGAGTTACGAGAGGCTCAACAGAAGGACCAACAATTTCAAAAGATTAAAGAAAGCAACACGGATTTCAAGTTTCATGATGATGGTGTTTGGAGGTTTAGGAATCGGATTTGTGTTCCCAATGAGCCAGAGCTGAAAAAGAAGATTCTTGAAGAAGCCCATAATTCAAGATACACTATTCATCTCGGTGGAACGAAGATGTACCGGGATTTGAAGCAACACTATTGGTGGAATAACATGAAAAGAGAAATTGCGGAGTTTGTGGCACAGTGTTTGACTTGCCAGAGAGTCAAAGCGGAACATCAATGACCCGCAGGTTTACTTCAGCCGTTGGAGATTCCTCAATGGAAATGGGAACATATAACTATGGACTTTGTTATGGACCTGCCCAGATCGCAAAAGGGTCATGACGCTGTTTGGGTCATAGTGGATAGATTGACTAAGTCGGCACACTTCTTACCGATGAACAAGGAGGATAGTCCTGAGAAATTGGGAGATATGTATGTGGCGGAGATCGTAAAATTGCACGGCATGCCTGTGAGTATTGTATCGGATAGGGATCCTCGTTTTACTTCCCGATTTTGAAAGAGATTGCAAGAAGCTTTGGGAACGAAGTTGAGTTTCAGCACGACTTATCACCCTCAGACTGATGGACAATCGGAGAGAACTATTCAGATTCTGGAGGATATGCTCAGGGCGTGTGTTTTAGATTTCGGAAAAGGTTGGGAGAAATACCTATCTCTAGCGGAGTTCGCTTATAATAATAGTTATCAGGCCACTATCGGGATGGCCCCATTTGAGGCGCTGTATGGACGTAAGTGTCGATCCCCAATTTACTGGGATGAAGTAGGTGAGACGAAGACTTTTGACCCGACCCTTTTACCTGAACTTATGAAGACTGTTGATAATATCCACCTCATCCGGAAACGGATGCTTACCGCCCAGAGCAGGCAGAAGAGTTATGCAGACCGATGGAGACGGAGTCTCGAGTTCGAGGTTGGCGACAAGGTGTTCTTGAAGATATCACCTCGGAGGGGACTGATTAAACATGGCAAGGGTGGAAAGTTGAGCCCGAGGTTTGTAGGGCCATTTGAGATAACTAAGAAAGTAGGCAAGTTGGTGTATCCCCTAGTACTACCCCAGAACCTCTCCAATATTCACGACGTCTTTCATGTTTCAATGCTGCGGAAGTATCATCCTGATCCGTCGCATATCTTGGAGCCAGAGCCGTTGCAGCTTCGGGAGAACTTGTCTTACGAGGAGAAGCCCATTCAGATCCTAGACCAGCAAGATCGGGAGTTGCGCAACAAAACTATACCAATGGTGAAAGTGCTGTGGGATCATCACGGAGTTGAAGAAGCAACGTGGGAAAGGCGAGACCAGATGGAGCAGCAATATCCAGCTTTATTTCAAGGTAATGTTGAATTTTAGGACGAAATTCTTTTAAGGAGGGGAGGATGTGAGGCCCGACCTCGATTTGTGTGCGATACCTCGCTTCGTGTGCTCTAATCTAGTTTTGTGTGCCTTGACCTAGGTTTGAGAATTGTGTTTGTTTTGTGTGCCATGCATTGAATTACGTGCATTCATTTAGGGTTGCGTGCATTTACCTCGAAAACGTGCGTTCGTCTCGTAGTTCTTGTCCAATCTCGTAGCGCGTGCCCTAGACCTTGGAAAGCGTGCCCTCACGCTAATCAAGAAAGCATCTTACACAAAGCACTAGACTATTAAACAATCCTACAAAATCCACTATCAATATTATAATCCTAATTCAACTCACTAGAAGACAAAAAGTTCACTAAACACTAGACATTCCTTATTCTTTATTCTTTGTTCTTTTTGCACTTTCAACACACAATTAAATAACACTCAAAAGATGACAAAAATTCAGAAATTATACATGCTATGGCCGGCCATACCAAGACATTTTAGCAAGGATTAAACAATTATTCATTCAAACATGCATGCTTAGACAAACTATGACAAACACTTAGCACAATGCATAAAAAATGCTCAAAACCACCTCAATCCTCTACCTTGCTCGACCAAACCACCTTTGCCCATGCTAAACATTTCAAAATTAAAGCATTTTGAAGACACAAAGCTGAAATTGAAAGCCCCAAGGCCGAACATGCTCATCTAACTTCAAGGCTTTTGCTTCTTTTCATTCTCTCATTTTCCTCTCACATTTCTCTCTCTCTCCCTCTCATTTTCTCTCTCTCTCTCTCGACCTTGGCTGATTCTCTTCACTTCACAACTCATCTTCATCATCCTAAGGTCATTCAAGGCAAGCCCAAGCAAAGGAAAGCAAGTAGGTAGCTCAAAAGATGCATGCAAGCACATAGAGTCTTCATTTCGGCCCTAGGTGAGTTTCTAAGCTTCCATTTCTTTTCTTCTTGTTCTAACCTCATGCATGTACTAAGAGCTTGGTCACTAAGCTAGGAAAAATAGAGAAAATCTAGTTGGAATCTCGGCTAGGCAAAGGAGAAGAAGAAAATTGTGCTTCAACAAGCTTTGTGCATCTTCTTGGTTGATTGCTAAGGTGATGGCTAAAACCTTTTGAAAATCCTTCAAAAATTCACAAGCATGCTCATAAATGTATGTCTTTGATTCTTTACTTGAGTTATATGTTCGTTCATAAGCTTCTTCAACCATGCATGGCAAGATCTTGGCTTGAAAGTGGTGATAGGTGAAGTCGGATTATGTGACAGCTCTCTGACCAGTTGTTTCGAGGTAAGTTTAGCTAGGAAAATGATGTTTAAAATGCATGAAAAGTGGTAGGTGACTATTTTTGCCAGTTTTGAACATTTTTCGCAGAAATAGGCCGAAGCTAATTTTGACTCTAAGGTCCTCAAAATAGCAAATCTTTAAAATGTGTCCAAATCTGGAAATCTGGAAAAAAAATGAAGCAGATTTTGGCAGATGCACTGACCTTGTAGAACGAACCAGATTTGACTTAGTAAATGATTTCAAAAATGCATGAAATTTGGTGTGTTGCTAGATTTTTCAGTTCTGGACATTTTTGTTAGAAATGGGATAAGGCTTAATCTGACCCTAAGGACCTCAAAAACATCAATTATCGAAATGTGTGCAAATCTGGACAATTTTGTGCTATCCCACTGTTTCGGCTATAACTAATGATCCCAAACTCCAAATGATGCAAGGTTTGTTTCTGATTTTAGTTCACTTCTTAATATTTAATTTGACATCTTATTCACTGGAATTGGAGATTATTTTCTTATCTTAATGTTTGTGACAAAACAGCCTATTGCAGTGAGGGTTTCACTTAGTTATAGGCTTGGAAAAATTGTTGTAACCTCTCTTGTGGTATTAATTGCTTGGAATTGTGGTTGTGGGATGTTGTATGGACTGTTTTGAGTACTTGAGGATGTTTGAATTAAATGATGCATGACTTGAGATTGATTTTGAGTTGACTTAGGGTTTAATCACACGGGTAAGCACGAAATGGAAACCCTAATGACTAGGTAGGCTTGCTAAGTGTTGATCATTTGGATATTGTGTGGAATTATATGTTTAGTAGGCTGGCCGTAGTTGCCTTATAGCCTTAAATGTGGTTTTGATCATTGCATGTTGAATAATCTTATCACTTGATTACGTGGACTTCGAAATGAGTTATATGGCTTGATTTACATGTGTTACATGGCTGCCCGTTTAATGTTCATATAACTCTATATGCCTTTCAAGTGAAATTACCTGTTTTATCGTGCCCTGCTTGTTTACTTGTCAATGTACAATCTTTGACTGTCCGGAGGCAACCTACTTTATTGTCCTCCTAATGCGATATTTTAAATGTCATAATTGTGCATTGCATACAAGGTTGCAACCTTTCCTGTCGGCATGATAGCGATCACGCACACCGGGCGGCATCGGGCTTCCCGGTGCACCCGTGACTACCATGGTCCCATTCCCTCTCTCGCTTGGGGGCTAGACTTCCTCGGAGATTTGGGTCGTAGGATTTCGGGGTACATCCGGAGTACACCCACCTGGCGTGTTTGGGGGATGTTTTGAAGTCGGCCACAACAACTGATTCTGGAACTGATCTGAGAGCAAAACCTCACCGTATCCTTTTACTATGTGTATAAGTACTCTCGCTTTGTTTCTAGAGAACCTCGGGGAGGAAATACTGGTATTTCTGTTCATTTACTTTATATTATTGTTATATTCATGCTTGTAAAAGGATTTTCATAAGTTGAACCGGAAAATGTGTTTCAAAACCTATTTCTCGTTCCCCCTCGCTGAGTTCATAAGGACTCACCCTCTTTTATCATCTCAGGTGAAGAAGATCCAGAACAGGTACCCAAGAACGGTGTGCCTAACGATGAATCCTTGGAGTGATTGCCTGTTTGTGTGCTTTGCGTGATTATGGCCACTTGTGGACTTTATGCTACTTGAAGACTATTTCCTTTTATGTTGCTCGATGTTGTAATGTAAAAGACCCCTGCTGTAATTTGGGGTCTAATTTTGGTTTGTACTGATATTGCTAGACAGACACTAGACACTACTATGATCGTTTTGCTATTATTACCGCTAGTATCTATCATAGGCTATGACGTATTAGTTAAGGACTAAGTAAATGAACCTATCCAATCTTAAACAGGTACTCGCTATTAAGCTAAGATCAACAGGTACTTTTGTAACGAGGATAAACAAACGAACGAGACATAGTATCATGCTAGGTTATTAATTAAGCGAGTCATCAAGACAACCAATAGGCATATCAACTGATGATAAATAGTAATCTTAGTGGGAAATGAATGTGGAATGGTAAATGTTAAGGTGTTTAGAGAATTAGGTCAAACCAAAGAGCCCATTTACAGCCGTTATGCTGCTAGTTTTCTGGAAAAAAACCTTGGAGTTTAGGCCAAAACATTAAGTGTTAAATCTTCATAAACGATTAAGTATGCGATATGACCTGAATGTTTAGATCACACCCTAGTCTAACCTTATAGGCCGGGTTGGGGCGTGACATGCCTTACTTGACTACGGTCATTTTGTGGACGATATGTTGCTTGAAGACTATTTCTTATGTTGCTTGTTGTTGTATTGTAAATGACCCCTGTTGTAATTTGGGGTCTAATTTTGGCTTGTACTGTTCATAACTAGTTAGACACTCTTACGGTCGTTTTTGCTATCGCTACTGGCTAGTATCGTATCTATCACAGGCTTATGAAGTATCAGGTAATGGATTAAGTAAATGAATCTATCTAATCTTAAACATGTACTTATTGTTAGGCTATGATCAACAGGTACTTTTGTAACAAAGATTATCAAACAAACGAGACATAGTATCATGCTAGGTTGTTAATGAAACGAGACTTCGTGATAACTAGTAGGCGTTTCAATTGATGATAAATAGTAATCTTAGTTGGAAATGCATTTGAGATTGAAAGTTCTGAGGCCTTTAGAAAATTAGGTCAAACTAAGAAGCCCGATTACAGCCGTTATGCTACCGGTTTTCCAGAGAATTTGTGGAGCTTAGGCTAAAACGTTAAGTGTTAAGCTTTCATGAACGATTAAGTACGTGATTTGACTTGAATATTTAGATCACACCCTAGTCTAACCTCTATGGGTCGGGTTGGGGCGTGACTGCTGCAACTATTTTCGGAGCCCAAAATCAAACATTTTCATCAGTTTCGGGACAATTTACTTCTTTGGCGCTGTTTTTCCGTCCCGGATCATACGTCGTGAGCCGCGAAAAGGAAGACAACCTAATCCATCACATTTCTATTACCAAATAACAATGCACCTTGGGCAAGAAAACTTCGCCTCACGTAGGGCCTGGGCCCATAAACCGAGGGCGTGGGGCTTGGGACCAGGTCTCCGTCGCTCCGGTGCCTATAACTTTTGATTCGTAAGGAGTTACGCGGCGCACAGCATACAGTTGTAAAGCTCTCCGAGAGCTCTACGTCATGGGCAGCAAGCCTGCTTGGCTCCGCCCATTTTCGGAGACCAAAATCGAACGTTTTCATCAGTTTTGGGATAATTTTCTTCTTTTGAGCTATTTTTTCGACCAGGATTGTTCGTCGTGAGTCGCGAAAAGGATGACAACCTAATCCATCACATTTATATTACCGAATAACACGGCACCTTGGGCAAGACAACTTTGCCTCACGTAGAGGCTAGGCCCGCAAACCGAGGGCGTGGGGCTTGGGACCATGCCTCGGTCTTTCCGGTGCCCATAACTTTTGATCCATAAGGAGTTACACGGCGCACAGCATACCGTTGGAAAGCTCTCCGAGAGCTCTACGTCACGGGCAGCAAGCCTGCTCGGCTGCGCCCATTTTCGGAGCCCAAAATCAAACGTTATCATCAGTTTTGGGATACTTTTCTTCTTTTGCTCTGTTTTTTCTGTCCCGGATCGTACGTCGTGAGCCGCGAAAAGGACGACAACCTAATCCATCACATTTCTATTACCGAATAACACGGCACCTTGGGCAAGACAACTTCGCCTCATGTAGAGGCTGGGCCCGCAAACCGAGGGCGTAGGGCTTAGGACCAAGTCTCTGTCTTTTCGGTGCCCAAAACTTTTGATCCGTATAGAGTTACGCAGCGCACAGTATACCGTTGGAAAGCTCTCCGAGAGATCTACGACGGGGGCAGCAAACATTCGAGGCTACGCCCATTTTCGGAGCCCAAAATCAAATGTTTTCATCAGTTTTGGGATAATTTTTTTCTTTTGCGCTATTTTTTTGTCCCGGATCGTACGTCGTGAGCCGCGAAAATGACGACAACTTAATCCATCACATTACTATTACTAAATAACATGGCACCTTGGGCAAGAAAAGTTCAGCACACGTAGAGGCTGGGCCAGCAAACCAAGGGCATGGGGCTTTGGACCAGATCTCCGTCGCTTTGGTGCCCATAACTTTTGATCCGTAAGGAGTTACGCGGCGCACAGCATACCGTTGGAAAGCTTTCTGAGAGCTCTACGACAGAGGCAGCAAGCCTGTACAGCTGCGCCCATTTTCAGAGCCCAAAATCGAACATTTTCTCAATTTCAAGACAATTTTCTTCTTTTGCGCTGTTTTTCCGTCCCGGATAGTACGTCGTGAGTCGCGTAAAAGACGACAACCTAATCCACCACATTTCTATTACCAAATCCCACTGCACTATGGGCAAGACAAGTTCGCCTAACGTAGAGGCTTAGGCCGCAAACCGAGGGCGTGGGGCTTGAGACCAGGTCTCCATCGCTCCGGTGCCCATAAATTTTGATCCGTAAGGAGTTACGCGATGCACAGCATACAATTGGAAGGCTCTCCGATAGCTCTACAACGGGGGCAGCAAGCCTGCTCAGCTGCGCCCATTTTCGAAGTCCAAAATCGAACATTTTCATTAGTTTAGGAACAATTTTCTTCTTTTGCGCTGTTTTTCCGTCCCGGATCGTACGTCGTGAGCCGCAAAAAGGACGACAACCTAATCCATCACATTTCTATTACTGAATAACATGGCACCTTGGGCAAGACAACTTCATCTCACGTAGAGGCTGGGCCCGCAAACCGAGGGCGTGGGGCTTGGGACCAGGTCTCCGTCGCTCCGGTGCCCATAACTTTTGATCCGTAAGGAATTACGTGACACACATCATACCGTTGGAAAGCCTTCCGAGAGCTCTACAATAGGGGTAGCAAGCCTACTCGGCTGCGCCTATTTTCGGAGCCCAAAATCGAACATTTTCATCAGTTTTGGGACACTTTTCTTCTTTTGCACTGTTTTTCCGTCCCGGATTGTACGTCGTGAGCCTCGAAAAGGACGACAACCTAATCCACCACATTTCTATTACCGAATAACATGACACCTTGGGCAAGACAACTTCACCTCATGTAGAGGCTCGGCCCACAAACCGAGGGCTTGGGGGTTGGGACCAAGTCTCTGTTGCTCCGGTGCCCTATAACTTTTGATCCGTAAGGAGTTACGCGGCGCACAGCATACCGTTGGAAAGCTCTCAGAGAGCTCTACGACGGGGGCAGCAAGCTTGCTCGGCTGCGCCCATTTTCGTACCCAAAATCGAACGTTTTCATCTTTTTTGGGATAATTTTCTTCTTTTGTACTGTTTTTCCGTCCAGGATCGTACGTCGTGAGCCGCGAAAAGGAGGACAACCTACTCCACCACATTTCTATTACCTAATAAGACGGCACCTTAGGCAAGAGAACTTCGCCTCATGTAGAGGCTGGGCCCGTAAACCTAGGGCGTGGGGCTTGAGACCAGGTCTTCGTCGCTCCGGTGCCCATAACTTTTGATCCATAAGGAGTTACGAGGCGCACAGCATACCGTTGTAAAGCTCTCCGAGAGCTCTACGACGGGGGCAGCAAGCTTGTTCGGGTGTGCCCATTTTCTGAGCCAAAAATTGAACGTTTTCATCAGTTTCGAGACATTTTCTTCTTTTGACCTGTTTTTCCGTTCCAGATCGTACGTCGTGAGTCGCGAAAAGGATGAAAACCTAATCCATCACATTTCTATTACCGAATAACACGACACCTTGGGCAAGACAACTTCGCCTCACGTAGAGGCTGGGCCCACAAACCGAGGGCGTGGGGCTTGGGACTAGATCCCCGTTGCTCCGGTGCCCATAACTTTTGATCCGTAAGAAGTTACGCGGCACACAACATACCGTTGGAAAGCCCTCCGAGAGCTCTACGACAAGGGCAACGAGCCTGCTCGTCTGCGTCCATTTTTGGAGCCCAAAATCAAACGTTTTCATCAGTTTTTGGATAATTTTCTTCTTTAGCGCTATTTTTTCGTCTCGGATTGTACGTCGTGAGCCGCGAAAAAGGACAACAGCCTAATCCATCACATTTCTATTACCGAATAACATGGCACCTTGGGCAGGACAACTTCGTCTCACGTAGAGGCTGGGCCCGCAAACTGAGGGCGTAGGGCTTGAGACTAGGTCTCTATCGCTCCGATGTCCATAACTTTTGATCCACAAGTAGTTACGCGGCGCACAGCATACCGTTGGAAAGCTCTTCAAGAGCTCTACGACGGGTGCAGCTAGCCTATTTTCGGAGAACAAAATCGAATGTTTTCATTAGTTTCAGGATATTTCTATTCTCTTGCATTGTTTTTCCGTCCTGTATCGTACGTCATGAGCCGCGAAAAGGATGACAACCTAATCCATCACATTTCTATTACTGAATAACATGACACCTTGGGCAAGACAACTGTGCCTCACGTAGAGGCTGGGCCCGCAAACCGAGGGCGTAGGGCTTGGGACCAGGTCTCCATCGCTACGGTGCCCATAACTTTTGATCCGTAAGGAGTTACGCGGCGCACAGAATACCGTTGGAAGGCTCTCTGGGAGCTCTATGATTGGGGTAGCAAGCTTGTTCAGCTGCGCCCATTTTCGGAGCCAAAAATTGAACGTTTTCATCTTTTTTGGTACTCTTTTCTTCTTTTGCACTGTTTTTCTGTCTCGGATCGTACGTCATGAACCGCGAAAAGGACGACAACCTAATCCACCACATTTCTATTACCGAATCCCACACAACCTTGGATAAGACAACTTCTCCTCACGTAGAGGCTGGGCCCGCAAACCAAGTGCGTGGGGCTTGGGACCAGGTCTCCGTCGCTCCGGTGCCCATAACTTTTGATCCGTAAAGAGTTACCTGGCGCACAGCACAACATTGGAAAGCTCTCCGAGAGCTCTACGACGGGGGCAGCGAGTCTTCTCGTCTACGTCCATTTTCGGAGCCCAAAATGGAATATTTTCATCAATTTCGGGACAATTTTCTTCTTTAGTGTTGTTTTTTCGTCCCGGATCGTACGTCGTGAGCCGCGAAAAGGACGACAACCTAATTCATCACATTTCTATTACCGAATAACACGGCACCTTAGGCAAGACAACTTCACCCCACGTAGAAGATGGGCCCGCAAACTGAGGGCTTGGGGCTTGGGACTAGGTCTCCATCGCTCCGGTGCCCATAACTTTTGATCCGTAAGGAATTATGCGGCGTACATAATACAGTTGGAAAGCCTTTCGAGAGCTCTACGATGGGGGTAGCAAGCCTACTCGGCAGCGTCCGTTTTCGGCACCCAAAATCGAACGTTTTCATCAGTTTCGGGACTTTTTTCTTCTTTTGTACTGTTTTTCTGTCCCGGATCGTACGTCGTGAGCTGCGAAAAGGACGGCAACCTAATCCACCACATTTCTATTACCGAATAACATGGCACCTTGGGCAAGACAACTTCGCCTCACGTAGAGGCCCGGCCTGCAAACCGAGGGTGTGGGGCTTGGGACCAGGTCTCCGTCGCTCCGGTGCCCATAACTTTTGATCCGTAAGGAGTTACGCGGCGCACAACATACCGTTGGAATGCTCTCGGAGAGCTCTACGACGGGGGCAACAAGCCTGCTCTGCTTCGCCCATTTTCGGAGCCCAAAATTGAACATTTTCATCAGTTTTGGGACACTTTTCTTCTTTTGCGCTATTTTTTCGTCCCGGATCGTACGTCGTGAGCCGCAAAAAGGATGACAACCTAATCCATCACATTTCTATTACCGAATAACACGGCCCGCAAACCTAGGGCGTGGGGCTTGGGACCAGGTCTCCGTTGCTCCGGTGCCCATAACTTTTGATCCATAAGGAGTTACGCGGCGCACAGCATACCATTGGAAAGCTCTTAGAGAGCTCTATGACGGGGACAGCAAGCTTGCTCGGCTGCGCATATTTTCGTAATCAAAATTGAACATTTTCATCTTTTTCGGGACAATTTTCTTCTTCTGCGTTGTTTTTCCGTCTCGGATCGTACGTTGTGAGCCGCGAAAAGGACGACAACTTAATCCACCACATTTCTATTACAGAATAAGACGGCACCTTAGGCAAGACAACTTCGCCTCATGTAGAGGCTGGGCCCACAAACCGAGGGCGTGGGGCTTGGGACCAGGTCTTCGTCGCTTCGGTGCCCATAACTTTTGATCTGTAAGGAGTTACGAGGCGCACAGCATACCGTTGGAAAGCTCTACGAGAGCTCTACGACGGGGGCAACAACCTTGCTCAGCTGTGCCCATTTTTGGAGCCCAAAATTGAACATTTTCATTAGTTTCAAGACATTTTTATGCTTTTGACCTGTTTTTCCGTTTCAGATCGTACGTCGTGAGCCGCGAAAAGGATGAAAATCTAATCCATCACATTTCTATTACCGAATAACACAGCACCTTGGGCAGGAAAACTGCGCCTCATGTAGAGGCTAGGCCCGCAAACCGAGGGCGTGGGGCTTGGGACCAGGTCTCCGTCGCTCCGGTGCCCATAACATTTGATCCGTAAGAAGTTACGCGGCGCATAACATACTGTTGGAAAGCTCTCCGAGAGCTCAACAACGAGGGAAGTGAGCCTTCTCGTCTGCGCCCATTTTCGGAGCCCAAAATCGAATGTTTTCATCAGTTTCGGGACAATTTTCTTCTTTAGTGTTGTTTTTCCGTCCCGGATCGTACGTCGTGAGCCGCGAAAAGGACGACAACCTAATCCATCACATTTCTATTACCGAATAACACGGCACCTTGGGCAAGACAACTTCGCCGCACGTAGAGGCTGGGCCCGCAAACCGAGGGCGTGGGGCTTGGGACCAGGTCTCCATCGCTCCGGTGCCCATAACTTTGGATCCGTAAAGAATTACGCAGCGCACAGCATATAGTTGGAAAGCCTTCCGAGAGCTCTACGACGGGGGTAGCAAGCCTGCATAGCTGTGTCCGCTTTTGGCGCCCAAAATCGAACGTTTTCATCAGTTTCGGGACTCTTTTCTTCTTTTGCACTGTTTTTCTGTCCCGGATCGTACGTCGTGAGCCGCGAAAAAGACGACAACCTAATCCACCACATTTCTATTACCGAATAACATGGCACCTTGGGCAAGACAACTTCGCCTCACATAGAGGCTCAGCTCACAAACAGAGGGCGTGGGGCTTGGGACCAGGTCTCCGTTGCTCCGATGCCCATAACTTTTGATCCGTAAGGAGTTACACGGCGCACAGCATACCGTTGGAAAGCTCTCCGAGAGCTCTACGACGGGGGCAGCAAGCCTGCTCAGCTTCGCTCATTTTCAGAGCCCAAAATTGAACGTTTTCATCATTTTTGGGACACTTTTATTCTTTTGCGCTATTTTTTCATCCCGGATCGTACGTCGTGAGCCGCAAAAAGGACGACAACCTAATCCATCACATTTCTATTACCGAATAACACGGCTCGCAAACCGAGGGCGTGGGGCTTGGGACCAGGTCTCCGTCGCTCCGGTGCCCATAACTTTTGATCTATAAGGAATTACGCGGCGCACAGCATACCGTTGGAAAGCTCTCAGAGAGCTCTACGACAGGGGCAGCAAGCTAGCTCGGCTACGCCCATTTTCATACCCAAAATCGAACATTTTCATCTTTTTCAATACAATTTTCTTCTTTTGCGCTGTTTTTCTATCCCGGATTGTACGTCGCGAGTGGCGAAAAGGAAGACAACCTAATCCACCACATTTCTATTACCGAATAAGACGGCACCTTAGGCAAGACAACTTCACCTCACGTAGAGGCTGGGCCCACAAACCGAGGGCGTGGGTCTTGGGACCAGGTCTTCGTCGCTCCGGTACCCATAACTTTTGATCCGTAAGGAGTTACGAGGCGCACAGCATACCGTTGGAAAGCTCTCCTAGAGCTCTATGACGGGGGCAGCAAACTTGCTCGGCTGTGCCCATTTTTGGAGCCCAAAATTGAACGTTTTCATCAGTTTTGAGACATTTTTCTTCTTTTGACCTGTTTTTCCGTTCTAGATCGTACGTCGTGAGCCGCGAAAAAGACAAAAATCTAATCCATCACATTTCTATTATCGAATAACACGGCACCCTGGGCAAGACAACTTCGCCTCACGTAGAGGCTGGGCCCGCAAACCGAGGGCGTGGGGCTTGGGACCAGGTCTCCGTCGCTCCGGTGCTCATAACTTTTGATCCGTAAGGAGTTACGCGACGCACAGCATACCGTTGGAAAGCTCTCAGAGAGCTCTACGAAGGGGGTAACGAGCCTGCTTGTCTGCGCCCATTTTCGGAGCCCAAAATCAAATGTTTTCATCAGTTTTGGGACAATTTTCGTCTTTAGCGTTGTTTTTCCATCCCGGATTATACGTCGTGAGCCGCGAAAAGGACGACAACCTAGTCCATCACATTTCTATTACCGAATAACATGGTACCTTGGGCAAGACAACTTCGCCACACGTAGAGGCTGGGCCCGCAAACTGAGGGCATGGGGCTTGGTACCAGGTCTCTGTCGCTCCGGTGCCTATAACTTTTGATCAATAAGGAGTTACGCGTCGCATAGCATACCGTTGGAAAGCTCTCCGAGAGCTCTACGACGAGTGTAGCTAGCTTGCTCTGTTGCACCCATTTTTGGAGCCAAAAATTGAACATTTTCATCAGTTTCAGGACAATTTTCTTCTTTTGCGTTGTTTTTCCTTCCCGGATCGTACGTCGTGAGCCGTGTGAGACTCGACCCCGAATAATGTGCCTTACCTTGATTTGCGTGCCTTAGACCCAGAATTGTATGACCGACCTTGGATTACGTGTCCTATCTTGGTTTTCATGCATACCTCGTCATACGTGCCTTTACTTAGAATAGTATACTCTAATCCCTGACTGACGTGCGATACCTAGATATACGTGCCCTGACCTCGATGTATGTGCATTATCTCATTTTGTGTGCCCTAACCTTGAACTGCGTACCTTAACCTAGATATGGAGTTGTGCCTTGATTTGCATGCATTGTATTGAATTACGTGTCTCGCATTGGTTTACGTGCCTCGCATTGGTTTACGTGCATTCACCTAGGATTGCGTGCATTATTCTTGAAGTACGTGCCTTAGTCTTGAAGTTCATGTCTACCTCGTAATTCATGCCCTAGACCTAGGAATCCGTGCCACCACGTTAATCAAGAAAGAATCCTACACAAAGCACTAGACACTAAAATAATCCTACACAATCCACTAACCAATATTATATTCCTAATTCAAATTCTCTACAAACTCCACTAACAATAAAATAATACTAAACTATTCCTACATTTCCCACTAACTATTATTCTATTCATAATTCAACTCATCAACAAATATTCCTATATTTTATTCTACCTAGATTTCCTAATTTCTCAACATTCCTATGACAATTCTAATGACACAAATGCATAAAAATTAGTTCTAGACAAGTTATGACAAAAACACTTATCAATGCATAAAAAATGCTCAAAACCACCTCAAATTTCTACCTTGCTCGACCAAACCACCATTGCCCATGCTAGCATTTTAAAATCACATCTTGAAGACACAAAAATCAGATTTTTAATGGCCCAAGGCCGACCACATGCTTGAAGAATGCAAAGGCTTCACTCTTTGTCATATTCTTGTCATTTCCTCTTTCTTCCTCTCATCTTCTCTCTCTCCCTCTCATTCTTCTCTCTCCATCTATGTTTTGGGCTGAGTCTCTTCATCCCTTAGCTCATCTTCATCATCCTATGGTGCATCAAGACAAACAACAAGCAAAGAAACTCACCCAAGCAAGCTAGGATGCAAGAATCACACATGCAAGCTTCTTGAGTCACCATTTTCGGCCTTGGTGAGTTTACTAGGTTCCATTTCTTTTCTTCTTGTTCTAACCACATGCATGTACTAAGAACTTGGCCACTAAGCTAGGAAAAATAGAGAGAAATCGGGTGGTGTCTTGGCTAAGCAAGGAAGAAGAAGAAAATTGTGCTTCATCAAGTTTTGTGCATCTTCTTGTTGATTTGCTAAGGTGAGGGCTAAAACCTTTTGAAAATCCTTCAAAAATCCACATGCATGCTCATAAAAGTATGTCTTTGCTTCTGTACTTGAGTTATATGTTCGTTCATAAGCTTTTGCAACCATGCATGGCAAGATCTTGGCTTGAAAGTGATGATAGGTGAAGTCGGATTGTTGACAACTCTCTTACCAATTTGTTTCGAGGTACGTTTTGCTAGGAAACTGATGTTGAAAATGCATGAAAATTGGTAGGTAACTAGTTTTTCCAGTTCTGAACACTTTTCAAAGAAATAGGCCAAAGCTAATTTCGACTCTAAGGTCCTCAAAATGGCAAATCTTTAAAATGTGTCCAAATCTGGAAATCTGGAAAAATGAAGCAGGTTTTGACAGATGCACTGATCTTGTAGAACGAACCATATTTGACTTAGTGAATGATGTCCAAAATGCATGAAATTTGGTGTGCAGCTCGATTTTTCAGTTCTGGACATTTTTGTCAGAAATGGACTAAGGCTAAATCCGACCCTAAGGACCTAAAAAACGTCAATTATCGAAATGTGTGCAAATCTAGATAGTTTTGTGCTATCTCACTGTTTCGGCTATAACTAATGATCCCGAACTCCAATTGATGCAAGGTTTGTTTATGATTTTAGTTCACTTCTTAATATTTAATTTGAAATCTTATTCACTGGAATTGGAGATTGTTTGCTTATCCTATTGATTGTGAGAAAACAGCCTATTGCAGTAAGGGTTTCACTTAATGTTGTGCTTAGAAAAATTGTTGTGACTCCTCTTGTTGAATTAAATGCATGGGATTGTAGCTTCAGGATGATGTGTGGACTGTTTTGAATGTTTGAGGATGTTGAATTAAATGATGCATGGCTTGAGATTGACTTTGAGTTGGTTTGAGGCTCAAATTGCACGAATATGCACGAAATAAAACCCTAATGACTAGGTAGTTTTGCTAAGTGTTGATCATTTGGATATTGTGTGGAATTATATGTTTAGTAGGCTGCCCGTAAATGCCTTTATAGTCCTAAATGTGATTTTGATCATTGCATGTTGACAAATAGGCTTTTCTTGCGCCCGAACCCACGTTGATGTTATTGCATGTTGAATAATCTTATTACTTGATCACGTGGACTTCGTAATGAGTTATATAGCTTGATTTACATGTGTTACATGACTGCCCGTTTAATGTTCATATAACTCTATATGCCTTTCGAGTGAAATTACCTGTTTTATCGTGCCCTACCTATTTACTTGTCAATGTGCAATCTTATGACTGTCCGAAGGCAACCTACTTTGTTGTCCTCCTAACGTGATATGTTAATGTCATAAATGTGCACTGCATACAAGGTTGCAACCTTTCCTGTCGGCATGGTAGCGATCACGCACACCGGGCGGCATCGGGCTTGCCGGTGCACCCGTGACTACCATGGTCCCATTCCCTCTCTCACTTGGGGGCTAGACTTCCTCGGAGAGTTGGGTCGTAAGATTTCGGGGTACATCCGGAGTACACCCACCTGGCGTGTTTGGGGGATGATTTGAAGTCGGCCGCAACAACTGATTCTGGAACTGACCTGAGAGCAAAAGCTCACTGTATCCTTTTTACTATGTGTATAAGTACTCTCGCTTGGTTCCTAGAGAACCTCGGGGAAGAAAGACTGGTATTTCTGTTCCTGTACTTATATTACTGTTATATTCATGCTTGCAAAAGGATTTTCATAAGTTGAACCAGAAAATGAGTTTCAAAACCTATTTCTCGTTCCCCTTCGCTGAATTCATAAGGACTTACCCTCTTTTATCATCTCAGGTGAAGAAGATCCAGAACAGGTACCCGAGGACGATGTGCCTAACGATGATTCCTTGGAGTGATTGCCTATCCCTACGTGCTTTTGTGCTTTGCCTGAAAGTGGTTGCTATATGGATATTGTGTTTGATTGCAAACTATTCATTTTATTGATGTAAATGACCCTATTGTAATTTGGGTCTAATTATGGGATTGTACTATCTATAACCGGACGAACTTTTATTTAGTTGTTCGCTTTCGTTTTCTTAATAAGTAGTTATCGTAGGCATTCAAACCACTAGATGAACAATCAACTAAGTTAATTCTATCTAATTTCACTTAGGTGCTCATTTGCAAACTAAAGGATAATAGGTACTTGTATGATAGAAAATTGACAAATAAACGGGACATAATTATCATGTTAGGCTTATTAACCAAACGAGACATCAAGGTAACCAATAGGCGTTTTAATTGATGTTAAATGGTAATCCTAGTTGGAAATGAAATTGAGATTAGAGAAATTTGAGGCGTTTAGAGAATTAGGCCAAACCAAATAGCCCAATTACAACCATTATGCTGCCGGTTTTCCGGAAAACTTTGGAGTTTAGGCCAAAACGTTAAGTGTTAAATCTTCAATGAACGGTTAAGTACGAGACGTGACTTGAATGTTTAGATCACACCCTAGTCTAACCTTTATAGGGCGGGTTGGGGCGTGACAAGCCGCGAAAAGGACAACAACCTAATCCATCACATTCCTATTACCGAATAATACCACATCTTAGGAAAGACAACTTCGCCTCACGTAGAGGCTGGACCCGCAAACCGAGTGCGTGGGGCTTGGGTCCAGGTCTCCGTCGCTCTGGTGCCCATAACTTTTGATCCGTAAGGAGTTACGCGGTGCATAGGATACAGTTGGAAAGCTCTCTAAGAGCTCTAGGGTTGAGGTAGCAAGCTTGTTCGGCTGCGCCCATTTTCGAAGCACAAAATCGAACGTTTTCATTAGTTTCGGGACTCTTTTCTTGTTTTGCACTATTTTTCCGTCTCGGATCGTACATCGTGAGCCGCAAAAAAGTCTACAACCTAATCCACCACATTTCTATTACCGAATCCCACGCAAACTTAGGCAAGACTACTTCGCCTCATGTAGAGGCTAGGCCCGCAAACCGAGGGCATGGGGCTTGGGACCAGGTCTCCGTCGCTCCGGTGCCCATAACTTTTGATCTGTAAGGAGTTACGCGACGCACAACATACCGTTGGAAAGCTCTCCGAGAGCTCTATGACGGAGGCAGCGAGCTTGCTCGGCTGCGCCCATTATCGGACCCCAAAATCGAATGTTTTCATTAGTTTCGGGTTAATTTTTTTCTTTAGCGATGTTTTTCCGTCCCGGATCGTACGTTGTGAGCCGAGAAATGGACGACAACCCAATCCATCACATTTCTATTACCGAATAAAATGGCACCTTGGGCAAGACAACTTCGCCTCATGTAGAGGCTGGGCCCGCAAACTAAGGGCGTGGGGCTTGGGACTAGGTCTCCGTCGCTCTGGTGCCCATAACTTTTGATCCGTAAGGAGTTACGCGACCCACAACATACCGTTGGAAAGCTCTCCGAGAGCTCTACGACGGGGGCAGCAAGCCTGCTCAGCTGTGTCCATTTTCGCAGCCCAAAATCTAACATTTTCATCAGTTTCGGGATAATTTTCTTCATTTGCGGTATTTTTTCGTCCCGAATCATACGTCGTGAGCCGCGAAAAGGACGACAACCTAATCCATCACATTTCTATTACCGAATAACACGGCACCTTGGACAAGACAACTTCGCGTCATGTAGAGGCTGGGCCCGCAAACCGAGGGCGTGGGGCTTGGGACCAGGTCTCCGTCGCTCCGGTGGCCATAACTTTTGATCCGTAAGGAGTTACACATCGCACAGCATAACGTTGGAAAGCTCTCTGAGAGCTCTACGATGGGGGCAGCTAGCTTGCTCAGCTGCGCCCATTTTCGGAGCCCAAAATTGAACATTTTCATCAGTTTCAAAACAATTTTCTTCTTTTGCGCTGTTTTTCAATCCCGGATCATACGTCGTGAGCCGCGAAAAAGACGACAACCTAATCCATCACATTTCTATTACCGAATAACATGGCACCTTGGGCAAGACAACTTTGCTTCACATAGAGGCTGGGCCGACAAACCAAGGGTGTGGGGCTTGGGACTAGGTCTCTGTCACTCCGGTGCCCATAAGTTTTGATCCGTAAGGAGTTACGCGGCGCACAGCATACCGTTGGAAAGCTCTAGGAGAGCTCTACGACTAGGGTAGCAAGCCTGCTCGGCTGTGCAAATTTTCGTAGCCCAAAATCTAACGTTTTCATCAGTTTCGAGATAATTTTCTTCTTTTGCGCTGTTTTTCCGTCCGGGATCATACGTCGTGAGCCGTGAAAAGGACGACAACCTAATCCATCACATTTCTATTACCAAATAATACTGCACCTTGGGCAAGACAACTTCGCCTCATGTAGAGGCTGGGCCCGCAAACCGAGGGCGTAGGGCTTGGGACCAGGTCTCTGTCGCTCCGGTGCCCATAACTTTTGATCCGTAAGGAGTTACACAGCCCAAAGGATACCGTTAGAAAGCTCTCTGAGAGTTCTACGACGGGGGCAACGAGCTTGCTCATTTGCTCCTATTTTCGAAGCCCAAAATCAAATGTTTTCATCAGTTTTGGGATAATTTTCATCTTTAGCGCTGTTTTTCCGTCCCGGATTGTACGTCGTGAGCCGCGAAAAGGACGACAACCTAATCCATCACATTTCTATTACCGAATAACATGGCACCTTAGGCAAGAAAACTTCGCCACACGTAGAGGCTGGTCCTGGAAACTGAGGGCAGGGGGCTTGGTACCAGGTCTCTATCGCTCCAGTGCCCATAACTTTTGATCCGTAAGGAGTTACGTGGCACACAACATACAGTTAGAAAGCTCTCCGAGAGCTCTACGACAGGTATAACTAGCCTGCTTTGCTGCGCCCATTTTTGGAGCCCAAAATCGAACGTTTTCATCAGTTTTGGGATAATTTTCTTCTTTTGCGCTGTTTTTCCGTCCCGGATCGTACGTCGTGAGCCGCGAAAAGGACGACAACCTAATCCATCACATTTCTATTACCGAATAACACGGCACCTTGGTCAAGACAACTTCACCTCACGTAGAGGCTGGACTCGCAAACCGAGTGCGTTGGGCTTGGGTCCAAGTCTCCGTCGCTCCGGTGCCCATAACTTTTGATCCGTAAGGAGTTACGCGCCGCATAGGATACCGTTGAAAAGCTCTCTGAGAGCTCTAGGTTGGAGGCAGCAAGCTTGCTCGGCTGCGCCCATTTTTGAAGCACAAAATCGAACGTTTACATCAGTTTCGGGACTCTTTTCTTCTTTTGCACTATTTTTCCGTCTCGGATCGTACGTCATGAGCCGCGAAAAAGACGACAACCTAATCCACCACATTTCTATTACCGAATCCCACGCAACCTTAGGCATGACTACTTCGCCTCACGTAGAGGCTGGGCCCGCAAACCGAGGGCGTGGGGCTTGGGACCAGGTCTCCGTCGCTCCGGTGCCCATAACTTTTGATCCGTAAGGAGTTACGCAGCGTACAGCATACTGTTGGAAAGCTCTCCTAGAGCTCTATGAAGGGGGCAGCGAGTTTGCTCGGCTTCGCCCATTATCGGAGCCTAAATTTGAATGATTTCATCAGTTTCAGGATAATTTTCTTCTTTAACGCTGTTTTTCCGTCCTGGATCGTACGTCGTGAGCCGATAAATGGACTGTCACGCCCCAACCCGGCCTATAAGGTTAGACTAGGGTGTGATCTAAACATTCAGGTCACATCACACACTTAATCGTTTATGAAGATTTAGCAGTTAATGTTTTAGCCTAAACTCCAAAATTTTTCGGAAAACCGGCAGCATAACGGCTATAATTGGGCCCTTTGGGTTGGCCTAATTCTCTAAACGTCTCAATTATTTTTTCCAATCTCAATTTCATTTCCAACTAGGATTACTATTTACCATCAATTGAAACGGCTACTAACTATCTCGACGACGCGTTGATTATTAACCTAGCATAATACTATGTCTCGTTTGTTTGTTTATTCTCGTTATGAAAGTGACTGTTGATCTTTGCTTAACAACGAGTACCTGCTTAAGATTTGATTGGTTCATTTTACTTAGCCCTTACCTAATACTTCACGATCCTATTATAGATACTAGCAGTAATAATAGCAAAATAATCATAGTAGTGTCTAGTGTCTGTCTAGTTAATATCAGTACAACTCAAAATTAGACCCCAAATTACAACGGGGGTCTTTTACATTACAAACAACATGCAACATAAAAGAAATAGTCTTCAAGTAGCATAGTTCACAAATAGCCATGATCACGCAAGGCACATAGAACAGGCAATCACTCCAAGGAATCATCGTTAGACACATCGTCCTTAGGTACCTGTTCTTGATCTTCTTCACCTGAGATGATAAAAAAGGGTGAGTCCTTATGAACTCAGCGAGGGGGAACGAGAAATAGGTTTTGAAACTCATTTTCCGGTTCAACTTATGAAAATCCTTTTGCAAGCATGAATATAATACAATTAAGTACATAACAATAATATAAAGTAATTGAACACAATTACCAGTCTTTCCTCCCTGAGGTTCTCCAGGAACCAAGCGAGAGTACTTATATATATAGTAAAAGGATACGGTGAGCTTTTGCTCTCAGTGGTTGCGGCCGACTTCAAATCATCCCCTTAACACACCAAGTGGGTGTACCCCGGATGTACCCCGAAACCTACGACCCAACTCTCCGAGGAAGTCTAGCCCCCAAGCGAGAGAGGGAATTGGTACCATGGTAGTCATGGGTGCACCGGCAAGCCCGATGCTGCCCGGTGTGCGTGATCGCTACCATGCTAGAATGAAAGGTTGCAACCTTGTATGCAATGCACATTTATGACATTTAATATATCACATTAGGAGGACAACAAAGTAGGTTGCCTCCGGACAGTCATAAGATTTCACATTAACAAGTAAACAAGCGAGGCACAAATAGACAAGTAATTTCACTTGAAAAGCATATGGAGTTATATGAACATTAAACGGGCAGCCATGTAACGCACGTAGTTCAAGTCATATAACTCATTTCAACGTCCATGTAATCAAATAATAAGGTTATTCAACATGCAACAATAATCTACATGGTTCGAATGCAAGATAGGCCTATTTGTCAACATGCAACGAATCAAAATCACATTTAGGGATATAAGACAACTACGGGCAGCATACTAAACATATAATTACACCCAATATTCAAAGGATCAACACTTAGCATGTTTACCTAGTTGTTAGGGTTTCTATTTCGTGCTTACCCGTGCGATTAAGCCCCGAGTCCACTCAAATCAATCTCAAGCCAAGCATCAATTAATCCAACATCCCCAAGTACTCAAAACAGTCCACAAAACATCCCAATGCCACAATCCAAAACAATTAATACCACAAGAGCAGTTACAACAATTTTCTAAGCATATAACTAAATAAAACCCTCACTGCAATAGGCTGTTTTCTCACAATCATCAAGTCAAGCAAACAATCTCCAATTCCAGTAAATAAGATGTCAAATTAAATATTAAGAAGTGAACTAAAACCAGAAGCAAACCTTGCATCATTTGGAGTTCGGGATCAATAGTTATAGCCGAAACAGTGGGATAGCACAAAACTGTCCAGATTTGCACACATTTCAATAATTGACATTTTTGAGGTCCTTAGGGGCAGATTTAGCCTTAGTCCATTTCTGACAAAAATGTCCATAACTGAAAAACCTAGCATCACACCAATTTTCATGCATTTTGAACATTATTTACTAAGTAAAAACTGGTTCATTCCACAAGGTCAGTGCATCTACCAAACCCTGTTTCATTTTTTCCAAACTTCCAGATTTTGACACATTTTAATGATTTGCCATTTTGAGGACCTTAGAGTCAAAATTAGCTTTGGCCTATTTCTGCGACAAATGTTCAAAACTGGAACCTTAGAGTCAAAATTAGCTTTGGCCTATTTCTGCGACAAATGTTCAAAACTGGAAGAACCAGTCACCTACCAATTTTCATGCATTTCCAACATCATTTTCCTATCCAAACTCACCTCGAAACAACAAGTCAGAGAGCTGTCACACAATCCGATTTCACCTATCATCATTTTCAAGCCAAAACCTTGCCATGCATGGTTGATGAAGCTTATGAACACACATATATCTCAAATGCAGAAGCAAAGACATACATTTAAGAGCATGCATGTGGATTTTTGAAGGATTTTCAAAAGGTTTTAGCCCTCACCTTAGCAAATCAACAAGAAGATGCACAAAACTTTGATGAAGCTCAAATTCTTCTTCTTCCTTGCTTAGCCGAGATTCCAACTCAATTTTCTCTATTTTTCCTAGCTTAATGGACAAGTTCTTAGTACATGCTTGTGGTTAGGACAAGAAGAAAAGAAATGGAAGCTTAGAAACTTACCTAGGGCCGAAATGAAGACTCAAAGGACATGCATGTGTGATTCTTGCATCCTAGCTAGCTTGCTTGAGTTTCTTTGATTGTTGCTTGTCTTGATGCACCATGAATTGATGAAGATGAGCAAAGGCAAGAGTAAACTCAGGCAAGGCCGAGAGAGAGAGAGAAGAATGAGAGGGAGAGAGAGAAGATTGAGAGGAAAGTAAGAGAAAAAAAAAAAAAAAAAAAGCACAAGCCTTGCTATTGATGAAGCATGTTCGGCCTTGGGCAGCAAAATTTCAGCATTTTGTGTCTTCAAGAGCATATTTGAAATTCCTAGTATGGGCAAAGAATGTTTGGTCGAGCAAGGTGGGCTTTTACAAGGGTTTTGAGCAATTTTTTATTCAATTGCGTCATAGGATTGTCATAAGTTGTCTAGAATCAATTTGAATTGAGCAAACATGCACAAATACCACCTAGTGGTCGGCCAAGGCTATAAAAATTCTGATTTTTGGTCATCTATTGGAGTATTATTTAATTGGGTGTTGGAAGTGCAAAAAGAATAAGGAATAAAGAATGAAGAATGCTTAGTGTTTATTGAAATTTTGTCTTTTAGTGAGTTGAATTAGTAATTTAATAATAGTTAGTGGATTTTGTAGGATCAATTAATGACCTAGTGCTTCGTGCAAGATGCTTTCTTGATTAGCGTGAGGGAACGCTTTCCTAGGTCTAGGGCACCTACTATGAGGTAGGACACGAACTACGAGACGAACACACATTTTTCTAGTAAATGCACGCAACCCTAAATGAATGCACGTAATTCAATGCATGACACACAAAACGAACACAATTCTTAAACTTAGGTCAATGCATGAAAATCTAGATTAGGGCACACAAAACGAGGTATCACACGCAAATCGAGGTCGGGCCTCACATCCTCCCCTCCTTAAAAGAATTTCATCCCGAAATTCAATATTACCTTTGAAATAAAGCTAGATATTGCTGCTCCATCTGGTCTCGCCTTTCCCACGTTGCTTCTTCAACTCCATGATGATCCCACAGCATTTTCACCATCGGTATAGTTTTGTTGCGCAACTCCCGATCTTGCTGGTCTAGGATCCGAATAGGCTTCTCCTCGTAAGACAAGTTCTCCCGAAGCTGCAACGGCTCTGGCTCCAAGATATGCGACGGATCAGGATGATACTTCCACAGCATCGAAACATGAAAGACGTCGTGAATATTGGAAAGGTTCTGGGGTAGTACCAGGCGATACGCCAATTTGCCAACCTTCTCAATTACCTCAAATGGTCCTACAAATCTCCGGCTCAACTTTCCACCCTTGCCGTGTTTAATCAGTCCCCTCCGAGGTAATATCTTCAAGAACACCTTGTCGCTGACCTCAAAACTCTAGGCTCCGTCTCCGTCGATCTGCATAACTCTTCTGCCTGCTTTGGGCGGTAAGCATCCGTTTCCGAATGAGGTGGATATTATCAACAGTCTTCATAAGTTCAGGTAGAAGGGTCGGGTCAAAAGTCTTCGTCTCACCTACTTCATCCCAGTAAATTAGGGATCGACACTTTCGTCCATACAATGCCTCAAATGGGGCCATCCCGATAGTGGCCTGATAACTATTATTATAAGCGAACTCCACTAGAGATAGATATTTTTCCCAACCTTTCCCGAAGTCTAAAACACACGCCCTCAGCATATCCTCCAGAATCTGAATAGTCCTCTCTGATTGTCCGTCAGTCTGAGGGTGATAAGCTGTGCTGAAACTTAGCTTCGTTCCCAAAGCTTCTTGCAATCGCTTCCAAAATCGGGAAGTAAAACGAGGATCCCTATCCGACACAATACTCACAGGCATCCCGTGCAATCTTACAATCTCCGCTACATACACATCTCCCAATTTCTCAGGACTATCCTCCTTGTTCATCGGTAAAAAGTGCGCCGACTTAGTTAATCTATCCACTATGACCCAAATGGCATCATGACCGTTTTGTGACCTGGGTAGGTCCATAACAAAGTCCATAGTTATATGTTCCCATTTCCATTGAGGAATCTCCAACGGTTGAAGTAAACCTGCGGGTCGTTGATGTTCCGTTTTGACTCTCTGGCAAGTCAAACACCGTGCCACAAACTCCGCAATTTCTCTTTTCATGTTATTCCACCAATAGTGTTGCTTCAAATCCCGGTACATCTTTGTTCCACCGGGATGAATAGTGTATCTTGAATTATGGGCTTCTTCAAGAATCTTCTTTTTCAGCTCTGGCTCATTGGGAACACAAATCTGATTCCTAAACCTCCAAACACCATCATCATGAAACTTGAAATCTGTGTTGCTTCCTTTAATCTTCTGAAATTGTTGGTCCTTCTGTTGAACCTCTCGTAATTCAGACAACAAGGTCGATTGAACCTGAGTAGTGGCAAAAAGTAACCCTTTCCGAGTCAATTGTGGTTTCCACAAAAATGCTTCCTCCAACAACTCCTGCACCTTGACTTCCAGTTTTGCCATGCTCGCTTTCCTACTTAAGGCATCTGCAACTACATTTGCTTTACCAGGCACATAATTGATTGTGCAGTTATAATCATCCAAAAGCTCCATCCACCGCCTTTGCCTCATATTCAACTCTTTTTGAGAGAACAAGTATTTCAAGCTCTTATGATCAGTAAATACCTCAAACTTGTTACCCCACAGATAATGCCTCAATTTCTTGAGTGCAAACACAATAGCCGCTAACTCCAAATCATGCGTCGAGTAATTCAATTCATACGGCTTTGGTTTCCTAGAAGCATATGCAATCACTCTTCCATTTTGCATCAGCACACAACCCAATCCTTCCTTCGAAGCATCGCTATAGATTACAAAACCTTGACTTCCTTCAGGCAATGCAAGAACAGGTGCGGTAGTCAATCTTTTCTTCAACTCTTGAAAGCTGCTCTCACACTTATCATCCCACACGAACTTTGTTTTCTTTTGAGTAAGCTTTGTAAGCAGTCCTGGAATCTTAGAGAAATCCTTCACGAATCTCCGATAATAGCTGGCTAGACCAAGAAAACTCCGAATCTCTGTAACATTTTTCGGCTTCTTCCAAGACATTACTGCTTCTATCTTTGCTGGATCCACTGCTATTCCCTCTTGGGATATGATATGCCCCAAAAATGCAATCTGTTGCAACCAAAATTCACACTTGCTAAACTTTGCATACAATTGATGCTCTCGAAGTTTCTACAGTACCAACCGCAGATGTTGTTCATGCTCCGCCTCGGATTTCGGGTATACCAAAATATCATCAATGAAGATCACCACAAATTGGTCCAAGTAGGGTTGAAACACCCTGTGCATCAAATCCATAAAAGCTGCAGGGGCATTAGTTAGTCCAAAAGGCATAACTACATATTCATGATGCCCATATCTCGTCCTGAAAGCCGTTTTAGGCACATCATCCTTTTTGATCCGCAACTGATAATACCCTTACCTCAAGTCGAGTTTCGAATACACTTTGGCTCCTTGCAGTTGATCAAATAACTCGTCGATCAGGGGAAGTGGGTATTTATTCTTGACAGTCACTTGGTTCAGTCCTCGGTAATCGATGCATAGCCTTAACGTTCTGTCTTTCTTCTTTACAAATAGAACTGGCGCACCCCACGGAGAAGAACTTGGTTGAACAAACCCCTTCTTCAACAATCCTTGCAATTGGTCCTTCAATTCCTGTAGCTCGGCCGGTGCCATACGATAGGGAGCTTTAGATATCGGCTGGGTGCCAGGCAGTAGCTGTATAACGAACTCGATCTCCCGATTCGGGGGTGAACCGGGTAATTTTTCTGGAAACACATCCGCATAGTCTTTGATAACTTGCATTTCTTCTAACTTAGCTTTATCTGACGGCTTATTGATGAGGTAAGCTAAGTATCCGCTACACCCTTTTCTCAAGGACTTCACTACTTTCGTAGATGAAATGATGGAACTCCTGGTGAAATCTCTTCGACCCATTACCTCCAGTATTGGTTGACCAGGTACCCGGAACATTATAATCTTCGCCCGGCAATCTAGTTGGGCATGATGTTTTGCCAACCAGTCCATCCCTAAAATGACCTCATAGTCTCGAAAAGGTAATACAATAAGATTGGCTGAGAATTCCCTATCCTTAATTTGGATTTTACATGCTTTACAAGCTGAGCTTGTAACAAGTTTAGAACCCATCGGAGTACCAACTTCTACTTCGTATGGTAAACATACAACTTTCAGTTTCACACGTTTCACACATAAGGGAGTAATAAATGAATGAGTAGCACCCGGATCAATTAGCACCCTAACAGGTTGATTCAGTATGAAGAATGTACCTTCAACAACAGCGGTCTCATCTGGAAGCTCCTCGCACTCAATAGCATAGGCTCGAGCCTGGACTATGGGAATTGGAGTCTTGCCTCTACCAGCTGGTTTAACCTGATTCTGTCCTGCCTGCCGTTTAGGGCAATCCTTGATCTGATGCTGATCACTGTCACATCTCATACATCGCCCTAACTTCTTCCAGCACTGGGTCTCGGTATGACCCTTCTTGTCACAGTAAGAATAGCTGACAGACTGAGTAGCAGGTGAACTACCTGTGGGTCCGTGGGTAGAAGAGGCTGATAGCGCTTTAGTCGGGCCACGTTATTCACTGGTCTGTTCTGGCTCTGGCCCTGATTACTACTCTGACTCTGGAATTTCCTCTGCTGACCTGGAAGCTGGTATGGTTTCTTGTTCGGCTGACTCGAACCGGCTCTATCTAGTTTCCTCTTCTCAACTCGAGAAGCAGCAGCAAAGAGAGCAGAATAGGTATCGAAGTCATGAGAAGCCAACTGGTCCTGAATCTCTGGCCTCAATCCAGTAGTAAATTTCCACATCTTTGCCTCCGAAGTACTGACCATATATTGAGCATAACGGGACAGTCGGTCAAAACGATCCTCGTACTGGGCCACCGTCATGTTACCCTGGGTCAAGTGCATGAACTCCTCAATCTGCCTCTGCCTGGAAACTGCAGGTACATATTTCTCCTTGAATGCCTTAATGACCCCACAAGCGAGGTGTCTGATCAGTTTCCCACAGTGCCTCTACAGTGTGCCACCAATGTTCAGCATCCCCGTGCAACAGAAACACCGCAAACTCCACCTTTTCTTCATCAGTATAATCAAATGGCCTGAAAATCTTCTCGATCTCAGACAGCCAAGCCTCAGCTTTCTCATCATCAGCTTCCCCATGGAATTTGGACGGACAAAAGTCAAGAAACTCCCTCATTCTGCTATGTCTCCCATGGTTACTATCATTCCTGTTGTTGTTGTTGTTGGCTTCACGTGCATCCTGACGCTCCATCACTCGTGATACGCGATCCATGGCATTTGCCATTATGTTAAACATAGCTATACCAGGATTAGTTTGATAGGTATCTCCGGTCTCTTGGGGTTCACCGCTCCTATTAGTAGTACGGGTGCTAGGGCCAGCCATCTATGGGCACATATTACGATGCATAATTTATTGAAATATGACAATTAAGAATTTAATGCATAAGATATGCAACATAATATAGATACAATTCTAGAAACAATTAAGGCATGTTAATCACTTAAACACATAAAACATAGAAGGCACATTTAACATTATCACACAATAACATATAAACAAGTCATCCTAATTATCTTAGGGCTCTACCCATGGTCCGAGAGTTAAACCCGGCTTAAGCAATCTAAGCTCTGATACCATTCTAATATAAGGTGTTACGCCCCAACCCGGCCTATAAGGTTAGACTAGGGTGTGATCTAAACATTCAGGTCACATCACACACTAAATCGTTTATGAAGATTTAGCACTTAATGTTTTAGCCTAAACTCCAAAATTTTCTGGAAAACCGGCAGCATAACGGCTATAATTGGACCCTTTGGTTTGGCCTAATTCTCTAAACGCCTCAATTTTTTTTTCCAATCTCAATTTCATTTCCAACTAGGATTACTATTTACCATCAATTGAAATGGCTACTAACTATCTCGATGACGCGTTGATTATTAACATAGCATAATACTATGTCTCGTTTGTTTGTTTATTCTCGTTATGAAAGTGCCTATTGATCTTTGCTTAACAACGAGTACCTGCTTAAGATTTGATTGGTTCATTTTACTTAGCCCTTACCTAATACTTCACAATCCTATTATAGATACTCGTAGTAATAATAGCAAAATAACCATAGTAGTGTCTAGTGTCTGTCTAGTTAATATCAGTACAACCCAAAATTAGACCCCAAATTACAACGGGGGTCTTTTACATTACAAACAACAGGCAACATAAAAGAAATAGTCTTCAAGTAGCATAGTTCACAAATAGCCATGATCACGCAAGGCACATAGAAGAGGCAATCACTCCAAGGAATCATCGTTAGGCACATCGTCCTCAGGTACCTGTTCTTGATCGTCTTCACCTGAGATGATAAAAGAGGGTAAGTCCTTATGAACTCAGCGAGGGGGAACGAGAAATAGATTTTGAAACTCATTTTCCGGTTCAACTTATGAAAATCCTTTTGCAAGTATGAATATAATACAATTAAGTACATAACAATAATATAAAGTAAAGGAACACAATTACCAGTCTTTCCTCCCCGAGGTTCTCCAGGAACCAAGCGAGAGTACTTATACATATAGTAAAAGGATACGGTGAGCTTTTGCTCTCAGTGGTTGCGGCCGACTTCAAATCATCCCCTTAACACGCCAATTGGGTGTACTCCGAATGTACCCCGAAACCTATGACCCAACTCCCCGAGGAAGTCTAGCCCCCAAGCGAGAGAGGGAATTGGTACCATGGTAGTCACATGTGCACCAGTAAGCCCGATGCCGCCCGGTGTGCGTGATCGCTACCATGCCAGAATGAAAGGTTGCAACCTTGTATGCAATACATATTTATGACATTTAATATATTACATTAGGAGGACAAAAAAGTAGGTTGCCTCCGGACAGTCATAAGATTGCACATTGACAAGTAAACAAGCGAGGCACAAATAGACAAGTAATTTCACTTGAAAAGCATATGGAGTTATATGAACATTAAACAGGCAGCCATGTAACGCACGTAGTTCAAATCATATAACTCATTTCAACGTCCATGTAATCAAATAATAAGGTTATTCAACATGCAACAATAATCTACATGGTTCGAATGCAAGAAAGGCCTATTTGTCAACATGCAACAAATCAAAATCACATTTAGGGATATAAGGCAACTACGGGCAGCATACTAACATATAATTACACCCAATATTCAAAGGATCAACACTTAGCATGTTTACCTAGTTGTTAGGGTTTCTATTTTGTGTTTACCCGTGCGATTAAGCCCCGAGTCCACTCAAATCAATCTCAAGCCAAGCATCACTTAATCCAACATCCCCAAGTACTCAAAACAGTCCACATAATATCCCAATGCCACAATCCAAAACAATTAATACCACAAGAGAAGTTACAACAATTTTCTAAGCATATAACTAAATGAAACCCTCACTGCAACAGGCTGTTTTCTCACAATCATCAAGTCAAGCAAACAATATCCAATTCCAGTAAATAAGATGTCAAATTAAATCTTAAGAAGTGAACTAAAATCAGAAACAAACCTTGCATCATTTGGAGTTCGGGATCAATAGTTATAGCCGAAACAGTGGGATAGCACAAAACTGTCCAGATTTGCACACATTTCAATAATTGACATTTTTGGGGTCCTTAGGGGCAGATTTAGCCTTAGTCCATTTCTGACAAAAATGTCCATAACTGAAAAACCTAGAATCACACCAAATTTCATGCATTTTGAACATCATTTACTAAGTAAAAACTGGTTCGTTCCACAAGGTCATTGCATCTGCCAAAACCTGCTTCATTTTTTCCAGACTTCCAGATTTGGACACATTTTAATGATATGCCATTTTGAGGACCTTGGAGTCAAAATTAGCTTTGGCCTATTTCTGTGAAAAATCTTCAAAACTGGCAGACCTAGTCACTTACCCATTTTCATGCATTTCCAACATTATTTGCCTATCCAAACTCACCTCGAAACAACAAGTCAGAGAGCTGTCACACAATCCGATTTCACCTATCATCATTTTCAAGCCAAAACCTTGCCATGCATGGTTGAGCAAGCTTATGAACACACATATATCTCAAATGCAGAAGCAAAGACATACATTTAAGAGCATGCATGTGGATTTTTGAAGGATTTTCAAAAGGTTTTAGCCCTCACCTTAGCAAATCAACAAGAAGATGCACAAAACTTTGATGAAGCTCAAATTCTTCTTCTTCCTTGCTTAGCCGAGATTCCAACTCAATTTTCTCTATTTTTCCTAGCTTAGTGGCCAAGCTCTTAGTTCATGCATGTGGTTAGGACAAGAAGAAAAGAAATGGAAGCTTAGAAACTTACCTAGGACCGAAATGAAGACTCAAAGGACATGCATGTATGATTCTTGCATCCTAGCTAGCTTGCTTGAGTTTCTTTGATTGTTGCTTGTCTTGATGCACCATGAATTGATGAAGATGAGCAAAGGCAAGAGTAAACTCAGGCAAGGCCGAGAGAGAGAGAGAAGAATGAGAGGGAGAGAGAGAAGATTGAGAGGAAAGTGAGAGAAATAAAAAAAAAAAAAGCACAAGCCTTGCTATTGATGAAGCATGTTCGGCCTTGGGCAGTAAAATTTCAGCATTTTGTGTCTTCAAGAGCATATTTGAAATTCCTAGTATGGGCAAAGAATGTTTGGTCGAGCAAGGTGGGCTTTTACAAGGGTTTTGAGCAATTTTTTATGCAATTGTGTCATAGGATTGTCATAAGTTGTCTAGAATCAATTTGAATTGAGCAAACATGCACAAATACCACCTAGTGGTCGGCCAAGGCTATAAAAATTCTGATTTTTTGTCATCTATTGGAGTATTATTTAATTGGGTGTTGGAAGTGCAAAAAGAATAAGGAATAAAGAATGAAGAATGCTTAGTGTTTAGTGAAATTTTGTCTTCTAGTGAGTTGAATTAGTAATTTAATAATAGTTAGTGGATTTTGTAGGATTAATTAATGACCTAGTGCTTCGTGCAAGATGCTTTCTTGATTAGCGTGAGGGCACACTTTTCTAGGTCTAGGGCATGCACTACGAGGTAGGACACGAACTACGAGACGAACGCACGTTTTTCTAGTAAATGCACGCAACCCTAAATAAATGTACGTAATTCAATGCATGGCACACAAAACGAACACATTTCTTAAACCTAGGTCAATGCACGCAAATCTAGATTAGGGCACACGAAATGAGTTATCGCACGCAAATCGAGGTCGGGCCTTACATGGACGACAACCTAATCCATCACATTTCTATTACCGAATAACATGGCACCTTGGGCAAGACAACTTCGCCTCACGTAGAGGCTTGGCCCGCAAACCAAGGGCACCGTGGTGCTTGGGACTAGGTCTCCGTCGCTCCGGTACCCATAACTTTTGATCCGTAAGGAGTTACGCGGCGCACAACATACCGTTGGAAAGCTCTCCGAGAGCTCTACGACAGGGGAAGCAAGCCTACTCGGCTGTGATCATTTTCGCAGCCCAAAATTGAATGTTTTCATCAGTTTCGGGACAATTTTCTTCTTTTACGCTATTTTTCTGTCTCGGATCATACGTCATGAGCTGCGAAAAGGACGACAACCTAATCCATCACATTTCTATTACCGAATAACACGGCACCTTCGGCAAGACAACTTCGCCTTACGTAGAGGCTGGGCCCGCAAACCAAGGGCGTAGGGCTTGGGACCAAGTCTCCGTCGCTCTGGTGCCTGTAACTTTTGATTCGTAAGGAGTTACACAGTGCACAGGATACCGTTGGAAAGCTCTCTGAGAGCTCTACGACGAGGGTAGCGAGCTTGCTCAGCTACGCCCATTTTTGGAGCCCAAAATCGAACGTTTTCATCTGTTTCTGGACAATTTTCTTCTTTTGCGCTGTTTTTCCGTCCTGGTTCGTTCTTCGTGAGCCGCGAAAATGATGACAACCTAATCCATCACATTTCTATTACCGAATAACACGGTACCTTGGGCAAGACAACTTCACCTCACGTAGAGCCTGGGCCCGCAAACCAAGGGCGTCGGGCTTGGGACCAGGTCTCCGTCACTCCGTTGCCCATAACTTTTGATCCGTAAAAAGTTACGCGGCGCACAACATACCGTTGAAAAGATCTCCGAGAGCTCTATGACGGAAGCAACAAGCCTGATCGGCTGCGCCCATTTTTGGAGCCCAAAATCGAACGTTTTCATCAGTTTTGGGATAATTTTCTTCATTTGCGCGGTTTTTTCGTTCCGGATCATACATCGTGAGCCGCGAAAGGACGACAACCTAATCCATCACATTTCTTATACTGAATAACACGGCACCTTGGGCAAGACAACTTCGCCTCACGTAGAGGCTGGGCCCGCAAACCGAGGGCATGGTGCTTAGGACCAGGTCTCCGTCGCTCTGGTGCCCATAACTTTTGATCCATAAGGAGTTACGCGGCGCACAGCATACCGTTGGAAAGCTCTCCGAGAGCTCCACGATGGGGGCAGTTAGCCTGCTTGGCTGCACATATTTTCGGAGCCCAAAATTGAATGTTTTTATTAGTTTTGGGATAATTTTCTTCTTTTGTGCTGTTTTTCCTTCCCGTATCGTACGTCGTGAGCAACGAAAAGGACGACGACCAAATCCATCACATTTCTATTACCGAATAACTCTGTACCTTGGGCAAGACAACTTCACCTCACGTAGAGGCTGGGCCTGCAAACCGAGGGCGTGGGGCTAGGGACCAGGTCTCTGTCGCTCTGGTGCCCATAACTTTTGATCCGTAAGAAGTTACGTGGCGCACAGCATTCAGTTTGCAAGCTTGCTCGGCAGCGCCCGTTTTTGGAGCCCAAAATCTAACGTTTTCATCAGTTTCGGGACTCTTTTCTTCTTTTGTACTATTTTTTCGTCTCAGATCGTACGTCATGAGCTGCGAAAAGGACGACAACCTAATCCACCATATTTCTATTACCGAATCTCATGTAACCTTGGGCAAGACATCTTCGCCTCACGTAGAGGCTGGGCCTGCAAACCGAGGGCGTGGGGCTTGGGACCAGGTCTCCGTCGCTCCGGTGCCCATAACTTTTGATCCGTAAGGAGTTACGCGGCGTACAATATACCGTTGGAAAGCTCTCCGAGAGCTCTATGACGGGGGCAGGGAGCTTACTCCCCTCCGTCCATTTTTGGAGCCCAAAATCGAATGATTTCATCAGTTTCGGGACAATTTTTTTATTTAGCGCTATTTTTCCGTCCCGGATCGTACATCGTGAGCCGCGAAAAAGATGACAACCTAATCCATCAAATTTCTATTACTGAATAACATGGCACCTTGGGCAAGACAACTTCGCCTCACGTAGAGGCCGGGCCCGTAAACCGAGGGCCTGGGGCTTGGGACCAAGTCTCCGTCGTTCTGGTGCCCATAATTTTTCATCCGTAAGGAGTTACGCCGTGCACAGCATACCCTTGGAAAGCTCTCTGAGAGCTCTATGACGGTGGCGGCAAGCTAGCTCAGCTGCGCCCATTTTTCGATCCCAAAATCAAATATTTTCATCAGTTTCGGGATAATTATATTCTTTAGCGCTATTTTTTTGTCCCGGATCGTACCTCGTGAGCCGCGAAAAGAACGACAACCAAATCCATCACATTTCTATTACTGAATAACATGGCACCTTGGGCAAGACAACTTCGCCACACGTAGAGGCTGGGCCCGCAAACTGAGGGCATGGGGGTTGGAACCAGGTCTCTTTCGCTCCGGTGCCCATAACTTTTGATCTGTAAGGAGTTACGCGGTGCACAGCATACCGCTGGAAAGCACTCCGAGAGCTCTACGACAGGTTTAGCTCGCCTGCTCTACTAGGCCCATTTTTGGAGCCCAAAATCGAATGTTTTCATCATGTTTCGGGACAATTTTCTTCTTTTGCGCTGTTTTTCTATCTCGGATCATACGTCGTGAACCGCAAAAAGGACGACAACCTAATCCATCACATTTCTATTACCGAATAACACGGCACCTTGGGCATGACAACTTTACCTCACTTAGAGATTGGGCCCGCAAACCGAGTGTGTTGGGCTTGGGTCCAGGTTTCCGTCGCTTCGGTACCCATAACATTTGATCCGTAAGGAGTTATGCAACGCATAGGATACTGTTGGAAAGCTCTCTGAGAGATCTAGGATGGAGGCAGCAAGCTTGTTCGGCTGCGTCCATTTTCGAAACACAAAATCGAATGTTCCATCAGTTTCGGGACTCTTTTCTTCATTTGCACTATTTTTCCGTCTCGGATCGTACGTCATGAGTCGCGAAAAAGACGACAACCTAATCCACCACATTTTTATTACCGAATCCCACGCAACCTTGGGCATGACTAGTTCGCTTCACGTAGAGGATGGGCCCGCAAACCGAGGGCGTGGGGCTTGAGACCAGGTCTCCGTCGCTCCGGTGCCCATAACTTTTGATCCGTAAGGAGTTACGTAGAGCACAGCATATCGTTGAAAAGCTCTCCGAGAGCTCTACGATGGGGGTAGCGAGCTTGCTCGGCTGCGCCCATTATCGGAGCCCAAAATTGAACTTTTTCAACAGTTTCGGGACTCTTTCCTTCTTCTGCACTATTTTTCCGTTGCGGATCGTACATCGTGAGCCGCAAAAAGGATGACAACCTAATCCATCACATTTCTATTACCGAATAACATGGCACCTTAGGCAAGACAACTTCGCCACATGTTGAGGCTGGGCCCGCAAACTGAGGGCGTGGGGCTTGGTACCAGGTCTTTGTCGCTCCGGTGCCCATAACTTTTGATCTGTAAGGAGTTACGCGGCGCACAACATACAGTTGGAAAGCTCTCCAAGAGCTCTACGACGGGTATAGCTATCCTGCTCTGCTGCGCCTATTTTTGGAACCCAAAATTGAACTTTTTCATCAGTTTCGGGATAATTTTCTTCTTTTGCGCTGTTTTTCCGTCTCGGATCGTACGTCGTGAGCCGCGAAAAGGACGACAACCTAATCCATCACATTTCTATTAACGAATAACACGGCACCTTGGGCAAGACAACTTCACCTCACGTAGAGGCTGGGCCCGCAAACCGAGTGCGTTGGGCTTGGGCCCAGTTCTTTGTCGCTCCGGTGCCCAAAACTTTTGATCCGTAAGGAGTTATGCGCCGCATAGGATACTGTTGGAAAGCTCTCTGAGAGCTCTAGGATAAAGGCAGCAAGCTTGCTCGGCTGCACCCATTTTCGAAGCACAAAATCGAACGTTTACATCAGTTTCAGGACCCTTTTCTTCTTTTGCACTATTTTTCCGTCTCGGATCGTACGTCATGAGCCACGAAAAAGACGACAACCTAATCCATCACATTTCTATTACCGAATCCCACGCAACCTTGGGCATGACTACTTCACCTCACATAGAGGCTGGGCCCGCAAACCGAGGGCGTGGGGCTTGGGACTAGGTCTCTGTCGCTCCGGTGCCCATAACTTTTGATCCGTAAGGAGTTACACAGCACACAGCATACCGTTGGAAAGCTCTCCGAGAGCTTTATGATGGGGGCAACTAGTTTGCTTAGCTGCGCCCATTATCGGATCCCAAAATTGAACGTTTTCATCAATTTCGGGATAATTTTCTTCTTTAGCGCTGTTTTTCCGTCCCGGATCGTACGTCGTGAGCCGAGAAATGGACGACAACCTAATTCATCACATTTCTATTGCCGAATAACATGGCACCTTGGTCAAGACAACTTCGCCTCATGTAAAGGCTGGGCCCGCAAACCAAGGGCACCGTGGTGCTTGGGACTAGGTCTCCGTCGCTCCGGTGCCCATAACTTTTGAACCGTAAGGAGTTACGCGACGCACAACATACCATTGGAAAGCTCTCCGAGAGCTCTACGATGGGGGCAGCAAGCCTGCTCGGCTGTGATCATTTTCGCAACCCAAAATCGAATGTTTTCATCAGTTTCGGGACAATTTTCTTCTATTGCGTTGTTTTTCCGTCCCAAATCATACGTCATGAGCCGCGAAAAGGACGACAACCTAATCCATCACATTTCTATTACCGAATAACATGGCACCTTGGGCAAGACAACGTCGCCTTACGTAGAGGCTGGGCTTGCAAACCAAGGGCGTGGGGCTTGGGACCAAGTCTCTGTCACTCCAGTGCCCATAACTTTTGATCCGTAAGGAGTTACACAGCACACAGGATACCGTTGGAAAGCTCTCTGAGAGCTCTACGACGGGGGTAGCGAGCTTGCTCAGTTGCGCCCATTTCTGGAGCGCAAAATCGAACGTTTTCATCTGTTTTGGGACAATTTTCTTCTTTTGCGCTGTTTTTCTGTCCTGGTTCGTACTTCGTGAGCTGCGAAAAATGATGACAACCTAATCCATCACATTTCTATTACCGAATAACACGGTACCTTGGGCAAGACAACTTCACCTCACGTAGGGCCTGGGCCCGCCAACCAAGGGCGTGGGGCTTTGGACCAGGTCTCCATCACTCCGTTGCCCATAACTTTTGATCCGTAAGGAGTTACACGGCGCACAGCATACCGTTGGAAAGCTCTCCGATAGCTCTACGACGGGAGCAGCAAGCATGCTCGGCTGTGTCCATTTTTGGAGCCCAAAATCGAACGTTTTCATTAGTTTTGGGACAATTTTCTTCTTTTGTGCTGTTTTTCCGTCCCGGATCATACATCGTTAGCCGCAAAAAGACGACAACCTAATCCATCACATTTCTTATACCGAATAACACGGCACCTTGGTCAAGACAACTTCACCTCACGTAGAGGCTGGGTCCGTAAACCGAGGGCGTGGTGCTTAGAACCAGGTCTCTGTCGCTCCGGTGCCCATAACTTTTTATCTGTAAGGAGTTATGCGGCGCACAGCATACCGTTGGAAATCTCTCCGAGAGCTCTACGACGGGGGCAGCTAGCCTGGTCGGCTGCGCATATTTTCGGAGCTCAAAATCGATTGTTTTCATTGGTTTTGGGATAATTTTCTTCTTTTGTGCTGTTTTTCCATTCCGTATCGTACGTCGTGAGCCGCGAAAAGGACATGACCAAATCCATCCCATTTCTATTACCGAATAACTCTGTACCTTAGGCAAGACAACTTCACCTCTCGTAGAGGCTGGGCCTGCAAACCGAGGGTGTGGGGCTAGGACCAGGTCTCTGTCGCTCCGGTGCCCATAACTTTTGATCCGTAAGAAGTTACACAGCGCACAGCATTCAGTTTGAAAGCGCTATGAGAGCTCTACGACGGGGGCACCAAGCTTGCTTGGCTGCGCCCGTTTTCGGAGCCCAAAATCTAACGTTTTCATCAGTTTCGGGACTCTTTTCTTCTTTTGCACTGTTTTTTCTTCTCGGATCGTACGTCATGAGCTGCGAAAAGGACGACAACCTAATCCACCATATTTCTATTATCGAATCCCATGCAACCTTGGGCAAAACAACTTCGCCTCACGTAGAGGCTGGGCCCGCAAACCGAGGGCGTGGGGCTTGGGACCAGGTCTCCGTCACTCCGGTGCCCATAACTTTTGATCTGTAAGGAGTTACGCGGCGTACAATATACCGTTGGAAAGCCCTCCGAGAGCTCTACGATGAGGGCAGCGACCTTGCTTCCCTGCATCCATTTTTTGAGCCCAAAATCGAACATTTTCATCAGTTTTGGGATAATTTTTTTATTTAGCGCTATTTTTCCGTCCCGGATCGTACGTCGTGAGCCGCGAAAATGACGACAACCTAATCCATCACATTTCTATTACTGAATAACATGGCACCTTGGGCAAGACAACTTCGCCTTACGTAGAGGCTGGGCCCGTAAACCGAGGGTGTAGGGCTTAGGACCATGTCTCCGTCGTTCTGGTGCCCATAACTTTTGATCCGTAAAGAGTTACGCCGCGCACAGTATACCCTTGGAAAGCTCTCCGAGAGCTCTATGACGGGGGTAGCAAGCTAGCTTTGCTGCGCCCATTTTCGGAGCCCGAAATCGAACGTTTTCATCAGTTTCGAGACAATTTTCTTCTTTAGCACTGTTTTTCTGTCCCGGAACGTACGTCATGAGCCGCGAAAAGAACGACAATCGAATCCATCACATTTCTATTACCGAATAACATGGAACCTTGGGCAAGACAACTTCGCCACACGTAGAGGCTGGGTCCGCCAACTAAGGGCGTGGGGCTTGGTACCAGGTCTCTTTCGCTCCGGTTACCATAACTTTTGATCCGTTAGGAGTTATGCGGCGCACAACATACCGCTGGAAAGCACTCCGAGAGCTCTACGACGGTTTTAGCTTGCCTGCTCAGCTGCACCACTTTTTGGAGCCCAAAATCGAACGTTTTCATCAGTTTTGGGATAATTTTTTTCTTTTGCACTATTTTTCCGTCTCGGATCGTACGTCGTGAGCCGCGAAAAGGACGACAACCTAATCCATCACATTTCTATTACCGAATAACACGGCACCTTGGGCATGACAACTTCGACTCACGTAGAGGCTGGGCCCGCAAACCGTGTGCGTTGGGCTTTGGTCCAGGTCTCCGTCGCTCCGGTACCCATAACTTTTGATCCGTAAGGAGTAGCGCACAACATATCATTGGAAAGCTCTCCGAGAGCTCTACGACGGGGCTAGCGAGCTTGCTCAGCTGCGCCCATTATCGAAGCCCAAAATTGAACGTTTTCATCAGTTTCGGGACTCTTTTCTTCTTCTGCACTATTTTTCTGTCCCGGATCGTACATCGTGAGCCGCGAAAAGGACGACAACCAATCCATCACATTTCTATTACCGAATAACATGGCACCTTGGGCAAGATAACTTCGCCACATGTCGAGGCTGGGCCCACAAACTGAGGGCGTGGGGCTTGGTACCAAGTCTTTGTCGCTCCGGTGCCCATAACTTTTGATCCGTAAGGAGTTACTCGGCGCACACCATACAATTGGAAAGCTCTGCGAGAGCTCTACGACGGGTATAGCTATCCTGCTCTGCTCCGCCCATTTTTGGAACCCAAAATTGAACGTTTTCATCAGTTTTGGGATAATTTTCTTTTTTTGCGTTGTTTTTCCGTCCCGAATCGTACGTCGTGAGCTGCGAAAATGATGACAACCTAATCCATCACATTTCTACTATCGAATAACACGGCACCTTGGGCAAGACAACTTCGCCTCACGTAGGGGCTGGGCCCGCAAACCGAGTGCGTTGGGCTTGGGACCAGGTCTCCGTTACTCCGGTGCCCATAACTTTTGATCCGTAAGGAGTTACGCAGCGCACAGCATACCGTTGGAAAGCTCTCCGAGAGCTCTATGATGGGGCAGTGAGTTTGCTCGGTTGCGCCCATTATCGGAGCCCAAAATTGAACGTTTTCATCAGTTTCGGGATAATTCTCTTCTTTAGCGCTGTTTTTCATCCCGGATCGTACGTCGTGAGCTGAGAAATGGACGACAACCTAATCCATCACATTTCTATTACTAAATAACATGGCACCTTGGGCAAGACAACTTCGCCTCACATAGAGGCTGGGCCCACAAACCAAGGGCACCGTGGTGCTTGGGACTAGGTCTCCGTCGCTCCGGTGCCCATAACTTTTGATCCATAAGGAGTTACGCGGCGCACAACATACCGTTGGAAATCTCTCTGAGAGCTCTACGACGGGGGCAACAAGCCTGCTCGGCTGTGATCATTTTCGCAGCCAAAAATCGAATGTTTTCATCAGTTTCGAGACAATTTTCTTCTTTTGCACTGTTTTTTCGTCCCGAATCATACGTAATGAGCCGCGAAAAGGACGACAACCTAATCCATCACATTTCTATTACCGAATGACATGGCACCTTGGGCAAGACAACTTCGCCTGACGTAGAGGCTAGGCCCGCAAACCGAGGGCGTGGGGCTTGGGACCAGGTCTCCATCGCTCCGGTGCTTATAACTTTTGATCCGTAAGGACTTACACCACGTACAACATACCGTTGGAAAGCTCTCTGAGAGCTCTACAATGGGGGCAGTGAGCTTGCTTGATTGTGCCCATTTTCGGAGCCCAAAATCTAACGTTTTCATCAGTTTTGGGACAATTTTCTTCTTTTGCGTCGTTTTTCCGTCCCGGTTCGTACGTCGTGAGCCCCGAAAAAGGATGACAACATGATCCATCACATTTCTATTACCGAATAACATGGTACCTTGGGCTAGACAACTTCACCTCACGTAGAGCCTGGGCCCGCAAACCAAGGGCGTGGGGCTTGGGACCAGGTCTCCGTCGCTCCAGTACCCATAACTTTTGATCCGTAAGGAGTTACGTGGAGCACAACATACAGTTGGAAAGCTCTACGACAAGGGCAGCAAGCTTGTTCGGGTACACCTGTTTTCAAAACTCTTTTCTTCTTTTGCACGGTTTTTCCATCTCGGATCGTACGTCATGAGTCGCGAAAAAGACGACAAGCTAATCCACCATATTTCTATTATCGAATCCAATGCAACCTTGGCAAGACAACTTCGCCTCACGTAGAGGCTGTGTGAGGCCTGACCCCGAATAACGTGTCCTACCTCGATTTGCGCCCCTTAGACCAAAAATTATATGATCGACCTTGGATTATGTGTCCTATCTTGGTTTTCGTGCATACCTCGTCATACATGCCTTGACCTAGAATAGTGTACCCTAATCTCTGACTCACGTGCAGTACCTAGAAATACGTGCCCTGACCTCGATGTACGTGCGTTACCTCGTTTTGTATGCCCTAACCTTGAATTGTGTGCATTTGCATTAAAATCCGTGCATTTATCTTGAAGTACGTGCATTAGTCTTAAAGTTCATGTCTTACCTCGTAGTTCGTGTCTACCTCGTAATTCGTGCCCTAGACCTAGGAATCTGTGCCACCACGTTGATCAAGAAAGAATCCTACACAAAGCACTAGAAACTAAAATAATCCTACACAATCCACTAACCAATATTATATTCCTAATTCAAATTCTCTACAAACTCCACTAACAATAAAATAATACTAAACTATTCCTACATTTCCCACTAACTATTATTCTATTCATAATTCAACTCATCAACAAACATTCCTATATTTTATTCTACCTAGATTCTCTAATTCCCCAACATTCCTATGACAATTCTAATGACACAAATGCATAAAGAATTATTCCTAGACAAACTATGACAAACACTTAGCACAATGCATAAAAAAATGCTCAAAACCACCTAAATCCTCTACCTTGCTCAACCAAACCACCTTTGCCCATGCTAAACATTTTAAAATCACACATTGAAGACATAAAAATCAGAATTTAATGGCCCAAGGTCGACCAAGTGCTTGAATAATGCAAAAGCCTTCATTTTTTTGTCATTTCTTCTTTCCTCTCACATTTTCTCTCTCTCCCTCTCATTCTCTCTCTCCATTTCGGTTTTGGCTGAGTTCTCTCCACCTCTTAGCTCATCTTCATCATCCTATGGTGCATCAAGACAAACCACAAGCAAAGAAACTCACCCAAGCAAGCTAGGATGCAAGAAACACACATACAAGCATTTTGAGTCACCATTTTCGGCCTAGGTAAGTTTTCTTGGCTTCCATTTCTTTTCTTATTGTTCTAACCTCATGCATGTGCTAAGAGATTGATCACTAGGCTAGGAAAAATAGAGAAACCAAGTTGGAATCTCGGCTAAGCAAGAAGAAGAAGAGATTTGAAGCTTCAACAAGTTTTTGTGCATCCTTGTGGTTGATTGCTAAGGTGAGGGTTAAAACCTTTTGAAAACTCTTCAAAAATTCACATGCATGCTCATAAATGTGTGTATTTTCTTCTGTACTTGAGCTATATATTCGTTCATAAGCTTAAACAACCATGCATGGCAAGATCTTGGCTTGAAAATGATGCTAGGTGAAGTCGAAATTGTTGACAGCTCTCTGACCAGTCTGTTCGAGGTAATTTTAGCTAGGAAAATGATGTGGAAAATGCATGAAAATTGGTAGGTGACTATTTTGGACAGTTTTGAACATTTTTCCCAGAAATAGGCCGAAGCTAAGTTTGACTCTAAGGTCCTCAAAATGACAAATCCTTAAAATGTGACCAAATCTGGAAATCTGAAAAAATGAAGCAGGTTTTGGCAGATGCACTGACCTTGTGGAACGAATCATATTTGACTTAGTAAATGATATCCAAAATGCATGAAATTTGGGTTGCTACTATATTTTTCAGTTATGAAAAATTTTGTCAGAAATGGACCAAGGCTAAAACTGACCCTAAGGACCTCAAAAATGTCAATTTCTGAAAAGTGTGCAAATCTGGACAGTTTTGTGCTATTCCACTGTTTCGGCTATATCTAATGATCCCGAACTCCAATTGATGCAAGGTTTGTTTCTTATTTTAGTTAACTTCTTAAGATTTAATTTGACATCTTATTCACTGGATTTGGAGATTTTTTGATTATCCTATTGATTGTGAGAAAACAGCCTATTGCAGTAAAGGTTTCACTTAGCTATATGCTTGGAAAATTGTTGTAACCTCTCTTGTGGTGCTAATTGCTTGGAATTGTGGTGTTGGGATGTTGTGTGGACTGTTTTGAGTACTTGAGGATGTTTGAATTGAATGATGCATGACTTGTGAATGAACTTGAGTTGACTTAGGGTTTAATCACATGGTTAAGCATGAAACGGAAACCCTAATGACTAGGTAGTCTTGCTAAGTGTTGATCATTTGGATATTGTGTGGAAATTATATGCTTAGTGGGCTGCCCATAAATGTCTTATAAGCTTAAATGTAATTTTGATCATTGCATGTTGACAAATAGGCTTTTCTTGCATCCGAACCCACGTAGATGTTGTTGCATGTTGAATAATCGTATCACTTGATTACGTGGACTTCGAAATGAGTTATATGGCTTGACTTGCATGTGTTACATGGCTGCCCGTTTAATGTTCATATGACTCTATGTGTTCTACAAAGTGAAATTTCATGTCAAGCATGCCTCGTTCGTTTACTTGGCAATATGTGATCTTGAAATTGCTCGGAGGCAACCTACTTTGTTGTCCTTTTAATGTGAATTGTTAAAATATATTCAATGGTTTATTTGAATATGATTACTTGGCTGCCCGTTAAAGTTTAATTGCTTTTAAATGGATATATGAAATGATTATATGTTCTTACAACGCCTTATATGCCAATATGTCAAAATGTGATCATATACTTGCTCGGAGTCAACCTACTTTGTTGTCCTCCTAATGTGATATGTTAAATGTTATAAATGTGCATTGCATACGAGGTTGCAACCTTTCATTGTGGCATGGTAGCATTTCATGAACGCCGGGCGGCATAGGGTTTGCCGGTGCTCCCGTGACTACCATGGTCCAATTCCCTCTCTCGCTTGGCATTCCACCCTCGGAGAGTTGGGTCGTAGGTTTCGGGGTACATCCGGAGTACACCCAATTGGGAGCGATAAGGGGATTATTGAAGTCGGCCGCACCAAATGAATTGAAATTGATATTGAGAGCAAATGCTCACAGTATCCTTGAAATGATTGGTAAATGTATCTGTTACTCGATTTGTTTCATATATTTGCGTACCTTATTATTTGTAATACGTGACACGTTTTCAAAAGGAGTTTTCATAATTGAACCGGAAAATGAGTTTCAAAACGTATTTCTCATTTCCCCCTCGCTGAGTTCATAAGGACTCACCCTCTTTTTCATCACAGGAGAAGAAGAACAGGTTCAGGTACCCGAGGACAATGTGCCTAATGATGAACCCCTGGAGTGATTGCATGTCATTGTTGTTTTGCTTGAACATGACTACTTGTGAACTTTATGTTACTTGAAGACTATTTCCTTTTATGTTGCTCGATGTCATGATGTAAAAGACCCCCGTTGTAATTTGGGGTCTAATTTTGGTTTGTACTTATATTAAGTAGACTGATGCTAGACATTACTATGATCGTTTTGCTTTTATTACCACTAGTATTATCATAGGTTATGACGCATTAGTAAGGACTAAGTAAATGAACATATCCAATCTTAAACAGGTATATTTTGAAACGAGGACAAACAAACAAACGAGACATAGTATCATGCTAGGTTATAAATCAAACGAGATATCAAAATAACCAATAGGCAACTCAAGTGATGTTGAAATAGTAATCTTAGTTGGAAATGAAATTGAGATGGTAAATTTTGAGGCGTTTAGAGAACTAGGTCAAACCAAAGAGCCCAATTACAGCCGTTATGCTGTCGATTTTCCGAAAAATTTTTGGAGTCTAGGATAAAACGATAAGTGTTAAATCTTCATAAACAGTTAAGTATGTGATATTACCTGAATGTTTAGATCATACCCTAGTCTAACCTTTATAGGCCGGGTTGGGGCGTGACAGGTTGGCCCGCAAACTGAGGGCGTGGGGCTTGGGACCAGGTCTCCGTCACTCCAGTGCCCATAAATTTTGATCCGTAAGGAGTTACGTGGCGCACAACATACCGTTGGAAAGCTCTCCGAGAGCTCTACGATGGGGGCAGCAAGTCTGCTCAGCTGCGCCCATTTTTGGAGTCCAAAATCGAACGTTTTCATTAGTTTTGGGACAATTTTCTTCTTTTGTGCCGTTTTTTCGTCCCGGATCATACGTCGTGAGCCGCGAAAAGGATGACAACCTAATTCATCACATTTCTATTACCGAATAACACGGCACCTTGGGCAAGACAACTTCGCCTCACTTAGAGGCTGAGCCCGCAAACCGAGGGCATGGGGCTTGGGACCAGGTCTCCGTCGCTCCGGTGCCCATAACATTTGATCCGTAAGGAGTTACGCGGTGCACAGCATACCGTTGGAAAGCTCTCCAAGAGCTCTACGATGGGGGCGGCTAGCCTGCTCGGCTGCGTACATTTTTGGAGCCCAAAATCAAACGTTTTCATCAATTTTGGGACAATTTTCTTCTTTTACGATGTTTTTCCGTCCCGTATCGTACGTCGTGAGCCACAAAAAGGACGACAACCTAATCCATCAAATTTCTATTACCAAATAAAACGGTACCTTGGACAAGACAACTTCACCTCACGAAAAGGCTGGGCCCGTAAACCGAGGGCGTGGGGCTTAGGACCAGGTCTCCATCGCTCCGGTGCCCATAACTTTTTATCCGTAAGGAGTTACGAGGCACACAACATTCAGTTTGAAAGCTCTCTGAGAGCTCTACGACAGGGGCAGCAAGCTTGCTCGGCTGCGCCCATTTTCGTTGCCCAAAATCTAACGTTTTCATCAGTTTTGAGGCTCTTTTCTTCTTTTGCACTGTTTTTCCGTCTTGGATTGTACGTCATGAGCTGCGAAAAGGATGACAACCTAATCCACCACATTTCTATTACCGAATCCCATGCAACCTTGGGCAAGACAACCTCTCCTCACGTAGAGGCTGGGCCCGCAAACCGAGGGCGTGGGGCTTGGAACCTAGTCTCCGTCGCTCCGGTGCCCGTAACTTTTGATCCGTAAGGAGTTACGCAGTGCACAACATACCGTTGGAAAGCTCTCCGAGAGCTCTACGACGGGGGCAGCAACCCTGCTCGGCTGTGATCATTTTTGCAACCCAAAATTGAATGTTTTCATCAGTTTCGGGATAATTTTCTTCTTTTGCACTGTTTTTCTGTCCCGGATCATACGTAATGAGCCGCGAAAAGGACGACAACCTAATCCATCACATTTCTATTACCGAATAACAAGGCACCTTGGGCAAGACAACTTCACCTGACGTAGAGGCGAGGCCCGCAAACCGAGGGCGTGGGGTTTGGGACCAGGTCTCTGTCGCTCCGGTGCTTATAACTTTTGATCCGTAAGGACTTACACCGTGCACAGCATACCGTTGGAAAGCTCTCTGAGAGCTCTACAACCGGGGTAGTGAGCCTGCTTGACTGCGCCCATTTTTGGAGTCCAAAATCTAACGTTTTCATCAGTTTCGGGACAATTTTCTTCTTTTGCGCTATTTTTTCGTCCTGGTTCGTATGTCGTGAGTAGAGAAAAGGACGACAACATGATCCATCACATTTCTATTACCGAATAACACAGTACCTTGGGCAAGACAACTTCACCACACGTAGATCCTGGGCCCGCAAACCGAGGGCGTGGGGCTTAGGACCAGGTCTATGTCGCTCCGGTGCCCATAACTTTTGATTCGTAAGGAGTTACGTGGAGCACAACATACAGTTGGAAAGCTCTACGAAAAGGGCAGCAAGCTTGCTCGGCTGCGCCCGTTTTCAGAGCTTAAAATCAAACATTTTCATTAGTTTTGGGACTCTTTTCTTCTTTTGCACGGTTTTTCCGTCTCGGATCGTACGTCATGAGCCACGGAAAGGACGACAAGCTAATCCACCATATTTCTATTATCGAATCCCATGCAACCTTGGCAAGAAAACTTCGCCTCACGTAGAGGCTGGCCCGCAAACCATGGGGCGTGGGGCTTGGGACCAGGTCTCCGTCACTCCAATGCCCATAAATTTTAATCCGTAACGAGTTACGTGACGCACAGCATACCGTTGGAAAGCTCTCTGAGAGCTCTACGATGGGGGCAGCAAGCTTGCTTGGCTGCGCCCATTTTTGGAGCCCAAAATTGAACGTTTTCATCAATTTTGGGATAATTTTCTTCTTTTGCGTCGTTTTTCCATCCCGGATCATACGTCGTGAGTCGCGAAAAGGATGACAACCTAATTCATCACATTTCTATTACCGAATAACACGGTACCTTGGGCAAGACAACTTCGCTTCACGTAGAGGCTGGGCTCGCAAACCGAGGGCATGGGGCTTGGGACCAGGTCTCCGTCGCTCCGGTGCCCATAACTTTTGATCCGTAAGGAGTTACGCGGCGCACAGCATACCGTTGGAAAGCTCTCCAAGAGTACTACGACGGCGGCAGCTAGCCTGCTCGGCTGCGCACATTTCTGGAGCCCAAAATTGAACATTTTCATCAATTTTGGGACAATTTTCTTCTTTTACGATGTTTTTCTGTCCCGTATCGTACGTCGTGAGCCGCAAAAAGGACGACAACCTAATCTATCAAATTTCTATTACCAAATAAAACGGTACCTTAGGCATGACAACTTCACCTCACGTAGAGGCTGGGCCCGCAAACCGAGGGCTTGGGGCTTAGGACCAGGTCTCCATCGCTCCGATGCCCATAACTTTTGATCCGTAAGGAGTTACGCGGCACACAACATTCAGTTTGAAAGCTCTCTGAGAGCTCTACGACGGGGGCAGCAAGGTTGCTCGGCTGCGCCCATTTTCGTTGCCCAAAATCTAACGTTTTCATCAGTTTTGAGACTCTTTTCTTCTTTTGCACTATTTTTTCGTCTCGGATCGTACGTCATGAGCTGCGAAAAGGACGACAACCTAATCCACCATATTTCTAATACCGAATCCCATGCAACCTTGGGCAAGACAACTTCGCCTCACGTAGAGGCTGGGCCCGCAAACCGAGGGCGTGGGGCTTGAGACCTAGTCTTCGTCGCTCCGGTGCCCGTAACTTTTGATCCATAAGGAGTTACGTGGCGCACAGCATACCGTTCGAAAGTTCTCCGAGAGCTTTACGACAGGAGCAACAAGCCTGCTCGGCTGTATCGATTTTCAGAGCCCAAAATCGAACGTTTTCATCAGTTTCTGGACAATTTTCTTATTTTGCGCTGTTCTTCCGTCCCGGATAATACGTCGTGAGCCTTGAAAAGAATGACAACCTAATCCATCATATTTCTATTACAGAATAAGACAGCACCTTGGGCAAGACAACTTCGGCTCACGTAGAGTTTGGGCCCGCAAATCGATGGAGTGGGGCTTAGGACCAGGACTCCGTCACTCCGGTGCCCATAACGTTTGATCCGTAAGGAGTTACGAGGCACACAGCATACCGTTGGAAAGCTCTCTGAGAGCTCTATGACGGGGGCAGCTAGCTTACTCGGCTGCGCCCATTTTCGAAGCCCAAAATCAAACGTTTTCATCAGTTTCGGGACAATTTTCATCTTTTGCGATGTTTTTCCGTCCCGGATCCTGCGTCGTGAGCCGCGAAAAGGACCACAACCTAATCCATCACATTTCTATTACCAAATAACACGGTACCTTGGGCAAGACAACTTCGCCTCACGTAGAGGCTGGGCCTGTAAACCGAGGGTGTGGGGCTTGGGACCAGGTCTCCGTCGCTCCGGTGCCCATAACTTTTGATTCGTAAGGAGTTATGCAGCGCACAACATACCATTGGAGAGCTCTCCAAGAGCTCTACGACGGGGGCAGAAAGCCTGCTTGGCTTCGTCCATTTTTCGGAGCCCAAAATCGAACGTTTTCATCAATTCCGGTATAATTTTTTTCTTTTACGCTGTTTTTTCGTCCCAGATCATACATCGTGAGCCGCGAAAAGGACGACAACCTAATCCATCACATTTCTATTACCGAATAACACGGCACCTTGGGCAAGACAACTTCGCCTCACGTAGAGGTTGGGACCGCAAACCGAGGGCATGGGGCTTGGGACCAGGTCTCCGTCGCTCCGGTGCCCATAACTTTTGATCCGTAAGGAGTTACACTGCGCACAGCATACCGTTGGAAAGCTCTTTGAGAGCTCTTCAACAGGGGTTGCAAGGTTGCTCGGCTGCGCCTATTTTCGGAGCCCAAAATCAAACGTTTTCATCTGTTTCGGGATAATTTTCTTCTTTTGCTCTGTTTTTCCGTCCTGGTTCGTACGTCGTGAGCCACGAAAATGACGACAACCTAATCCATCACATTTTTATTACTGAATAACACGGTACCTTGGGCAAGACAACTTCACCTCATGTAGAGCCTGGGCCTGCAAACCAAGGGCGTGGGGCTTGGGACCAGGTCTCCGTCACTCCTGTGCCCATAACTTTTGATCCGTAACGAGTTACGCGATGCACAGCATACCGTTGGAAAGCTCTCCGAGAGTTCTACGATGGGAGCAGTAAGCCTGCTCGGCTACGCCCTTTTTTGGAGCCCAAAATCAAACATTTTCATCAGTTTTGGGATAATTTTCTTCTTTTTCACTGTTTTTACGTCCCGGATCATACGTCGTGAGCCGCGAAAGGACGACAACCTATTCTATCACATTTCTATTACCGAATAACATGGCACCTTGGGCAAGACAACTTCGCCTCACGTATAGGCTGGGCCCGTAAACCGAGGGCGTGGTGCTTAGGACCAGGTCTCCGTCGCTCCGGTGCCCATAACTTTTGATCCGTAAGGAGTTACACGGCGCACAGCATACCGTTGGAAAGCTCTCCAAGAGCTCTACGACGGGGGCAGCTAGTCTGCTCGGCTAAGCACATTTTTGGAGCCCAAAATTGAACGTTTTCTTTAGTTTTGCGATAATTTTCTTCCTTTGTGCTGTTTTTTCGTCCCGTATCGTATGTCGTGAGCCGCGAAAAGGACGACGACCAAATCCATCACATTTCTATTATCGAATAACTCCGTACCTTGGGCAAGACAACTTCACCTCACGTAAAGGCTGGGCTCGCAAACCGAGGGCGTAGGGCTAGGGACTAGGTCTCTGTCGCTGTAGTGCCCATAACTTTTGATCCATTGGGAGTTACGCGGTGCACAACATTCAGTTTGCAAGCTTGCTCGGCTGCGCCCATTTTTGGAGCCCAAAATCTAATGTTTTCATCAGTTTCGAGACTCTTTTCTTTTTTTGCACTATTTTTTCGTCTCAGATGGTACGTCATGAGCTGCGAAAATGACGACAACCTAATCCACCATATTTCTATTACCGAATCCCATGCAACCTTGGGCAAGACAACTTCTCCTCATGTAGACGCTGGGCCCACAAACAGAGGGCGTGGGGCTTGGGATCAGGTCTCCGTCGCTCCGGTGCCCATAACTTTTGATCCGTAAGGAGTTACGCGGCCCACAATATACCGTTGGAAAGCTCTCCGAGAGCTCTACTACGGGGCCAGCGAGCTTGCTCCCCTGCGTCCAATTTTGGAGCCCAAAATCGAACGTTTTCATCAGTTTCGGGACAATTTTCTTCTTTAGCGCTATTTTTTCGTCCCGGATCGTACGTCGTGAGCCGCGAGAAGGACGACAACCTAATCCATCACATTTCTATTACCGAATAACATGCCACCTTGGGCAAGACAACTTCGCCTCACGTAAAGGCCTGGCCCGTAAACCGAGGGCGTAGTGCATGGGACCAGGTCTCCGTCGCTCCGATGCTCATAACTTTTGATCCGTAAGGAGTTACGCCGCGCACAACATACCCTTGGAAAGCTCTCCGAGTGCTTTATGACGGGGGTAGTGAGCTAGCTTGGCTGCGCCTATTTCGGAGCCCAAAATTAAATGTTTTCATCAGTTTTGGGACAAATTTCTTCTTTAGCGTTGTTTTTCCGTCCTGGATCGTACGTCGTGAGCCGCGAAAAGAACGACAACCTAATCCATCACATTTCTATTACCGAAAAACATGGCACCTTGGGCAAGACAACTTCGTCACAAGTTGAGGCTGGGCCTGCAAACTTAGGGCGTGGGGCTTGGTACCAGGTCTCTTTCGCTCCGGTGCCCATAACTTTTGATCCGTAAGGAGTTATGCGGTGCACAGCATACCATTGGAAAGCTCCCCGAGAGCTCTACGACGGGTGCAGCTCGCCTGCTCTGCTGCGTCCATTTTTGGAGCCCAAAATCGAACATTTTCATCTGTTTTGGGACAATTTTCTTCTTTTGTGCTGTTTTTCCGTCCCAGATCGTACGTCGTGAGCCGTGAAAAGGACGACAACCTAATCCATCACATTTCTATTACCGAATAACACGACACCTTGGGCAAGACAACTTCACCTCACGCAGAGGTTGGGCCCGCAAATTGAGGGCGTGGGGCTTGGGGCCAGGTCTCCGTCGTTCTGGTGCCCATAACTTTTGATCCGTAAGGAGTTACGTGATGCACAACATTCAATTTGAAAGCTTTCTGAGAGCTTTACGATGAGGGGAGCAAGCTTTCTCGGCTGCGCCCGTTTTCGGAGCACAAAATCTAACATTTTCATTAGTTTTGAGGCTCTTTTCTTCTTTTGCACTGTTTTTCCGTCTCGGATCGTACGTCATGAGCTGCGAAAAGGACGACAACCCAATCCACCATATTTCTATTACCGAATCCCATGCAACCTTGGGCAAGACAACTTCGCCCCACATAGAGGTTGGGCCCGCAAATTGAGGGTGTGGGGCTTGGGATCAGGTCTCCGTCTCTCCGGTGCCTATAACTTTTGATCCGTAAGGAGTTACGCGGCGCACAACATATCATTGGAAAGGTCTCCGAGAGCTCGGCTGTGCCCATTTTCGGGGTCCAAAATTGAACGTTTTCATCAGTTTCGGGATAATTTTCTTCTTTTGCGCTGTTTTTTTATCCCGGTTCATACGTCGTGAGCTGCGAGAAGGACGACAACCTTATCCATCACATTTCTATTACCGAATAACACAGTACCATGGGCAAGACAACTTCACTTCACGTAGAGCCTGGGCCCGCAAACCGAGGGCGTGGGGCTTAGGACCAGGTCTCCGTCGCTCCGGTGTCTATAACATTTGATCCGTAAGGAGTTATGCGGCGCACAGCATACAGTTGGAAAGCTCTACGACAGAGGCAGCAAGCTTGCTCAGCTGCACCCGTTTTTAGAGCTCAAAATCGAACGTTTTCTTTAGTTTCGGGACTCTTTTCTTCTTTTGAACAGTTTTTCCGTCTCGGATCGTACGTCATGAGCTGTGAAAAGGACGACAACCTAATCCACCATATTTCTATTACCGAATCCCACGCAACCTTGGGCAAGACAACTTCGCCTCACATAGAGGTTGGGCCCGCAAATTGAGGTCGTGAGGCTTGGGACTAGGTCTCCGTCACTCCGGTACTCATAACTTTCGATCCGTAAGGAGTTATGCGGCGCACAGCATACTGTTAGAAAGCTCTCTGAGAGCTCTACGATGGGAGCAGCAAGCCTGCTTGGTTGCGCCCATTTTTGGGGCCTAAAATCGAACATTTTCATCAGTTTTGGGATAATTTTCTTCTTTTGCGTTGTGTTTCCGTCCCGGATCATACGTCGTGAGCCGCGAAAAGGACGACAACCTAATCTATCACATTTCTATTACCGAATAACACAGCACATTAGGTAAGACAACTTCGCATCACGTAGTGGCTGGGCCAGCAAACTGAGGGCGTGGGGCATGGGACCAGGTCTACGTCGCTCTGGTGCCAATAACTTTTGATCTGTAAGGAGTTACGCGGCGCACAACATACTGTTGGAAAGCTCTCTGAGAGCTCTACGATGAGGACAGCTAGCCTGCTCGACGGCGAACATTTTCGGAGCCCAAAATCAAACGTTTTCATCAGTTTAGTGATAATTTTCTTCTTTTGCGCTGTTTTTCCGTCCCGGATCGTATGTTGTGAGCCGCAAAAAGGACGACAACCTAATCCATCACATTTCTATTACCGAATAACATGGTACCTTGGGCAAGACAACTTCACCTCACGTAGAGGCTGGGCCCGCAAATCGAGGGCGTGGGACCAGGCCTCTATCGCTCCGGTGCCCATAACTTTTGATCCGTAAGGAGTTACGCGGCGCACAACATTCAGTTTGAAAGCTCTCTAAGAGCTCTACGACGGGGGCAGCAAGCTAGCTCAGTTGCGCTAGTTTTTGGAGCCCAAAATCTAACGTTTTCATCAGTTTTGGGACTCTTTTCTTCTTTTACACTATTTTTTCGTCTCAAATCGTACGTTATGAGCTGCGAAAAGGACGACAACCTAAACCACCATATTTCTATTACTGAATCCCATGCAACCTTGGGCAAGACAACTTCGCCTCATGTTGATGCTAGGCCCGCAAACTGAGGGCATGGGGCTTGGGCCCACGTCTCCACGCTCCGATGCCCATAACTTTTGATCGATAAAGAGTTATGCGGCGCACAACATACTGTTGGAAAGCTCTCCGAGAGCTCTACGATGGGAGTAGCGAGCTTGCTCGCCTGTGCCGATTATTGGAGCCCAAAATCGAATGTTTTCATCAGTTTTGGGACAATTTTCTTCTTTAGCGCTATTTTTCCATCCCGGATCGTACGTCGTGAGCTGCGAAAAGGATGACAACCTAATCTATCACATTTCTATTACCGAATAACATGGCACCTTGGGCAAGACAACTTCGCCTCACGCAGAGGCTGGCCCACAATCCGAGGGCGTGGGGCGTGGGGCATGGGACCTGGTCTACGTTGCTCCGGTGCCTATAACTTTTGATCCGTAAGAAGTTACGCGGCGCAGAGCATACCGTTGGAAAGCTCTCCGAGAGCTCTATGACGGGGGCATCAAGCCTGCTCGGTTGCGCCCATTTTCGGAGCCCAAAATGGAATGTTTTCATCAGTTTCGGGATAATTTTCTTCTTTTGCGCAGTCTTTTCGTCTCGGATCATACGTCGTGAGCCGTGAAAAGGACGACAACCTCATCCATCACATTTCTATTACCGAATAAGATGATACCTTGGGCAAGACAACTTCACCTCACGTAGAGGCTGGGCCCGCAAACAGATGGAGTGGGCTTGGAACCAGGACTCCGTCGCTCCGGTACCCATAACGTTTGATCCGTAAGGAGTTACGCGGCGCACAGTATACCGTTGGAAAGCTCTCTGAGAGCTCTACGACGGGGGCAACTAGATTGCTCGGTTGTGCCCATTTTTGGAGACCAAAATCGAACGTTTTCATCAGTTTCAGGACAATTTTCATCTTTTGCTCTATTTTTTCATCCCGGATCTTACGTCGTGAGCCACGAAAAGCACCACAACCTAACCCATCACATTTCTATTACTGAATAACACGGTACCTTGGGCAAGACAACTTCACCTCACGTAGAGGCTGGGCCTGCAAATCGAGGGCGTGGGGCTTGGGACCAGGTCTCTGTCGTTCCGGTGCCCATAACTTTTGATCCGTAAGGAGTTACGCGGCGCACAGCATACCGTTGGAAAGCTCTCAGAGAGCTCTACGATGGGGGCAACAAGCCTGATCAGCTGCGCCCATTTTTGGAGCCCAAAATCGATTGTTTTCATTAGTTTCAGGACAATTTTCTTCTTTTGCGCTGTTTTTCCCTCTCGGATCATACGTCGTTAGCCGCGAAAAGGACGACAACCTAATCAATCACATTTCTATTACCGAATTACACGGCACCTTGGCCAAGACAAATTCGCCTCACGTAGAGGCTGGGCCCGCAAACCGAGGGCGTGGGGCTTGGGACCAGGTCTCCATCGCTCCGATGCCCATAACTTTTGATCCGTAAGGAGTTACGCGGTGCACATCATTCCGTTGGAAAGCTTTCCGAGAGCTCTACGATGAGGGTAGCAAGCCTGCTTGGCTAAGCCCAATTTCAGAGCCCAAAATCGAATGTTTTCATCAGTTTCGGGACAATTTTCTTCTTTTGCGCTATTTTCCGTCCCGGATCGTACGTCCAGATCCGTGAAAAGGATGACAACCTAATCCATCACATTTCTATTACAGAATAACATGGTACCTTGGGCAATACAACTTTGCCTCACGTAGAGGTTGGTCCAGCAAACCGAGGTCGTGGGTCTTGGGACCAGGTCTCCGTCGCTCCGGTGCCCATAACTTTTGATCCGCAAGGAGTTACACGGCGCACAGTATACCGTTGGAAAGCTCTTTGAGAGCTCTACGACAAGGGCAGCGAGCTTGCTCGGCTGCGCCCATTTTCGCAACCCAAAATAGAATTTGTCATCAGTTTCGGGATAATTTTCTTCTTTTGCGCTATTTTTCCGTCACGGATCGTACATCGCGAGCCGTGAAAAGAACGACATCCTAATCCATCACATTTCTATTACCGAATAACACGACACCTTGGCCAAGACAATTTTGCCTCATGTAGAGGCTGGGCCCGCAAACCGAGGGCGTGGGGCTTGGGACCAGGTTTCCGTCGCAACAGTGCTCATAACTTTTGATCCGTAAGGAGTTACGCGGCGCACAGCATATCGTTGGAAAGCTCACCGAGAGGTCAACAACGGGGGCAGTTAGCCTGCTCGGCTGCACACATTTTCAGAGCCCAAAATCAAACGTTTTTATCAGTTTCAGTATAATTTTCTTCTTTTGCGTTGTTTTTTCGTCTCGGATCATACGTCGTGAGCCGCAAAAACAACGACAACCTAATCCATCATATTTCTATTACCTAATAACATGGTACCTAGGGAAAGACAACTTCACCTCACGCAGTGGTTGGGCCCGTAAACCGAGTGCGTGGGGCTTGGGGCCAGGTCTCCGTCGCTCCGGTGCCTATAACTTTTGATCCGTAAGGAGTTACGGAATGCACAGCATTCAGTTTGAAAGCTCTCTAAGAGCTCTACGATGGGGACAGCAAGCTTGCTCGGCTGCACCCATTTTTGGAGCCCAAAATCTAACGTTTTCATCAGTTTCGGGACTCTTTTCTTCTTTTGCACTGTTTTTCCGTCTCGAATCGTACGTCATGAGCTGCGAAAAGGACAACAGCCTAATCCACCATATTTCTATTACCGAATCCCATGCAACCTTGGGCAAGACAACTTCGCCTCACGTAAAGGTTGGACCCGCAAACCGAGGGCGTGGGGCTTGGGACCAGGTCTCCGTCGCTCCGATGCCCATAACTTTTGATCTGTAAGGAGTTACGTGGCGCACAACATACCATTGGAAAGCTATCCGAGAGCTCTACGATTGGCGCAGTGAGCTAGCTCGCCTGCGCTGATTTTTGGAGCCCAAAATCGAACGTTTTCATCAGTTTCGGGACAATTTTCTTCTTTGGCGCTATTTTTCCATTCCGGATCGTACGTCGTTAGCCGCGAAAAGGACGACAACCTAATCCATCACATTTCTATTACCGAATAACATGGCACCTTGGGCAAGACAAATTCGCCTAACGTTGATGATGGGCCCGCAAACCGAGGGCGTGGGGCTTGGGACCAGGTCTCCGTCGCTCCGGTGCCCGTAACTTTTGATTCGTAACGAGTTACGCGGCGCACAACATACCGTTGGAAAGCTCTTCTAGAGCTCTATGATGGGGGCAGCAAGCCTGCTCGGCTGTGCCCATTTTCAGAGCCCAAAATGGAATGTTTTCATCAGTTTTGGGAAAATTTTCTTCTTTTGCGCAGTTTTTCCGTCTCGGATAATACGTCGTGAGCCGCGAAAAGGACGACAACCTGATCCATCACATTTCTATTACCGAATAAGATGGTACTTTGGGCAAGACAACTTCACCTCACATAGAGGCTAGGCCTGCAAACCAAGGGAGTGGGGCTTGGGACTAGGACTCCGTCGCTTCGGTGCCCATAACGTTTGATTCGTAAGGAGTTACACGGCGCACAACATACCGTTGGAAAGCTCTTTGAGAGCTCTACGACGGGGGAGCTAGATTGCTCGGTTATACCCATTTTCGGAGCCCAAAATCAAACGTTTTCATCAGTTTCGGGACAATTTTTATCTTTTGCGCTATTTTTTCATCCCGGATCTTACGTCGTGAGCCGCGAAAAGGACCACAACCTAATCCATCACATTTCTATTACCGAATGACACGGTACCTTGGGCAAGACAACTTCGCCTCACGTAGAGGCTGGGCCAGCAAACCGAGGGCGTGGGGCTTGGGACCAGGTCTCCGTCGCTCCGGTGCCCATAACTTTTGATCCGTAAGGAGTTACGCAGCGCACAGCATACCGTTGGAAAGCTCTTTGAGAGCTTTACGACGAGTGCAACAAGACTGCTCAGCTGCGCCTATTTTCGGAGTCCAAAATTGATTGTTTTCATCAGTTTCGGGATAATTTTCTTCTTTTGCGCTGCTTTTCCCTCTCGAATCATACGTCGTAAGCCGCGAAAAGGACGAAAACCTAATCCATCACATTTCTATAACCGAATAACATGGCACCTTGGCCAAGACAACTTCGCCTCATGTAGATGCTGGGCCCGCAAACCGAGGGCGTGGGGCTTGGGACCAGGTCTCCGTCGCTACGGTACCCATAACTTTTGATCCGTAAGGAGTTACACGGCGCACAGCATACCGTTGAAAAGCTCTCTGGGAGCTCGACGACGAGGGCAACAAGCTTGATCGGCTGCACTCGTTTTCGAATCCCAAAATTGAACGTTTTCATTAGTTTCGGGACTCTTTTCTTCTTTTGCACTATTTTTCCGTCTCGGATCGTAAGTCGTGAGCAGCGAAAAGGACGACAACCTAATCCACCATATTTCAATTACCGAATCCAATGCAACCTTGGGCAAGAAAACTTCGCCTCACGAAGACGCTGGGCCCCCAAACCAAGGGCTTGCGGCTTGAGGCCAGGTCTCCGTCGCTCCGGTGCCCATAACTTTTGATCCGTAACAAGTTACGCGGCGCACAGTATACCGTTGGAAAGCTCTTCGAGAGCTCTACGACGGGGTCAGCAAGTCTGCTCAACTGCGCCCATTTTCGGAGACCAAATTCGAACATTTTACCAGTTTCAGGATAATTTTCTTCTTTTGCTTTGTTTTTCCATCCCGGATCGTACGTCGTGAGCCGCAAAAAGGACGACAACCTAATATAACACATTTCTATTACCGAATAACATGGCACCTTGGGGAAGACAACTTCGCCTCACGTTGAGGCTGGGCCTACAAACCGAGGGCGTGGGGCTTAGGACCAGGTCTCCGTCTCTCCGGTGCCCATAACTTTTAATCCGTAAGGAGTTACGCGGTGCACAACATACCGTTGAAAAGTTCTCCGAGAGCTCTACAACGAGGGCAGCAAGCCTACTCGGCTGCACCCAATTTCAGAGCCCAAAATCAAACTTTTTCTTCAGTTTCGAGATAATTTTCTTGTTTTGCGCTGTTTTTCCGTCCCGGAACGTACGTTGTGAGCCGCGAAAATGACGACAACCTAATCTATCACATTTCTATTACTGAATAACACGGTACCTTAGACAAGAGAACTTTGCCTGACGTAGAGGCTGGGCCCGCAAACCAAGGGCGTGGGGCTTAGGACCAGGTGTCCGTCGCTCCGGTGTGCATAACTTTTGATCCATAAGGAGTTACGCGGCGCACAGCATACCGTTGGAAAGCTCTCCGAGAGCTCTACGACGGGAGCTGCAAGACTGCTCAGCTGAGACCATTTTCGGAGCCCAAAATTGAAAATTTTCATCAGTTTCGGGGCAATTTTCTTCTTTTGCGTTGCTTTTCCGTCCCGGATCATATGTCGTGAGCCGCGAAAAGGATGGCAAACTAATCCATCACATTTCTATTATCGAAAACACGGCACCTTAGGCAAGACTACTTCGCCTCATGTAGTGGTTGGGCCCGTAAACCGAGGGCGTGGGGCTTGGGACCAGGTCTCCGTCGCTCCGGTGCCTATAACGTTTGATCCGTAAGGAGTTACGCAGCGCACAGTATACCGTTGGAAAGCTCTCCAAGAGCTCTACGACAGGGGTAGCTGGCTTGGTCGGCTGCACCCATTTTTTGAGCCCAAAATCAAACGTTTTCATCAGTTTCGGGATAATTTTCTTCTTTTGCACTGTTTTTTCATCCAGGATAATACGTCGTGAGACGTGAAAAGGACGACAACCTAATCCATCATATTTCTATTACCGAATAACACGGTACCTTGGGCAAGACAACTTCGACTGACATAGAGGCTGGGCCCGCAAACTGAGGGCGTGGGGCTTAGGCTTGGGACTAGGACTCCGTCGCTCTGGTGCCCATAACGTTTGATCTGTAAGGAGTTACGCGGCGCACAGCATACAATTTCCGGACTAGGAAGCTTTTTAGCGCTCTACGACGAGGGCAGCAAGCTTGCTCGGCTGTGCTCGTTTTCAGAGCCCAAAATTAAATGTTTTCATCTGTTTCGGGACTCTTTTATTCTTTTGCACTGTTTTTCCGTCTCAGATCGTACGACGTGAGCCGCGAAAAGGACGACAACCTAATCCACCACATTTCTATTACCGAATCCCACGCAACCATGGGCAAGACAACTTCGCCACAAGTAGAGGCTGGGCCCGCAAACTGAGGGTGTGGTGCTTGAGACCAAATCTTTGTCGCTTCGGTGCCAATAACTTTTGATCCGCAAAGAGTTACGCGGCGCATAGCATACCATTGGAAAGCTCTCCGAGAGCTCTACGACGGGGGCTTCAAGCTTGCTCAACTGCGCCTATTTTTGGATCCCAAAATTGAACATTTTCATTAGTTTTGGGCCAATTTTCTTTTTTTGCGCTATTTTTCTTTCACGGGTAATACATCGTGAGCCGCGAAAAGGATGACAACCAAATCCATCACATTTCTATTACCGAATAACACGACACCTTGGGCAAGTCAAATTAGTCACATGTAGAGGCTGGGCCCGCAAACCGAGGGCGTGGGGATTGGAACCAGGTCTCCGTCACTCCGGTGCCCATAACTTTTGATCTGTAAGGAGTTACGCGGCGTACAGCATACCATTGGAAAGCTCTCCGAGAGCTCTACGATGGGGGCAGCAAGCCTGCTCGTCTGCGCCCATTTTTTGAGCCCAAAATTGAACGTTTTCATCAACTTCGGAACAATTTTCTTCTTTTGTGCTGTTTTTTCATCCCGGATCGTACGTCATGAATCGCGAAAAGGATGACAACCTAATCTATCACATTTCTATTACCGAATAACATGGCACCTTGGGCAAGACAACTTCCCCTCACATAGAGGCTGGGCTCGCAAACCGGGGGCATTGGGCTTAGGACCAGGTCTCCGTCGCTCCGGTGCCTATAACTTTTGATCCGTAAGGCGTTACGCGGCGTACAGCATACCTTTGGAAAGCTCTTCGAAAGCTCTACGATGGGGGCAGCAAGCCTGCTCGACTGGACCCATTTTCGATGCCAAAAATTGAACATTTTCATCAGTTTCAGAATATTTTTCTTCTTTTGCGCTGTTTTTGGGTCCCGGATCGTACGTCGTGATCGGCGAAAAGGACGACAACCTAATCCAACATATTTCTATTATCGAATAACATGGCACCTTTGGCAAGACAACTTTGCCTCACGTAGAGGCTGGGCCCGTAAACTAAGGGCATGGGGCTTGGGACCAAGTCTCCGTCGCTCCGGTACCCATAACTTTTGATCCGTAAGGAGTTACGCGGCGCACAACATACCGTTGGAAAGCTCTCTGAGAGCTCTACGACGGGGCAGCAAGCCTGCTCGACTGCGCAAATTTTCGGAGTCCAAAATCGAACACTTTCTTCAGTTTTGGGACACTTCTCTTCTTTTGCTCTGTTTTTCCGTCCCAGATCGTACGTCGTGAGCCGCGAAAAGGACGACAACCTAATCCATCACATTTCTATTACTGAATAACACGATACCTTGGGCAAGACAACTTCGCCTCACGTAGAGGCTGGGTCCACAAACCGAGGGCATGGGGCTTAGGACCAGGTCTCCGTCACTCCGGTGCCCATAACTTTTGATCCAAAAAGGAATTACGTGGTGTACAGCATACCGATGGAAAGCTCTCTGACAGATCTACGATGAGGCAGAAAGCTTGCTCGGCTGCGCCCCTTTTTCTCAGCGCAAAATCGAACGTTTTCATCATTTTCGGGACTCTTTTCTTCTTCGCACTATTTTTTCGTCTCAGATCGTACGTCGTGAGCTGCAAAAAGGACGACAACCTAATCCACAACATTTCTATTACCGAATAATATGGCACCTTGGGCAAGACAACTTCGCCTTACGTAGAGGCTGGGCCCGCAAGCATGGGGCTTGAGACCAGGTCTCCGTCGCTCCGGTGCCCATAACTTTTGATCCATAAGGAGTTACGCGGTGCACAGCATACTGTTGGAAAGCTCTCTGAGAGGTCTACGACGGGGACAGCAAGCCTGGTCGGTTGCGCCCATTTTCAGAACCTAAAATTGAACGCTTTCATTAGTTTCGAGACACTTTTATTCTTTTTCACGGTTTTTACGTCCCAGATCGTACGTCGTGAGCCGCGAAAAGGACGACAATCTAATCCATCACATTTCTATTATCGAATAACACGGTACCTTGGGCAAGACAACTTCGCCTCACGCAGAGGCTGGGCCCGCAACCCGACGGTGTGGGGTTTGGGACCTAGTCCCGGTTGCTCCGGTGCCCATAACTTTTGATCCGTAAGGAGTTACGCGGCGCACAGCATAGCGTTGGGAAGCTCTCCGAGAGTTCTACGACGGGGGCAGCAAGCCTGCTCGGTTGTGCCTATTTTTGGAGTCCAAAATCGAACACTTTCATCAGTTTTGGGATACTTTTCTTTTTTAGCGCTGTTTTTCCGTCCCAGATCAAACGTTGTGAGTCGCGAAAAGGATGACAGCCTAATCCATCACATTTCTATTACCAAATAACACAGTACCATGGGCAAGACAACTTCGCTTCACGTAGAGGCTGGGCCCGCAAACCGAAGGCGTGGGGCTTGGGACCAGGTCTCCGTTGCTCCAGTGCCCATAACTTTTGATCCGTAATGAGTTATGCGGCGTACAGCATACCGTTGGATAGCTCTCCGAGAGCTCTATGATGGGGGCAGCGACCTTGCTCGCCTGTGCCCAATTTCGGAGCCCAAAATCGAACGTTTTCATTAGTTTTGGGACAATTTTCTTCTTTTGCGCTGTTTTTTCATCCAGATCATACGTCGTGAGCCGCGAAAAGGACGACAAACTAATCCATCACATTTCTATTACCGAATAACACGGCACCTTAGGCAAGGCAACTTCACCTCACGTAGAGGCTGGGCCTGCAAACCGAGGGCGTGGGGCTTGAGACCTGGTCTCCGTCGCTCTGATGCCGATAACGTTTGATCCATAAGCAGTTACGCGGCGCACTGCATACCGTTGGAAAGCTCTCCAAGAGCTCTACGACAGGGGTAGCTAGCCTGGTCGGCTGCGCCCATTTTCAGAGCCCAAAATCGAACGTTTTCATTAGTATTGGGACAATTTTCTTCTTTTGCGCTGTTTTTCCATCCGGGATTGTACGTCGTGAGCCGGGAAAAAGACGACAGCCTAATCCATCACATTTCTATTACCGAATAACATGGTACCTTGGGCAAGACAACTTCGCCTCACATAGAGGCTGGGCCTGCAAACAGAGGGCATGGGGCTTGGGACTAGGTATCCGTCGCTCCGGTGCCCATAACTTTTGATCCGTAAGGAGTTACGCGGCGCACAACATACAGTTGGAAAGCTCTCTGAGAGCTCTACGACGAGGGCAGCAAGCTTGCTCGGCTGCGCCCATTATGAAAGTCCAAAATTGAATGTTTTCATCAGTCTCGAATTATACGACGTGAGCCACGAAAAGGACGACAACCTAATCCAACAAATTTCTATTTTCGAATCCCACACAACAATGGTAAGACAACTTCCCACACGTAGAGTCTGGGCCCGCAAACCGAGGGCGTGGGGCTTGCTACCAGGTCTCAGTCGCTTCGGTGCCCATAACTTTTGATCCGTAATGAGTTACGCGGCGCACAGCATATCGTTGGAAAGCTCTCCGAGAGTTCTACGATGGGGGCAGCAAGACTGCTTGGCTGTGTCCATTTTCGAAGCCTAAAATCGAACGTTTTCATTAGTTTTGGGACAATTTTCTTCATTTGCGCTGTTTTTTCGTCCCGGATCGTTCGTCGTGAGTCGCGAAAAGGACGACAACCTAATCCATCATATTTCTATTACCGAATAACACAATACCTTGGGAAAGACAACTTTACCTCATATAGAGGCTGGGCCCGCAAACCGAGGGCGTTGGGCTTGGGACCAGGTCTCCGTCGCTCCGGTGCCCATAACTTTTGATCCGTAAGGAATTAGGCGGCGCACAACATACTGTTGGAAAGCTCTCTGAGAGTTCTACGACGGGGGCAGCAAGCTTGCTCGGCTGCGCCCATTTTCAGAGTCCAAAATCGAACATTTTCATCAATTTTGGGACAATTTTCTTCATTTGTATTGTTTTTTGATCCCGGATCGTACGTCGTGAGCTGCGAAAAGGACAACAACCTAATCCATCACATTTCTATTACCGAAACCCATGCAACCTTGGGCAAGACAACTTCGCCTAATGTAGAGGCTGGGCCCGTAAACCGAGGGCGTGGGGCTTTGGACTAGGTCTCCGTCGCTCCGGTGCCCATAACTTTCGATCTGCAAGGAGTTACGTGGCGCACAGCATACCGTTGGAAAGCTCTCCGAGAGCTCTACGATGGGGGCAGCAAACCTGCTCGGCTGTGCCTATTTTCGGAGCCCAAAATCAAACGTTTTCATTAGTTTCAGGATAATTTTCTTCTTTTGCGCTATTTTTCCGTCACAGATCATACGTCGTGAGCCGCGAAAAGAACAACAACCTAATCCATCACATTTCTATTACTGAATAACACGGCACCTTGTGCAAGACAAATTCGCTTGATGTAGAGGCTGGGCCCTCAAATCGAGGGCGTGGGGCTTGGGACCAGGTCTACTTCACTCCGGTGCCCATAACTTTTGATCCATAAGGAGTTATGTTGTGCACATCATACCGTTGGAAAGCTCTCCGAGAGCTCTACGATGGGGGCAGCAAGCCTTCTCGACTGCGCCCAATTTTGGATAACAAAATTGAACATTTTCATCAGTTTCGGGACAATTTTCTTCTTTTGCGCTTTTTTTCTTTCTCGGATCATACGTCATGAGCCGCAAAAGGACTAAAACCTAATCCATCACATTTCTATTACCGAATAACACAGCACCTTGGGCAAGACAACTTCGCCTCACGTAGATGCTGGGCCCGCAAACCGGGGGAGTGGGGCTTGGGACCAGGTCTCCGTCGCTCCGGTGCCCATAACTTTTGATTCGTAAGGAGTTACGCGGCGTACAGCATACCATTTGAGAGCTCTCCGAGAGCTCTACGACGAGGGCAGCAAGCCAGCTCTGCAGCGCCCATTTTTGGAGCCCAAAATCAAATGTTTTCATCAATTTCGGAACAATTTTCTTCTTTTGCGCTGTTTTTTCGTCGCGGATCATACGTCGTGAGCCGCTAAAAGGATGACAACCTAATTCATCACATTTCTATTACCGAATAACATGGCACCTTGGGCAAGACAACTTCGCCTCACGTACAGGCTGGGCCCACAAACCGTGGGCGTGGGGCTTGGGACCAGGTCTCCGTCGCTCCAGTGCTCATAACTTTTGATCCGTAAAGAGTTACACGGCGCACAGTATAACATTGGAAAGCTCTCCGAGAGCTCTACAATGGGGGCAGCAAGCCAGCTCGACTGTACCCATTTTCGAAGTCCAAAATTGAATGCTTTCAATAGTTTCGGGATACTTTTCTTCTTTTGCGCTGTTTTTCCGTACCAGATCATATGTCGTTAGACGCTAAAAGGACGACAACGTATTCCACAACATTTCTATTACCGAATAACATGGCACCTTGGGCAAGATAACTTCGGCACACGTAGAGGCTGGGCCTGCAAACCGAGGGCGTAGGGCTTGGGACTAGGTCTCCGTCACTCCGATGCCCATAACTTTTGATCCAAAAAGGAATTATGCGGCGCACAGCATACCGTTGGAAAGCTCTTTGATAGCTCTACGACAGGGGCAGCAAGCTTGCTCGGCTGCGCCCATTTTCGGAGCCCAAAATCGAACGTTTTCATCAGTTTCGTGACTATTTTCTTCATTTGCACTATTTTTTTTATCTGGGATCGTACGTCGTGAGCCTCAAAAAGGACACCAACCTAATCCACAACATTTCTATTACCGAATAACATGGCACCTTGGGCAAGACAACTTCGCCTCACGTCGAGGTTGGGCCCGCAAACCGAGGTCGTGGGGTTTAGGACCAGTTCTCCGTCGCTCTGGTGCCCATAACTTTTGATTCATAAGGAGTTACGCGGCGCACAGCATACCGTTGGAAAGCTCTCCGAGAGCTGTACAACGTGGGTAGCAAGTCTGCTAGGCTGCGCCCATTTTTGCAGCCCAAAATCGAACGTCTTCATAAATTTCGGGACATTGTTCTTCTTTTGCATTGTTTTTCCGTCCCAGATGAAACGTCGTGAGCCGCGAAAAGGACAACAACCTAATCCATCACATTTCTATTTCCGAATAACACGGCACCATGTGCAAGAAATCTTCGCCTCACGTGGAGGCTGGGCCTGCAAACCGAGGGCGTGGGGCTTGGGACCAGGTCTCCGTCCCTCCAATGCCTATAACTTTTGATCCGTAAGGAGTTACGCGGTGCACAGCATACCGTTGGAAAGCTCTGTGAGAGCTCTACGACGGGGGCAGCAAGCCTGCTCGGCTGCGTCCATTTTTGGAGCCCAAAATCGAACGCTTTCATCAGTTTCGGGACAATTTTCTTCTTTTGCGCTATTTTTTGGTCCCAGATCGTACGTTGTGAGCCACGAAAAGGTCGACGACCTAATACATCACATTTGTACTACCGAATAACATGGTCCCTTGGGCAAGACAACTTCGCCTCACGTAGAGGCTGGGCCAGCAAACTGAGGACGTAGGGCTTGAGACTAGGCCTCCGTCGCTCCGGTGCCCATAACTTTTGTTCCGTAAGGAGTTACGCGGCGCACAACATACCGTTGGAATCCTCTCCGAAAGCTCTACGACGGGGGCAGCAAGCTTGCTTGGCTGCGCCCATTTTCGGATCCCAAAATCTAACTTTTTCATTAGTTTTGGGATAATTTTCTTCTTTTGCGCTATTTTTCCGTCGCGGATCATACGTTGTGAGCCGTGAAAAGAACAACAACCTAATCCATCACATTTCTATTATCGAATAACACGGCACCTTGGGCAATACAACTTCGCCTCACATAGAGGCTGGGCCCGCAAACCGAGGGCGTGGGGCTTGGGACAAGGTCTACTTCACTCCGGTGCCCATAACTTTTGATCCGTAAGGAGTTTCGCGGCGTACAACATACAGTTGGAAAGCTTTCCGATAGCTCTACGACAGGGGCAGCAAGCCTGCTCGTCTACGCCCATTTTTGGATACCAAAATCGAACATTTTTATCAATTTCGGGATAATTTTCTTCTTTTGCTCTATTTTTCTATCCCGGATCATACGTTGTGAGCCACAAAAAGGACGACAGCCTAATCTATCACATTTCTATTACCACATAACATGGCACTTTGGGCAAGACAACTTCGCCTCACGTAGAGGCTGGTCCCACAAACCGAGGGCGTGGGGCTTGGGACCAGGTCTCCGTCGCTCCGATGCCCATAACTTTTGATCTGTAAGGAGTTACGCAGCGTATAGCATACCGTTGGAAAGCTCTCAGAGAGCTCTACGATGGGGATAGCAAGCCGGCTTGTCTGCGCGCATTTTTGAAGCCCAAAATCGAATGTTTTCATCAGTTTCAGAACAATTTTCTTCTTTTGCGCTATTTTTTCATCCCGAATCGTACGTCGTGAGCTACGAAAAGGGCGACAACCTAATCCATCACATTTCTATTATCGAATAACAAGGCACCTTGGGCAAGGAAACTTCGCCTTACGTAGAGGCTGGGCCCGCAAACTGGGGGCGTGGGGATTGGGACCAGGTCTCCGTTGCTCCGGTGCCCATAACTTTTGATGTGTAAGGAGTTACACGGCGAACATCATACTTTTGGAAAGCTCTCCGAGAGCTCTACGACGAGGGCAGCAAGCCTGCTCGACTGTGAACATTTTCGGAGTGAAAAATCGAATGCTTTCATCAGTTTCGGGATACTTGTATTCTTTTACGCTGTTTTTCCGTCCCAGATCGTACGTCATGAGCAGCTAAAAGGACAACAACCTAATCCATCACATTTCTATTACAGAATAACAAGGCACCTTGGGCAGCACAACTTCGCCTCACATAGAGGCTGGGCCCGCAAACCGAGGGCGTGGGGCTTGGGACCGGGTCTCCGTCGCTCCGGTGCCCATAACTTTTGATCCGTAAGTAGTTACGCGGCGCACAACATACCGTTGGAAAGCTCTCAGAGATCTCTACGACAAGGGAAACAAGCCGGCTAGACTGCGACCATTTTTGGATACCAAAATCGAACATTTTCATCAGTTTCAAAACAATTTTCTTCTTTTGCGCAATTTTTCTGTCCCGGATCATACGTCGTGAGCCACGAAAAGGACGACAACTTAATCCATCACATTTCTATTACCGCATAACACAGCACCTTGGGCAAGACAACTTCGCCTTCGAGTAGAGGCTGGGCCCGCAAACCGGGGGCGTGGGGCTTGGGACCAGGTCTCCGTCGCTCTAGTGCCCATAACTTTTGATTCTCAAGGAGTTTCACGGCACACAACATACTTTGTTGGAAAGCTCTCCGAGAGCTCTACGATGGGAGAAGCAAGCCTGCTCAACTGCTCCCATTGTTGGATACCAAAATTGAACATTTTCATCAGTTTCGGGATAATTTTCTTCTTTTGCGCTATTTTTCTGTCCCGGATTATACGTCGTGAGCCACGAAAAGGACGACAACCTAATCCATCACATTTCTATTACCGCACAACACGTCACCTTGGGCAAGACAACTTCGCCTCACGTAGAGGCTGGTTCCGCAAACCGAGGGCATGGGGCTTGGGACCAGGTCTCCGTCGCTCCGGTGCCCATAACTTTTGATCCTTAAGGAGTTACGCAACGTACAGCATACCGTTGGAAAGCTCTCTGAGAGCTCTACGACGGGGGTAACAAGCTGGCTCGTCTGCACCCATTTTTGGAGCCCAAAATTGAATGTTTTCATCAGTTTCACCCATTTTTGGAGCCCAAAATCGAACGTTTTCATCAGTTTCGGAATAATTTTCTTCTTGTGCGCTATTTTTTCGTCCCGGATGGTACGTCATGAGCCGCGAAAAGGACAACAACCTAATCCATCACATTTCTATTACCGAATAACATGGCACCTTGGGCAAGGCAACTTCACCTCACGTAGAGGCTGGGCCCGCAAACTGGGGGCGTAGGGATTGGGACCAGGTCTCTGTTGCTCCGGTGCCCATAACGTGTAAGGAGTAACGCGGTGAATAGCATACCGTTGGAAAGCTCTCCGAGAGCTCTACGACGGGGGCAACAAGCCTGCTCGACTGTGAACATTTTCGGAGTCCAAAATCGAACGCTTTCATTAGTTTCAGGACACTTTTCTTCTTTTGCGCTATTTTTCCGTCCCAGATCGTACGTCGTGAGCAGCTAAAAGGACGACAACCTAATCCATCACATTTCTATTACCGAATAACATGGCAACTTGGGCAGGACAACTTCGCCTCTCGTAGAGGCTGGGCCCGCAAACCGAGGGCGTGGGGCTTAGGACCAGGTCTCCGTCGCTCTGGTGCCCATAACTTTTGATCCGTAAGGAGTTACGCGGCGCACAGCATACCGTTGGAAAGCTCTCCGAGAGCTCTACGACGGGGGCAGCAAGCCTGCTCGACTGTGCCCATTTTCGGAGTCCAAAATCGAACGCTTTCATCAGTTTCGGGACACTTTTCTTCTTTTGCGCAGTTTTTCCTTCCCAGATCATACGTCGTGAGCCGCTAAAAGGACGACAGCCTAATCCATCAAATTTCTATTACTGAATAACATGTCACCTTGGGCAAGACAACTTCGCCTCACGTAGAGGCTGGGCCCGCAAACCGCGGGCGTGGGGCTTGGGACTAGGTCTCCGTCGCTCCGGTGCCCATAACTTTTGATCCGTAAGGAGTTACGCGACGCACAGCATACCGTTGGAAAGCTCTCCGAGAGCTCTACGATGAGGGCAGCAAGCATGCTCGACTGTGCCCATTTTCGGAGTCCAAAATCGAATGCTTTCATCAGTTTCGGGACACTTTTCTTCTTTTGCACTATTTTTCCGTCCCAGATCGTACGTCGTAATCCGCTAAAAGGACGACAACCTAATCCATCACATTTCTATTACCAAATAACATGGTACCTTGGGCAAGATAACTTCGCCACACGCAGAGGCTGGGCCCGCAAACCGAGGGCATGGGGCCTAGGACCAGGTCTCCGTCGCTCTGGTGCCCATAACTTTTGATCCGCAAGGAGTTACGCGGCATACAACATAGCGTTGGAAAGCTCTCTGACAACTCTACGACGGGGGTAGCAAGCTTGCTAGGCTGCGCCCGTTTTCGGAGCCCAAAATTGAATGTTTTCATCAGTTTCTGGACTCGTTTATTCATTTGCATTGTTTTTTCGTCTCAGATCGTACGTCGTGAGCCGCAAAAAGGACGACAACCTAATCCACAACATTTCTATTACCGAATAACATGGTACCTTGGGCAAGACAACTTCGCCTCACGTAGAGGCTGGGCCCTCAAACCGAGGTTGTGGGGCTTAGGACCAGGTCTCCGTCGCTCCGGTGCCCATTACTTTTGATCCATAAGGAGTTACGCGGCGCACAACATACCGTTGTAAAGCTTTCCGAGAGCTCTACAACTGGGGCAGCAAGCCTTCTAGACTGTGCCCATTTTTGCAGCCCAAAATCGAACGTCTTCATCAGTTTCGAGACACTTTTATTCTTTTGCACTGTTTTTCCAATCCCAGATCATACGTCGTAAGTCGCGAAAAGGATTACAACCTAATACATCATATTTCTATTACCGAATAACATAGTACCTTGGGCAAGACATCTTCGCCTCACGTAGAGGCTGGGCCAGCAAACCTAGGGCGTGGGGCTTGGGACTAGGTCTCCGTCGCTCCGGTGCCCATAACTTTTGATCCGTAAGGAGTTACGTGGCGCACAACATACCATTGGAAAGCTCTCTGAGAGCTATTTGACGGGGGTAGCGAGCTTCCACTACTGTGCCCATTTTCGAAGCCTAAAATCGAACGTTTTCAGTAGTTTCAGGATAATTTTCTACTTTTGTGCTATTTTTCTGTCCCGGATCGTACGTCGTGTGCCCCGAAAAGGAAGACAATCTAATCCATCACATTTCTATTACGAAATCCCATGCAACCTTGGGCAAGACAACTTCGCCTCACGTAGAGGCAAGGCCCGCAAACCGAGGGCGTGGGGCTTGAGACGAGGTCTCCATCGCTCCGGTGCCCATAACTTTTGATCCGCAAGGAGTTACATGGCGCACATCATAACGTTGGAAAGCTTTCCGAGAGCTCTAAGATGGGGGCATCAAGCTTGCTCGGCTGGGCCCATTTTCGGAGCCCAAAATCGAACTTTTTCATTAGTTTTGGGATAATTTTCTTCTTTTGCGCTGTTTTTCCGTCTCAGATCATAAGTCGTGAGCCGCGAAAAGAAGAACAACCTAATCCATCACATTTCTATTACCGAATAACACGGCACCTTGGGCAAGACAACTTTGCCTCACGTAGAGGCTGGGCCCGCAAACCGATGGCGTAGGGCTTGGGACCAGGTCTACTTCACTCCGGTGCCCATAACTTTTGATCCGTAAGGAGTTACGTGGCGTACATCATACCGTTGGAAAGCTCTTCGAGAGCTCTACGACGGGGGCAGCAAGACTGCTCGACTGCGCCCATTTTTGGATACCAAAATCGAATATTTTCATTAGTTTCGGGATAATTTTCTTTTTTTGTACTATTTTTCTGTCCCAGATCATACGTCATGAGCCGCGAAAAGGACGACAACCTAATCCATCACACTTCTATTACTGCATAACACGGCACCTTGGGCAAGACAACTTCGCCTCACGTAGAGGCTGGGTCAGCAAACCGGGGGCGTGGGGCTTAGGACTAGCTTTCCTTCGCTCTGGTGCCCATAACTTTTGATCCGTAAGGAGTTACGCGGCGTACAGCATACCGTTGGAAAGCTCTCGGAGAGCTCTACGACTGGGGTAGCAAGCCTGCTCGGCTGCGTCCATTTTTTGGAGGCCAAAATCTAACGTTTTCATTAGTTTTGGAATAATTATCTTCTTTTGCGCTGTTTTTTCGTCCCGGATCGTACGTCGTGAGCCGCGAAAAGGACGACAACCTAATCCATCACATTTCTATTACCGAATAACATGTCACCTTGGGCAAGACAACTTCATCTCACGTAGAGGCTGGGCCCGCAAACCGAGGGCGTGGGGCTTGGGACCAGGTCTCCGCTGCTCCGGTGCCCCTAACTTTTGATCCGTAAGGAGTTACGCGGCGCACAGCATACCGTTGGAAAGCTCTCCGAGAGCTCTACGACGGGGGAAGCAAGCCTGCTCGATTGCACCTAGTTTCGGAGTCCAAAATCAAACGCTTTTATCAGTTTCGGGATAATTTTCTTCTTTTGTGCTATTTTTCTGTCCCGGATCATACGTCGTGAGCCGCGAAAAGGACGACAACCTATTCCATCACATTTCTATTACCGAATAACACGGTACCTTGGGCAAGACAACTTTGCCTCACGTAGAGGCTGGGCCCGCAAACCGAGGGCGTGGGGCTTGGGACCAGGTCTCCATCGCTCCAATGCCCTTAACTTTTGATCCGCAAGGAATTACGCAGCGCACAGCATACCGTTGGAAAGCTCTCTGACAGCTCTACGACGGGGGCAGCAATCTTGCTCGGTTGCTTCCATTTTCATAGCCCAAAATTGAATGTTTTCATCAATTTCGGGACTCTTTTCTTCATTTGTACTGTTTTTTCGTCTCAGATCGTACGTCGTGGCCGCAAAAAGGATGACAACCTAATCCACAACATTTCTATTACCGAATAACATGGCACCTTAGGCAAGACAACTTCGCCCCAAGTAGAGGCTGGGCCCGAAAACCGAGGTCGTGGGGCTTGGGACCAGGTCTCCGTCGCTCCGGTACCCATTACTTTTGATATGTAATGAGTTACGCGTCGCACAGCATACCATTGGAACGCTCTCCGAGAGCTCTACGATAGGACAGTGAGCCTACTAGGCTGCGTGTTACTCCCCAACCCGGCCTATAAAGGTTAGACTAGGGTGTGATATAAACATTCAAGTCATGTCTCGTACTCAATCGTTCATGAAAGTTTAACACTTAACGTTTAGCCTAGAGTCCACAATTTTTTTGGAAAACCGACAGCATAACGGCTGTAATTGGGCTCTTTAGTTTGACCTAGTTCTCTAAACGCCTCAAAATTTCCAATCTCAATTTCATTTCCAATAAAGATTACTATTCATCAATTGAAACGCTACTAGTTGTCTCGAAGTCTCGTTTGATTAATAGCCTAGCATGATACTATGTCTCGTTTGTTTGTTAATCCTTGTTACAAACGTACCTGTTGATCTTAGCTTATCAATGAGTACCTGCTTAAGATTTGATGGGTTCATTTTACTTAATTCCTACCTGATACTTCATAATCCTATGATAGGTACCAGCCAATAACGATAGCAAAATGACCACAGTAGTGTCTATCTAGTTATTATTAGTACAAACCAAAATTAGACCCCAAATTACAACGGGGGTCTTTTACATTACAACAACAAGCAACATAAAAGAAATAGTCTTCAAGCAACATATTGTTCACAAAATGGCCATAGTCACATAAGGCACGTAGGGCAAGCAATCATTCTAAAGAATCATCGTTAGGCACATTGTCCTCGGGTACCTGTTCTTGGTCTTCTTCACTTGAGATGATAAAAGAGGGTGAGTCCTTATGAACTCAGCGAGGGGGAACGAGAAATAAGTTTTGAAGCTCATTTTTCGGTTCAACTTATGAAAACCATTTTTGCAAGCATGAATATATCACAAGTAAGTACATAACATAATATCAAAGTAAAGGAACACAATTACCCGTCTTTCCTCCCCGAGGTCCTCTAGGAACCAAGCGAGAGTACTTATACACATAGTGAAAAGGATACGGTGAGCTTTTGCTCTCAATTTATGTCAGTATCAGTTGTTGCGGCCGGCTTCAAATAATCCCCTTATCACGCCAAATGGGTATACACCGGATATACCCCGAAATCCTACGACCCAACTCTCCTTGGAAGTCTAGCCCCCAAGCGAGAAAGGGAAGTGGACAATAGTAGTCACGGTTGCACCGGCAAGCCCGATGCCGCCCAGTGTGCGTGAACGCTACCACTCCAGAATGAAAGGTTGCAACCTTGTATGCAATGCACATTTATGACATTTAATATATCACATTAGGAGGACAACAAAGTAGGTTGCCTCCAAGCAGTCATAAGATTGAACATTGACAAGTAAACAAGCGAGGCACGATAAGACAAGTAATTTCACTTGAAAGGCACATGGAGTTATATGAACATTAAATGGGCAGCCATGTAACGCATATAATTTAAGTCATATAACTTATTTCGAAGTTCACGTAATCAAATAATAATATTATTCATCATGCAACGACATCTACATGGAACCGGGTGCAACATACCGTTGGAAAGCTCTCTGAGAGCTCTACGACGGGGGTAGCAAGCCTACTCGGTTGCGCCAATTTTTGGAGCCCAAAATCGAACGTTTTCATCAGTTTCAGAACAATTTTCTTCTTTTGCGCTGTTTTTCCGTCCTGGATCGTACGTCGTGGGCCGCGAAAAGGACAACAACCTAATCTATCACATTTATATTACCGAATAACATGGCACCTTGGGCAAGACAACTTCGCCTCACGTAGAGGCTGGGCCCACAAACCGAGGGCGTGGGGCTTGGGACCAAGTCTCCGTCGCTCCGGTGCCCATAACTTTTGATCCGTAAGGAGTTATGCGGGGCACAGTATACCGTTAGAAATCTCTCCAAGGCTCTCCGACAAAAGCAACAAGCCTGTTCTACTGTGCCCATTTTCGGAGCCCAAAATCGAACGTTTTCATCAGTTTCAGGACATTTTTCTTCTTTTGCGCTGTGTTTCTGTCCCGGATCGTACGTCGTGAGCTGCGAAAAGGACGACAACCTAATCTATCACATTTCTATTACCGAATCCCACGGCACCTTGGGCAAGAAAACTTCGCCTCACGTAGAGGCTGGGCTGGCAAACCGAGGGCGTGGGGCTTGGGACCAGGTCTCCGTCGCTCCGGTGCCCATAACTTTTTATCCGTAAAAAGTTACGCGGCGCACAGCATACCGTTGGAAAGCTCTCCGAGAGCTCTACGACGGGAGCAGCAAGCCTGCTCAGCTGCGCCTATTTTTGAAGCCCAAAATTGAACATTTTCATCAGTTTTGGGACAATTTTCTTCTTTTACGCTGTTTTTCCGTCCCGGATCATACGTTCTGAGTCGCGAAAAGGTCGACAACCTAATCCATCACATTTCAGTTACAGAATAACAAGGCACCTTGGGCAAAACAACTTCTACTCACGTAGTGGCTGGCCCCGCAAACTGAGGGCATAGGGCTTGGGACCAGGTCCCCGTCGCTCCGGTGCCCATAACTTTTGATCCGTAAGGAGTTACGCGACGTACAGCATACCGATGGAACGCTCTCTAAGAGTTCTACGACAAGGGTAGCGAGCCTGCTTTGCTGCGCCCATTTTTGGAGCCCAAAATCGAACGTTTTCATCCGTTTCGGGACCATTTTCTTCTTTTGCACAGTTTTTTCATCCCAGATCATGAGTCGTGAGCCGCGAAAAGGACTACAACCTAATTCATCACATTTCTATTACTGAATAACAAGGCATCTTGTGCAAGACAGCTTCACCTCACGTAGAGGCTGGGCCCACAAACCGAAGGCGTAGGGCTTGGGACCAGGTCTCAGTCACTCCGGTACCCATTATTTTTGATCTGTAGGGAGTTACGCGGTACACAGCATACCGTTGGAAAGCTCTCTGAGAGCTCTACGACGGGGGCACCGAGCCTGCTCAGCTGCGCCCATTTTCAGTGTGAGGCCCGACCTAGATTTACGTGCCTTGACCTAGATTTAAGAACCGTGTTTCGTTTTGTGTGCCTTGCATTGAATTACATGCATTCATTTAGGGTTGCGTGCATTTACTTGGAAAATGTACATTCGTCTCGTAGTTCGTGCCCTACCTCGTAGTGCGTGCCCTAGACCTAGGAAAGCGTGCCCTCACGCTAATCAAGAAAGCATCTTACATGAAGCACTAGATTAATAATTAATCCTACAAATCCCACTAACTAATATTAAATTGCTAATTCAACCCACTAGAGGACAAAATCTCACAAAAAGCTAGATATTCTTTATTCTTTGCATACCGCAAACACACAATAAAATAAGCCTTGAACAAACAAAAAATTCATATTCTAGCAATGCCTTGGCCGACCACCTTGTGAGCATTTGTGCTAGCTTGCTTAATTCAAATTAATTCCTAGACATTCTATGACAATTCTATGACACAAATGCATAAAAAAGTAGCTCAAAACCCTCCCCAAAGCTCCACCATTTCAACACAAGCTCCATGCCCATACTAGATAATTCAAAATGCTTCTTGAAGACACAAAAGTCTGAAATTTATATGCCCAAGGCCGACACAAGCTCCTTGCCCAACAAAGCTTTTATTTTTCTTTCATTTCTCTCATTTTCCTCTTATTTTTCTCTCTCCCTCTCATTCTTCTCTCTCTCTCTTGGACCTAGCCGAATATTGTAGACTCCATAGCTAAGTTCTTCATCCTAAGGCTCTTCAAGACTTCCAAGCAACCAAGGAACTCGACCAAGCAAAGCTAGGAGCAAAGAAATGCACATGCAAGCCTTTAGCACTTCCATTTCGGTTTAGGTGAGTTTGCTAGCTTCCATTTCTTTTCTTCTTGTTCTAACCACATGCACCTACTAAGAACTTGGTTACTAAGCTAGGAAACTTGAGAAAATCGAGTGGTCTCTCGGCTAAGCAAGGAAAAAGATCAACTTTGTGCTTCACCAAGAGTCTTGTGCACCTTCTTGTTGTTTTGCTAAGGTGAGGGCCAAAACTTCTTGAAAATCTTTCAAAAAACCACATGCATGCCCTTAAATGTCTATCTTTACTTTTGTACTTGAGATATATGTATGTTCACGAGCTTTTATAAACATGCATGGCAAGATTTTTGGCTAGAATGTGATGATAGATGAAATCGTGCATGTGACAGCTTTCTGTCTTGTTGGTACGAGGTGATTTTGGCTAGGTAAATGATGTTGAAAATGCATAAAAATTGGTAGATAACTAGTTTTTCCAATTCTGAGCACGTTTTGCAGAAATAGACCAAAGCTAATTTTGACTCTAAGGTACTCAAAACGGCTAATTATCAAAATGTGTCCAAATGTGATATCCAAAATGCATAAAATTTGGTTGGAAGCTAGATTTTGTCAGTTTTGGAAATTATTGTCAAAAATGGACTAAGGATAAATCTGACCCTAAGGCCCTAAAAAACGACAAGTATTGAAATGTGTGCAAATTTGGATAGTTTTGTGTAGTTTCACTGTTTTGGCTATAACTATTGAACCCAAACTCCAAATGATGCGAGGTTCATTTCTGAATTTAGTTCACTCCTTAAGATTTAATTTGACATCTTATTCACTGGAATTGGAGATTGTTTGCTTATCTTAATGATTGTGAGAATCCAGTCCATTGCAGTGAGGGTTTCACTTAGTGATATGCTTAGAAAAATTATTGTAGCTTCTCTTGTTGTATTAAATGCTTGGGATTATGGCATTGGGATATTGTGTGGACTGTTTTGAATACTAGAGGGTGTTTGGATTAATCAATGCATGGCTTGAGTTTGATTTTGAGATGACTTGGGGCTTAATCGCACAGGTAAGCACGAATTAAAACCCTAGTGACTAGGTAAATTCACTAAGTGTTGATCCTATGAATATCGTGTTTAATTATATGTTTAGTAGGCTGCCCGTAGTTGCCCTTGTAGCCCTAAATGTGATTTTGATGATTACATGTTGACAAGTAGGCCTTTCTTGCACCGGGTCCCACGTAGATGTCGTTGCATGATGAATAATCTTATTATTTAATTACGTGAAATTTGAAATGAGTTATATGACTTGATTTACATGCGTTACATGGCTGCCCGTTTAATGTTCATATAACTCCATGTGCCTTTCAAGTGAAATTACTTGTCTTATCGTGCCTCGCTTGTTTACTTGTCAATGTGCAATCTTATGACTGCTCGGAGGCAACCTACTTTGTTTTACTCCTAATGTGATATATTAAATGTCATAAATGTGCATTGGATACAAGATTGCAACCTTTTATTCTGGCGTGGTAGCGTTATCGGGCTTGCCGGTGCAACTGTGACTACCATTATCCAATTCCCTCTCTCGCTTGGGGGCTAGACTTCCTTGGAGAGTTGGGTTGTAGGATTTCGAGGTACATCCGGAGTACACCCATTTGGCGTGATAAGGGGATGATTTGAAGTCGGCCGCAACAATTAATACTGGAATTGAACTGAGAGCAAAAGCTCACCGTATCCTTTTCACTATGTGTATAAGTACTCTCGCTTGGTTCCTAGAGGACCTCGGGGAGAAAAGATAGGTAATTGTGTTCCTTTACTTCTACGTTGCGTTATGTACTTACTTGTGATATATTCATGCTTGCAAAAGGATTTTTCATAAGTTGAACCGGAAAATGAGTTTCAAAACTTATTTCTCATTCCCCCTCACTGAGTTCATAAGGACTCACCCTCTTTTATCATCTCAGGTGAAGAAGACCAAGAACAGGTACCCGAGGACGACGTGCCTAATGATGATCCCTTGGAATGATTGCTTGTCCTACGTGCCTTGCTTGATTATGGCCATTTGTGAATACTTTGTTGCTTGAAGACTATTTCATTTCTTATGATGTTTGTTGTTGTATTATAAAAGACCCCCGTTGTAATTTGGGGTCTAATTTTGGCTTGTACTGATAATAACTAGATAGACACTACTATGGTCGTTTTGCTATCGTCATTGGCTAGTATCTATCATAGGATTATGAAGTATCATGTAAGGACTAAGTAAAATGAACCTATCCAATCTTAAGTAGGTACTCATTCTTAAGCTAAGATTAACAGGTACTTTTGTAATGAGGATTAACAAACAAACGAGACATAGTATCATGCTAGGTTATTAATCAAACGAGACTTCGAGATAACCAGTAGGCATTTCAATTGATGGTAAATAGTAATCTTAGTTGGAAATGAAATTGAGATTGAAAAATTTGAGGTGTTTAGAGAATTAGGTCAAACCAAAGAGCCCAATTACAGACGTTATGCTACCGGTTTTCCAGAAAATTATGGAGTTTAGGCTAAAACGTAAGTGTTAAACTTTCATGAACGATTGAGTACGAGACATGACTTGAACGTTTAGATCACACCCTAGTCTAACCTTTATAGACCGGGTTAGGGCGTGACACCTTATATAAAAAGAAATGGTATCAGAGCATAGATTGCTTAAGCCAGGCTTAACTCTCGGACCATGGGTAGAACCCTAAGGTAATTAGGATGACTTGTTTATATGTTATTGTGTGAGAATGTTAAATGTGCCTTCTATGTTCTATGTGCTTAAGTGATTAACATGTCTTAATTGTTTCTGGAATTGTGTATCTATATTATGTTGCATATCTTATGCATTAAATTCTTGTTTGTCGTATTTCAATAAATTGTGCATCGTAATCTGTGCCTATAGATGGTTGGCCCTAGTACCTGCACTACTAATAGGAGCGGTGAACCGCAAATGACCGGAGATGCTTATCAAACTAATCCCGACATAGCTATGTTTAACATGATGGCAAATGTTATGGATCACGTGTCACGGGTGATGGAACGTCAAGATGCACGTGAAGCAAACAATAACAACAACAGGAATGATGGTAACCATGGGAGACATAGCAGAATGAGGGAGTTCCTTGACTTTCGCCCGTCCAAATTCCACGGGGAAGCTGATGATGAGAAAGTAGAGGCTTGGCTATCTGAGATTGAAAGGATTTTCACGCCACTTGATTATACTAATGAAGAAAAGGTGGAGTTTGCGGTGTTTCTGTTGCACGGGGATGCTGAGCATTGGTGGCACACTGTGGAGGCACTGTGGGAAACTGATCATACACTTCGCTTGTGGGGTAATTTCGTTAAGGCATTCAAGGAGAAATATGTACCTGCAGTTTCCAGGTAGAGGCGGATTGAGGAATTCATGCACTTGAACCAGGGTAACATGACGGTGGCCCAGTACGAGGCTCATTTTGATCGATTGTCCCGCTATGATCAATACATGGTCAGTACTCCTAAGGCGAAGGTGTGGAAATTCACTACTGGATTGAGGCCAGAGATTCAGGACTAGTTGGCTTCGCATGACTTCGATACCTATTCTGCTCTATTTGCTGTTGTTTCTCGAGTTGAGAAGAGAAAACTTGATAGAGCCGGTTCGAGTCAGCCGAACAAGAAACCATACCAGCCTTCAGGTCAACAGAGGAAATTCCAGAGCCAGAGTCGTAATTAGGGCCAGAGCCAGAACAGACCAGTTAATAACCGTGGCCCGACTAAAGCGCCATCAGCCTCTTCCACCCACGGATCCATAGGTAGTTCACTTGCTACTCAGTCTGTCAACTGTTCTTACTATGACAAGAAGGGTCACACCGAGGCCCAGTGCTGGAAGAAGTCAGGACGATGTGTGCGGTATGACAGTGATCAGCATTAGATCAAGGATTGCCCTAAATGGCAAGTAGGACAGAATCAGGTTAAACCAGCTGGTAGAGGCAAGACTCCAGTTCCTAGAGTTCAGGCTCGAGCTTATGCTATTGAGTGCGAGGAGCTTCCAGAGGAGACCGCTGTTGTTGAAGGTACATTCTTCATACTGAATCAACCTGTTAGGGTGCTAATTGATCCGAGTGCTACTCATTCATTTATTACTCCCTTATGTGTGCAACGTGTGAAACTACGACTTGTATGTTTGCCTTACGAAGTAGAAGTTGGTACTCTGATGGGTTCTAAACTTGTTACTAGCTCAGCTTGTAAAGCATGTAAAATCCAAATTAAAGATAGGGAATTCTCAGCCAATCTTATTGTATTACCTTTTCGAGACTATGAAGTCATATTAGGGATGGACTGGTTGGCAAAGCATCATGACCAACTAGATTGCCGAATGAAGATTGTAACATTCCGGATACCTGGTCAACCAATATTGGAGGTAATGGGTCGAAGAGACTTCACCGGGAGTTCCATCATTTCATCTACAAAAGCAGTGAAGTTCTTGAGAAAAGGGTGTAGAGGATACTTAGCTTACCTCATCAACAAGCCGTCGGACAAAGCTAAGTTGGATGAGATGCTAGTGATTAAAGATTATGCAGATGTATTTCCAGAAGAATTGCCCAGTTTACCCCCAAATCGGGAGATCGAGTTCATTATAGAATTACTGCTTGGCACCCAGCCGATATCTAAAGCTCCCTATCATATGGCACCAGCTGAGCTACAAGAATTGAACGACCAATTGCAAGGATTGTTGAAGAAGGGGTTTGTTCAACCAAGTTCTTCTCCATGGGGTGCGCCAGTCCTATTTGTAAAGAAGAAAGACGGAACGTTGAGGCTATGCATCGATTACCGAGGATTGAACCAAGTGACTGTCAAGAATAAATACCCACTTCCACTGATCGATGAGTTATTTGATCAACTTCAAGGAGCCAAAGTGTATTCGAAGCTCGACTTGAGGCAAGGGTACTATCAGTTGCAGATCAAACAGGAGGATGTGCCAAAAACGGCTTTCAGGACAAGATATGGGCATTATGAATATGTGGTGATGCCATTTGGACTAACCAATGCCCCTGCAGCCTTTATGGACTTGATGCACAGGGTGTTTCAACCCTACTTGGACCAATTTGTAGTGATCTTCATTGATGATATTTTGGTATACTCGAAATCCGAGGCTGAGCATGAACAACATTTGCGGTTGGTACTGCATAAACTTCGAGAGCATCAATTGTATGTGAAGTTTAGCAAATGTGAATTTTGGTTGCAGCAGATTGCATTTTTAGGGCATATTATATCCCAAGAGGGAATAGCAGTGGATCCAGCAAATATAGAAGCGGTGATGTCTTGGAAGAAGCCAGAAAATGTTATAGAGGTTCGGAGTTTTCTTGGTCTAGCCGGCTATTATCGGAGGTTCGTGAAGGATTTCTCTAAGATCGCAGGACCGCTTACAAAGCTCACTCAAAAGAAAACAAAGTTCGTGTGGGATGACAAGTGTGAGAACAGCTTCCAAGAATTGAAGAAAAGATTGACTACTGCACCTGTTCTTGCATTACCTGAAGGGAGTCAAGGTTTTGTAATCTATAGCGATGCTTTGAAAGAAGGTCTAGGTTGTGTGTTGATGCAAAATGGTAGAGTGATTGCGTATGCTTCTAAGAAACCGAAGCCGTATGAGTTAAACTACCTGACGCATGATTTGGAGTTAGTGGCTATTGTGTTTGCACTCAAGAAATGGAGGCACTATCTGTGGGGTAACAAGTTCGATGTGTTTACTGATCACAAGAGCTTGAAATACTTGTTCTCACAAAAGGAGTTGAACATTAGGCAAAGACGGTGGATGGAGCTTTTGGATGATTATAACTGCACAATCAATTATGTGACTGGTAAAGCGAATGTAGTTGGAGATTCCTTAAGTAGGAAAGCGAGCATGGCAAAACTGGAACTCAAGGTGCAGGAGTTGTTGGAGGAAGCATTTTTGTGGAAACCACAATTGACTCGGAAAGGGTTACTATTTGCCACTACATAGGTTCAATCGACCTTGTTGTCTGAATTACGAAAGGCTCAACAGAAGGACCAACAGTTTCAGAAGATTAAAGAAAGCAACAAAGATTTCAAGTTTCATGATGATCGTGTTTGGAGGTTTAGGAATCGGATTTGTGTTCCTAATGAGCCAGAGCTGAAAAAGAAGATTCTTGAAGAAGCCCATAATTCAAGATATACTATTCACCCCGGCGGAACAAAGATGTACCGGGATTTGAAGCAGCACTATTGGAGGAATAACATGAAGAGAGAGATCGCGGAGTTTGTGGCACGGTGTTTGACTTGCCAGAGAGTCAAAACGGAACATCAACGACCAGCAGGTTTATTACAGCCGTTGGAGATTCCTCAATGGAAATAGGAACATATAACTATGGACTTTGTCATGGACCTGCCCAGGTCATAAAAGGCTCATGACGCCGTTTGGGTCATAGTGGATAGATTGACTAAGTCAGCGCACTTCTTACCGATGAACAAGGAGGATAGTCCTAAGAAATTGGGAGATATGTATGTGGCGGAGATTATAAGATTGCACGGGATGCCTGTGAGTATTATATCGGATAGGGATCCTCATTTTACCTCCTGATTTTGGAAGAGATTGCAAGAAGCTTTGGGAACGAAGTTGAGATTCAGCACGGCTTATCACCCTCAGACTGATGGACAATCGGAGAGAACTATTCAGATTCTGGAGGATATGCTGAGGGCGTGTGTTTTAGACTTCGGGAAAGGTTGGGAGAAATATCTGTCTCTAGCGGAGTTCGCTTATAATAATAGTTATCAGGCCACTATCGAGATGGCCCCATTTGAGGTGTTGTATGGATGTAAGTGTTGATCCCCAATTTACTGGGATGAAGTAGGTAAGACGAAGACTTTTGACCCGACCCTTCTACCTAAACTTGTGAAGACTGTTGATAATATCCATCTTATCTGGAAACGGATGCTTACCACCCAGAGCAGGCAGAAAAGTTATGCAGACCGACAGAGACGGAGCCTCGAGTTTGAGGTCGGCGACAAGGTGTTCTTGAAGATATCACCCCTGAGGGGACTGATTAAACACGGCAAGGGTGGAAAGTTGAGTCCGAGATTTGTAGGACCATTTGAGATAATTGAGAAGGTTGGCAAGTTGGCGTATTGCCTGGAACTACCCCAAAACCTCTCCAATATTCATGACGTCTTTCATGTTTCGATGCTACGGAAGTATCGCCCTGATCCATCGCATATCTTGGAGCCAGAGCCGTTGCAGCTTCGTGAGAACTTGTCTTATGAAGAGAAGCCCATTTGGATCCTAGACCAGCAAGATCCGGAGTTGCGCAGCAAATCTATAACGATGGTGAAAGTGTTATGGGATCATCATGGAGTTGAAGAAGCAACGTGGAAAAGGCGAGACCAGATAGAGCAACAATATCCAGTTTTATTTCAAAGGTAATATTGAATTTCGGAACGAAATTCTTTTAAGAAGGGGAGGATGTGAGGCCCGACCTAGATTTGCGTGCCTTGACCTAGATTTAAGAACCGTGTTTCATTTTGTGTGCCTTGCATTGAATTACATGCATTCATTTAGGGTTGCGTGCATTTACTTGGAAAACGTACATTCGTCTCGTAGTTCGTACCTTATCTCGTAGTGCATGCCCTAGACCTAGGAAAGCGTGCCTTCACGCTAATCAAGAAAGCATCTTACACGAAGCACTAGATTAATAATTAATCATACAAATCCCACTAACTAATATTAAATTGCTAATTCAACCCACTAGAGGACAAAATCTCACAAAAAGCTATATATTCTTTATTCTTTATTCTTTATTCTTTGCATATCCCAAACACACAATAAAATAAGCCTTGAACAAACAAAAAATTCAGATTCTAGCAATGCCTTGGCCGACCACCTTGTGAGCATTTGTGCTTGCTTGCTTAATTCAAATTAATTCCTAGACATTCTATGACAATTCTATGACACAAATGCATAAAAAATTAGCTCAAAACCCTCCCCAAAGCTCCACCATTTCGACACAAGCTCCATGCCCATACTAGATAATTCAAAATGCTTCTTGAAGACACAAAAGTCTGAAATTTATATGCCCAAGGCCGACACAAGCTCCTTGCCCAACAAAGCTTTTATTTTTCTTTCATTTCTCTCATTTTCCTCTTATTCTTCTCTCTCCCTCTCATTCTTCTCTCTCTCTCTTGGACCTAGCTGAATATTGTAGACTCCATAGCTAAGTTCTTCATCCTAAGGCTCTTCAAGACTTCCAAGCAACCAAGGAACTCAACCAAGCAAAGCTAGGAGCAAAGAAATGCACATGCAAGCCTTTAGCACTTCCATTTCGGTTTAGGTGAGTTTGCTAACTTCCATTTCTTTTCTTCTTGTTCTAACCACATGCACCTACTAAGAACTTGGTTACTAAGCTAGGAAACTTGAGAAAATCGAGTGGTCTCTCGGCTAAGCAAGGAAAAAGATCAACTTTGTGCTTCACCAAGAGTCTTGTGCACCTTCTTGTTGTTTTGCTAAGGTGAGGGCCAAAACTTCTTGAAAATCTTTCAAAAAACCACATGCATGCCCTTAAATGTCTATCTTTACTTCTGTACTTGAGATATATGTATGTTCATGAGCTTTTATAAACATGCATGGCAAGATTTTTGGCTAGAATGTGATGATAGATGAAATCGTGCATGTGACAGCTTTCTGTCTTGTTGGTGCGAGGTGATTTTGGCTAGGTAAATGATATTGCAAATGCGTGAAAATTTGTAGGTAACTAGTTTTACCAGTTCTGAACACTGTTCTCAGAAATAGACCAAAGCTAATTTTGACTCTAAGGTCCTCAAAATGGCTAATTATCAAAATGTGTCCAAATCTGGAAAGTCTGGAAAAATGAAGCAGGTTTTGGCAGATTCACTGACCTTGTAGAACGAACCAGTTTTGACTTAGTAAATGATATCCAAAATGTATGAAATTTTTTGTACTGCCAGATTTTTCAGTTCTGGACATTTTTGTCAGAAATGGACTAAGGCTAAATCGGACCCTAAGGCCCTCAAAAATGACAAGTATTGAAGTGTGTGCAAATCTGGACAGTTTTGTGTAGTCTCACTGTTTTGGCTATAACTATTGAACCCGAACTCCAAATGATGCGAGGTTTGTTTCTGAATTTAGTTCACTCATTAAGATTTAATTTGACATCTTATTCACTGGAATTGGAGATTTTTTTCTTGTCTTAATGATTGTGAGAAAACAGTCCATTGCAGTGAGGGTTTCACTTAGTGATATGCTTAGAAAAATTATTGTAGCTTCTCTTATTGTATTAAATGCTTGGGATTGTGGCATTGGGATGTTGTGTGGACTGTTTTGAATACTTGAGGGTTTTTGGATTAATTGATGCATAGCTTGAGTTTGATTTTGAGATGACTTGGGGCTTAATCGCACGGGTAAGCACGAATTGAACCTTAGTGACTAGGTAAATTCACTAAGTGTTGATCCTATGAATATCGTGTTTAATTATATGTTTAGTAGGCTGCCCGTAGTTTCCCTTGTAGCCCTAAATGTGATTTTGATGATTACATGTTGACAAGTAGGCCTTTCTTACACCGGGTCCCACGTAGATGTCGTTGCATGATGAATAATCTTATTATTTAATTACGTGAACTTTGAAATGAGTTATATGACTTGATTTACATGCGTTACATGGCTGCCCGTTTAATGTTCATATAACTCCATGTGCCTTTCAAGTGAAATTACTTGTCTTATCGTGCCTCGCTTGTTTACTTGTCAATGTGCAATCTTATGACTGCTCGGAGGCAACCTACTTTGTTGTCCTCCTAATGTGATATATTAAATGTCATAAATGTGCATTGCATACAAGGTTGCAACCTTTCATTCTGGCGTGGTAGCGTTCACGCACACCGGGCGGCATCGGGCTTGCCGGTGCAACCGTGACTACCATTGTCCAATTCCCTCTCTTGCTTGGGGGCTAGACTTCCTCGGAGAGTTGGGTCATAGGATTTCAGGGTACATCCGGAGTATACCCATTTGGCGTGATAAGGGGATGATTTGAAGTCGGCCGCAACAATTGATACTAGAATTGAACTGAGAGCAAAAGCTCACCGTATCCTTTTCACTATGTGTATAAGTACTCTCGCTTGGTTCCTAGAGGACCTCGGGGAGGAAAGACGGGTAATTGTGTTCCTTTACTTCTACGTTGCGTTATGTACTTACTTGTGATATATTCATGCTTGCAAAAGGATTTTTCATAAGTTGAACCGGAAAATGAGTTTCAAAACTTATTTCTCGTTCCCCCTCGCTGAGTTCATAAGGACTCACCCTCTTTTATCATCTCAGGTGAAAAAGACCAAGAACAGGTACCCGAGGATGACGTGCCTAATGATGATTCCTTGGAATGATTGCTTGTCCTACGTGCCTTGCTTAATTATGGCCATTTATGAACACTTTGTTGCTTGAAGACTATTTCATTTCTTATGATGTTTGTTGTTGTATTATAAAAGACCCCCGTTGTAATTTGGGGTCTAATTTTGGCTTGTACTGATAATAACTAGATAGACACTACTATGGTCATTTTGCTATCGTCATTGGCTAGTATCTATCATAGGATTATGAAGTATCAGGTAAGGACTAAGTAAAATGAACCTATCCAATCTTAAGTAGGTACTCATTCTTAAGCTAAGATTAACATGTACTTTTGTAATGAGGATTAACAAACAAACGAGACATAGTATCATGCTAGGTTATTAATCAAACGAAACTTCGAGATAACCAGTAGGCATTTCAATTGATGGTAAATAGTAATCTTAGTTGGAAATGAAATTGAGATTGAAAAATTTGAGGCGTTTAGAGAATTAGGACAAACCAAAGAGCCCAATTACAGACGTTATGCTGCCGGTTTTCCGACAAATTATGGAGTTTAGGCTAAAATATTAAGTGTTAAACTTTCATGAATGATTGAGTACGAGACATGACTTGAACGTTTAGATCACACCCTAGTCTAACCTTTATAGGCCGGGTTGGGGCGTGACATTCAGAGCCCAAAATCGAACGTTTTTATCAGTTTCGGGATAATTTTCTTCTTCTGCGCTATTTTTCAATCCCGGATCATATGTCGTGAGCCGCAAAAAGGACGACAACCGATTATCACATTTCTATTACCGAACAACACGGTAACTGGGGCAAGATAACTTCGCCTCACGTAGAGGCTGCGCCCGCAAACCGAGTGCGTGGTGCTTGGGACCAGGTCTCCGTCGCTCCGGTGCCCATAACTTTTGATCCGTAAGGAGTTACGCGGCGTACAGCATACCGTTGGAAATTTCTTCGAGAGCTCTACGACGGTGGCAGCAAACCTGCTAGTCTGCGCCCATTTTAGGAGCCCAGAATCGAACGTTTTCATCGGTTTCGAAACAATTTTCTTCTTTTGCGCTGTTTTTTCATCCCAGATCGTATGTCGTGAGCCGCGAAAAGGACGACAACCTAATCCATCATATTTCTATTATCGAATAACATGGCACCTTGGGCAAGACAACTTCGCCTCACGTAGAGACTGGGCCCACAAACCGAGGGCGTGGGGCTTGGGACCAGGTCTCCGTCGCTTCGGTGACCATAACTTTTGATCCGTAAGGAGTTACGCGGCGCACAACATACCGTTAGAAAGCTCTCTAAGAGCTCTACGACGGGGGCAGCAAGCTCGCTTGGCTGCGCCCATTTTCAAAGCCCAAAATCGGACGTTTTCATCAGTTTTGAAATAATTTGCTTCTTTTGCGCAATTTTTCCGCCCCGGATCACACGTCGTGAGCCGCGAAAAGGACGACAACCTAATTCGTCACATTTCTATTACCGAATAACATGGCACATTGGGCAAGACCACTTCGCCTCACGTAGAGGCTGGGCCCGCAAACCGAGGGCATGGGGCTTGGGATCAGGGTTCTGTCGCTCCGGTGCCCATAACTTTTGATTCGTAAGGAGTTACGCGACACACAGCAAACCATTGGAAAGCTCTCCGAGAGCTCTACGACGGGGGCAGCAAGCTTTTTCGGCTGCACCCATTTTCGGAGCCCAAAATTGAACTTTTTCATCAGTTTCAGAATAATTTTCTTCATTTGCGCTGTTTTTCCGTCCCGGATCATACGTCGTTAGTCGCGAAAAGGACGACAACCTAATCCATCACATTTCTATTACCGAATAACATGGCACCTTGGTCCAGACAACTTCACCTCACGTAGAGGCTGGGCCCGCAAACCGAGGGCGTGGGGCTTGGGATCAGGTCTCCGTCGCTCCGGTGCCCATAAGTTTTGATCTGTAAGGAGTTACGCGGCGCACAGCATACCGTTGGAAAGCTCTCCGAGAGCACTATGACGAGGGCAGCAAGCTTGTTTGGCTGCGCCCATTTTCGGAGCCCAAAATTGAATTTTTTCATCAGTTTCGGAATAATTTTCTTCTTTTGCGATGTTTTTTCGTCCCGGATCATACGTCGTGAGCCGCGAAAATGACGACAACCTAATCCATCATATTTCTATTACCGAATAACATGGCACCTTGGGCAAGACAACTTTGCCTCACGTAGAGGCTGGGCCCGCAAACCGAGGGCGTGGGGCTTGGGACCAGGTCTCCGTCACTCCGGTGCCCATAACTTTTGATCTGTAAGGAGTTACGCGGCGCACAGCATACCGTTGGAAAGCTCTCCGAAAGCTCTACGACGGGAGCAGCAAGATTATTCGGCTGCGCACATTTTCGGAGCCCAAAATTGAACTTTTTCATCAGTTTCGGAATAATTTTCTTCTTTTGCGCTGTTTTTCTGTCCCGGATCATACGTCGTGAGTCGCAAAAAGGACAACAACCTAATCCATCACATTTCTTTTACCGAATAACATGGCACCTTGGGCAAGACAACTTCGCCTCACGTAGAGGCTAGGCCGGCAAACCGAGTGCGTGGGACTTGGGACCAGGTCTCCGTTGCTCCGGTGCCCATAACTGTTGATCCGTAAGGAGTTACGCGGCGCACAGCATACTGAGGGCATGGGGCTTGGGACCAGGGCACCGTCGGTCCAGTGCCATGTTCTTCTTTTACGTTGTTTTTCCGTCACGGATCACACGTCGTGAGCCACAAAAAGGACGACACCTAATCCGTCACATTTCTATTACCGAATAACATGGCACATTGGGCAAGACAACTTCGCCTCATGTAGATGCTGGGCCCGCAAACTGAGGGCGTGGGGCTTGGGACCAGGGCTCCGTCGCTCCGGTGCCCATAACTTTTGATCCGTAAGGAGTTACGCGGCGCACAGCATACCGTTGGAAAGCTCTCCGAGAGCTCTACGACGGGGGCAGCAAACTTTTCCGGCTGCACCTATTTTCGTAGCCGAAAATCAAACTTTTTCATCAATTTCGGAACAATTTGCTTCATTTGCGTTATTTTTCCTTCCCGAATCATACGTCGTGAGCCGCGAAAAGGACGACAACCTAATCCATCACATTTCTATTACTGAATAACATGGCACCTTGGGCAAGACAACTTCACCTCACGTAGATGCTGGGCCCGTAAACCGAGGGCGTGGGGCTTAGGACCAGGTCTCAGTCGCTCCGGTGCCCATAACTTTTGATCCGTAAGGAGTTACGCGGTGCACAGGATACCGTTGGAAAGCTCTCTGAGAGCTCTACGACGGGGGCAGCAATCTTGTTCGACTGCACACATTTTCGGAGCCCAAAATTGAACTTTTACATCAGTTTTGGAATAATTTTCTTCTTTTGCGTTGTTTTTCCGTCACGGATCATGCATCGTGAGCCGCGAAAAGGACGACAACCTAATCCATCACATTTCTATTACCGAATAACATGGCACCTTGGGCAAGACAACTTCGCCTCACGTAGAGGCTGGGCCAGCAAACCGAGGGCGTGGGGCTTGGGACCAGGTCTCCGTCGCTTCGGTGCCCATAACTGTTGATCCATAAGGAGTAATGCGGCGCATAGCATACCGTTGGAAAGCTCTCCGAGAGCTCTACGACGGCGGCAGCAAGCTTGCTGGGCTGTGCCCATTTTCAGAGCCCAAAATCGAATGTTTTCATCAGTTTCGGGACACTTTTCTATTTTTGCGCGATTTTTTCGTCCCGGATCGTACGTCGTGAGCCGCGAAAAGGACGACAACCTAATCCATCACATTTCTATTGCCGAATCCCTCTGCACCTTGGGCAAGACAACTTTACGTCACGTAGCGACTGGGCCCGCAAACCGAGGGAATGGGGCTTTGGACAAAGTCTCCATCATTCCGGTTCCATAACTTTTGTTCCGTAAATAGTTACGCAGCGTACAACATACAGTTGGAAAGCTCTCCAAAATCTAACGTTTTCTTCAGTTTCGGGACAATTTTCTTCTTTTTCGCTATTTTTTTGTCTCGGATCGTATGTCGTGAGCCGCGAAAAGGACGACAACCTAATCCATCACATTTCTATTACCGAATAACATGGCACCTTGGGCAAGACAACTTCACCTCACGTAGAGGCAGGGCCCGCAAACTAAGGGCGTGAGGCTTGGGACCAGGTCTCCGTCGCTCCGGTTCCCATAACTTTTGATCCGCAAGGAGTTACGCGGCGAACAACATACCGTTTGAAAGCTCTCCGAGAGATCTACGATAAGGGCAAAAAGTGTGCTTGTCTGCACCCATTTTCGGAGCCCAAAATTGAACGTTTTCATTAGTTTCGTGACAATTTTCTTGTTTTGCTATGTTTCTCCGTCCCGGATCGTACGTCATGAGCTGCGAAAAGGACGACAATCTAATCCATCACATTTCTATTACCGAATAACATGGCACCTTGGTCAAGACAACTTCGCCTCACGTAGAGAATGGGCCCACAAACCGAGGCCGTGGGGCTTGGGACTAGGTTTCCGTCGCTTCGGTACCCATAACTTTTGATCCGTAATTATTTATGCGGCGCACAACATAACGTTAGAAAGCTCTCCGAGAGCTCTACGACGGGGGCAGTAAGCTTGCTCGGCTGTGCCCATTTTTTGAGCCCAAAATTCAACGTTTTCATTAGTTTCGGAATAATTTTCTTCTTTTGCGCTATTTTTTCATCCTGGATCACACATCGTGAGCCGCGAAAAGGACGACAACCTAATCCATCACATTTCTATTACCGAATAACATGGCACATTGCGCAAGACAACTTCGCCTCACGTAGAGGCTGGGCCCACAAACCGAGGGCATGGGATTTGGGACCAAGTCTCCGTCGCTCCAGTTCCCATAACTTTTGATCCGTAAGGAGTTACGCGGCGAACATCATACAGTTTGAAAGCTCTCCGAGAGCTCTACAATAGGGGCAAAAAGTATGCTCGTCTGCACCCATTTTCGGAGCCCAAAATCGAACGTTTTCATCAGTTTCGGGACAATTTTCTTGTTTTGCGCTATTTTTCCATCCCGGATCGTACGTCATGAGCCGCGAAAAGGACGACAACCTAATCCATCACATTTCTATTACCGAATAACATGGTACCTAGGGCAAGACAACTTCACCTCACGTAGAGGCAGGGCGCGAAAACTAAGGGCGTGGGGCTTGGGACCAGGTCTCCGTCGCTCCGGTTCCCATAACTTTTGATCCGCAAAGAGTTACGCGGCGCACAGCATACCATTGGAAAGCTCTCCGAGAGCACTATGATGAGGGCAGCAAGCTTGTTTGGCTGCGCCCATTTTCGGAGCCCAAAATCGAACTTTTTCATCAGTTTCGGAATAATTTTCTTCTTTTGCGATGTTTTTCCGTCCCGGATCGTACGTCGTGAGCCGCGAAAATGACGACAACCTAATCCATCATATTTCTATTACCGAATAACATGGCACCTTGGGCAAGACAACTTTGCCTCACGTAAAGGCTGGGCCCGCAAACCGAGGGCGTGGGGCTTGGGACCAGGTCTCCGTCACTCCGATGCCCATAACTTTTGATCTGTAAGGAGTTACGTGGCGCACAGCATACCGTTGGAAAGCTCTCCGAAAGCTCTACGACGGGAGCAGCAAGCTTGTTCGGTTGCGCACATTTTCGGAGCCCAAAATTGAACTTTTTCATCAGTTTCGGAACAATTTTCTTCTTTTGCGCTGTTTTTTTGTCCCGGATCATACGTCGTGAGTCGCAAAAAGGACAACAACCTAATCCATCACATTTCTTTTACCGAATAACATGGCACCTTGGGCAAGACAACTTCGCCTCACGTAGAGGCTAGGCCGCTAAACCGAGTGCGTGGGACTTGGGACCAGGCCTGCGTCGCTCCGGTGCCCATAACTGTTGATCCGTAAGGAGTTACGCAGCGCACAGCATACTGAGGGCATAGGGCTTGGGACCAGGGCACCGTCGGTCCGGTGCCATGTTCTTCTTTTACGCAATTTTTCCGTCCCGGATCACACGTCGTGAGCCACAAAAAGGACGACACCTAATCCGTCACATTTCTATTACCGAATAACATGGCACATTGGGCAAGACAACTTCGCCTCATGTAGATGCTGAGCCCGCAAACTGAGGGCGTGGGGCTTGGGACCAGGGCTCCGTCGCTTCGGTGCCCATAACTTTTGATCCGTAAAGAGTTACGCGGCGCACAGCATACCGTTGGAAAGCTCTCCGAGAGCTCTACGACGGGGGCAGCAAACTTTTTCAGCTGCACCTATTTTCGGAGCCCAAAATCAAACTTTTTCATCAATTTCGGAACAATTTGCTTCATTTGCATTATTTTTCCGTCCCGGATCATTCGTCGTGAGCCGCGAAAAGGACGACAACCTAATCCATCACATTTTTATTACTGAATAACATGGCACCTTGGGCAAGACAACTTCACCTCACGTAGATACTGGGCCCGTAAACCGAGGGCGTGGGGCTTTGGACCAGGTCTCAGTCGCTCCGGTGCCCATAACTTTTGATCCATAAGGAGTTACGCGGCGCACAGGATACCGTTGGAAAGCTCTCCGAGAGCTCTACGACGGGGGCAGCAATCTTGTTCGGCTGTACACATTTTCGGAGCCCAAAATTGAACTTTTACATCAGTTTTGGAATAATTTTCTTCTTTTGCGTTGTTTTTCCGTCACGGATCATGCGTCGTAAGCCGCAAAAAGGACGACAACCTAATCCATCACATTTCCATTACCGAATAACATGGCACCTTGGGCAAGACAACTTCGCCTCATGTAGAGGCTGGGCCGGCAAACCGAGGGCGTGAGGCTTGGGACCAGGTCTCCGTCGCTCCGGTGCCCATAACTGTTGATCCGTAAGGAGTAATGCGGCGCATACCATACCGTTGGAAAGCTCTCCGAGAGCTCTACGACTGGGGCAGCAAGCTTGCTGGGCTGCGCCCATTTTCAGAGCCCAAAATCGAACGTTTTCATCAGTTTCGGGTCACTTTTCTATTTTTGCGCAATTTTTTCGTCCCGGATCGTACGTTGTGAGCTGCGAAAAGGAAGACAACCTAATCCATCACATTTCTATTGCCGAATCCCTCTACACCTTGGGCAAGACAACTTTACGTCACGTAGCGACTGGGCCCGCAAACCGAGTGAATGGGGCTTGGGATAAGGTCTCCATCGTTCCGGTGCCATAACTTTTGTTCCGTAAATAGTTACGCAGCGTACAACATACAGTTGGAAAGCTCTCCAAAATCTAACGTTTTCTTCAGTGTCGGGACAATTTTCTTCTTTTTCGCTATTTTTCTGTCTCGGATCGTATGTCGTGAGCCGCGAAAAGGACGACAACCTAATCCATCACATTTCTATTACTAAATAACATGGCACCTTGGGCAAGACAACTTTACCTCACGTAGAGGCAGGGCCCGCAAACTAAGGGCGTGAGGCTTGGGACCAGGTCTCCGTCGCTCCGGTTCCCATAACTTTTGATCCGCAAGGAGTTACGTGGCGAACAGCATACCGTTTGAAAGCTCTCCGAGAGCTCTACGATAAGGGCAAAAAGTGTGCTCGTCTGTACCCATTTTCGAAGCCCAAAATCGAACGTTTTCATCAATTTCGGGACAATTTTCTTGTTTTACGCTGTTTTTCGGTCCCGGATCGTACGTCATGAGCTGCGAAAAGGACGACAATCTAATCCATCACATTTCTATTACCGAATAACATGGCACCTTGGGCAAGACAACTTCGCCTCACGTAGAGAATGGGCCCACAAACCGAGGCCGTGGGGCTTGGGACCAGGTTTCCGTCGCTTCGGTGCCCATAACTTTTGATCCGTAAGGATTTACGCAGCGCACAACATACCGTTAGAAAGCTCTTCGAGAGCTCTACGACGGGGGTAGCAAGCTTGCTTGGTTGTGCCCATTTTCGGAGCCTAAAATTGAACGTTTTCATTAGTTTCAGAATAATTTTCTTCTTTTGCGCTATTTTTTCGTCCTGGATCACACGTCGTGAGCCGCGAAAAGGACGACAACCTAATCCATCACATTTCTATTACCGAATAACATGGCACATTGCGCAAGACAACTTCGCCTCACGTAGAGGCTGGGCCCGCAAACCGAGGGCATGGGGTTTGGGACCAGGTCTCCGTCACTCCAGTTCCCATAACTTTTGATCCGTAAGGAGTTACGCGGCGAACAGCATACCGTTTGAAAGCTCTCCGAGAGCTCTACGATAGGGGCAAAAAGTGTGCTCGTCTGCACCTATTTTCGGAGCCCAAAATCGAACATTTTCATCAGTTTCGGGATAATTTTCTTGTTTTGCGCTATTTTTCCGTCCCGGATCGTACGTCATGAGCCGCGAAAAGGATGACAACCTAATCCATCACATTTCTATTACCGAATAACATGGTACCTTGGGCAAGACAACTTCACCTCACGTAGAGGCAGGGCCCGCAAACTAAGGGCGTGAGGCTTGGGACTAGGTCTCCGTCGCTCCGGTTCCCATAACTTTTGATCCGTAAGGAGTTACGCGGCGCACAATATACAGTTGGAAAGCTCTCCATGAGTTCTACGACGGGGGCACCAATCTTGTTCGGCTGCGCCCATTTTCGGAGCCCAAAATTGAACTTTTTCATCAATTTCGGAACAATATTCTTCTTTAGCGCTATTTTTCTGTCCCGGATCATACGTCGTGAGCCGCGAAAAGGATGACAACCTAATTCATCACATTTCTATTACTGAATAACATGTCACCTTGGGCAAGACAACTTCACCTCACGTAGAGGTTGGGCACGCAAACCGAGGGCGTGGGGCTTGGTACCAGGTGTCTGTCGCTCCGGTGCCCATAACTTTTCATCCGTAAGGAGTTACGCGGTGCACAGTATACCGTTGGAAATCTCTATGAGAGCTCTAAGACTGGGGCAACAAGCTTGTTCATCTGCGCCCATTTTCGGAGCCAAAAATAGAACTTTTTCATCAGTTTCAGAATAATTTTCTTCTTTTGCGCTGTTTTTCGGCCCCGGATCATACGTCGTGAGCCGCAAAAAGGACAACAACCTAATTCATCACATTTTTATTACCGAATAACATGGCTCCTTGGGCAAGACAACTTTGCCTCACGTAGAGAATGGGCCCACAAACCGAGGCCGTGGGGCTTGGGACCAGGTTTCCGTCGCTTCGGTGCCCATAACTTTTGATCCGTAAGGATTTACGCAGCGCACAACATACCGTTAGAAAGCTCTCCGAGAGCTCTACGACAGGGGTAGCAAGCTTGCTTGGCTGTGCCCATTTTCGGAGCCTAAAATTGAACGTTTTCATTAGTTTCGGAATAATTTTCTTCTTTTGCGCTATTTTTTCGTCCTGGATCACACGTCGTGAGCCGCGAAAAGGACGACAACCTAATCCATCACATTTCTATTACCGAATAACATGGCACATTGCGCAAGACAACTTCGCCTCACGTAGAGGCTGGGCCCGCAAACCGAGGGCATGGGGTTTGGGACCAGGTCTCCGTCACTCCAGTTCCCATAACTTTTGATCCGTAAGGAGTTACGCGGCGAACAGCATACCGTTTGAAAGCTCTGCGAGAGCTCTACGATAGGGGCAAAAAGTGTACTCGTCTGCACCCATTTTCGGAGCCCAAAATCGAACGTTTTCATCAGTTTCGGGATAATTTTCTTGTTTTGCGCTGTTTTTCCGTCCCGGATCGTACGTCATGAGCCGCGAAAAGGACGACAACCTAATCCATCACATTTCTATTACCGAATAACATGGCACCTTGGGCAAGACAACTTCACCTCACGTAGAGGCAGGGCCCGCAAACTAAGGGCGTGAGGCTTGGGACCAGGTCTCCGTCGCTCCGGTTCCTATAACTTTTGATCCGTAAGGAGTTACGCGGTGCACAACATACCGTTGGAAAGCTCTCCATGAGTTCTACGACGGGGGCAGCAATCTTGATCGGCTGCGCCCATTTTCGGAGCCCAAAATTGAACTTTTTCATCAGTTTCGGAACAATATTCTTCTTTAGCGCTATTTTTCTGTCCCGGATCATACGTCGTGAGCCGCGAAAAGGACGACAACCTAATTCATCACATTTCTATTACTGAATAACATGTCACCTTGGGCAAGACAACTTCACCTCACGTAGAGGTTGGGCACGCAAACCGAGGGCGTGGGGCTTGGTACCAGGTCTCTGTCGCTCCGATGCCCATAACTTTTGATCCGTAAGGAGTTACGCGGTGCACAGTATACCGTTGGAAATCTCTATGAGAGCTCTAAGACTGGGGCAACAAGCTTGTTCATCTGCGCCCATTTTCGGAGCCAAAAATAGAACTTTTTCATCAGTTTCAGAATAATTTTCTTCTTTTGCGCTGTTTTTCGGCCCCGGATCATACGTCGTGAGCCGCAAAAAGGACAACAACCTAATTCATCACATTTTTATTACCGAATAACATGGCTCCTTGGGCAAGACAACTTTGCCTCACGTAGAGGTTGGGCCCGCAAACCGAGGGCGTGGGGCTTGGGACCAAGTGTACGTCGCTCCGGTGCCCATAACTTTTGGTCCGTAAGGAGTTACACGGCGCACAGCATACTGTTGGAAAGCTCTCCAAGAGCTCTACGACGGGAGCAACAAGCTTGCTCGGCTACGCCTATTTTCGGAGTCCAAAATCGAACGTTTTAATCAATTTCGGTATAATTTTCTTCTTTTGCTCTATTTTTTCGTCCCGGATTGTACATTGTGAGCTGCAAAAAGGACGACAACCTTATCCATCACATTTCTATTACCGAATAACATGGTACCTTGGACAAGACAACTTCGCCTCACGTAGAGGCTGGGCCCGCAAACCGAGGGCGTGGGGCTTGGGACCAGGTCTCCGTCACTCCGGTGCCAATAACCTTTGATTTGTAAGGAGTTACACGGCGCACAGCATACCATTGGAAAGCTCTCCGAGAGCTCTACGACGGGGGTAGCAAGCTAGCTTATTTGCGCCCATTTTTGGAGCCCAAAATCGAACATTTTCATCAGTTTCAGCATATTTTTCTTTTTTTGCGGGGTTTTTCCATCCCGGATCATACGTCGTGAGCCGCGAAAAGGACGACAACCTAATCCATCACATTTCTATTACCGAATAACATGGCACCTTGGGCAAGACAACTTCGCCTCACGTAGAGGTTGGGCCTGCAAACCGAGGGCGTGGGGCTTGGGACCAGGTCTCCGTCGCTCCGGTGCCCATAACTTTTGATCTGTAAGGAGTTACGCGGTGCACAGCATACCGTTGGGAAGCTCTCCGAGAGTTCTACGACTGGAGTAGTAATCTTGCTCGGCTGTGCCTATTTTCGGATCCCAAAATCGAACGTTTTCATCAATTTTGGGATAATTTTTTTCTTTTGCCCTATTTTTTCGTCCCGGATCGTACGTCGTGAGCCGCGAAAAGGACGACAACCTAATCCATCATATTTCTATTACCGAATAACACGGCCCCTTGTGTAAGACAACTTCGCCTCACGTAGAGGTTGGGCCCGCAAACCGAGGGCGTGGGGCTTGGGACCAAGTCTCCGTCACTCTGGTGCCCATAACTTTTGATTTGTAGGGAGTTACGCGGCGCACAACATACCATTGGAAAGCTCTCCGAGTGCTCTACGACGGGGGTAGCAATCTAGCTTAGCCGCACCCATTTTTGGAGCCCAAAATTGAACATTTTCATCAGTTTCGGGACATTTTTCTTTTTTTGCTCCGTTTTTCCATCCCGGATCATACGTCGTGTAAGGCCCGACCTCGATTTGCGTGTGATACCTCATTTCGTGTACCCTAATCTAGATTTGCGTGCCTTGACCTAGGTTTAAGAATTGTGTTTCGTTTTATGTGGCTTGCATTGAGTTACGTGCATTCATTTAGGGTTGCGTGTATTTACTTGGAAAACGTGCGTTCGTCTCGTAGTTTGTGCCCTACCTCGTAGTGTGTGCCCTAGACCTAGCAAAGTATGCCTTCACGCTAATCAAGAAAGAATCTTACACGAAGCACTAGGTCATTAATTAATCCTACAAATACCACTAACTATCATTAAATTACTAATTCAACCCACTAGAAGACAAAATCTCACAAAAAGCTAGATATTCCTTATTCTTTTTGCACTTTCAACACACAATTAAATAATGCTCAAAAGATGACAAAAAATTCAGATTTCTTAAGCCTTGGCCGACCACCTTGTGGCATTTATGCTTGCTTGCTCAATTCAAAATTAATTCTAGACAATTCTATGACATGTTATGACACAAGTGCAAAAAAAAATAGCTCAAAAACACTACCAATGCACCACAAATCTCGACAAGATGCTCCATGCCCATGCTAGGAATTTCAAAATGCTTCTTGAAGACATAAAAATCAGAATTGCTAAGCTCAAGGCCGAACACTTGCATCAACATTTTCAAAAGCTATCATTTTTTTTTTCATTTCTCTTATTCTCCTCACATTTCTCTCTCTCCCTCTCATTCTTCTCTCTCTCTCTCGGCCTTGGCTGAGTTTCATCTTTCCATAGCTCATCTTCATCATTCTATGGTGCATCAAGACAAGCAACAAGCAAAGAAACTCGACCAAGCAAGCTAAGTTGCAAGAATCACACATGCAAGCTCTTTGAGTTACCATTTCGGCCTAGGTGAGTTTACTAGCTTCCATTTCTTTTCTTCTTGTTCTAACCACATGCACCTACTAAGAACTTGGCCACTAAGCTAGGAAAAATAGAGAAAATTGAGTTGGAGTCTCGGCTAAGCAAGGAAGAAGAAGAAATTTGTGCTTCATCAAAGTTTTGTGCATCTTCTTGTTGATTTGCTAAGGTGAGGGCTAAAACTTCTTGAAAATCTTTCAAAAATCCACATGCATGCTCTTAAATGTATGTCCTTGCTTCTGTACTTGAGTTATATGTGTGTTCATAAGCTTTTACATGTCAAGATTTTGGCTTGAAGGTGATGATAAATGAAATCGGGTTTTGTGACAGCTCTTTGTCTTGTTGTTGCGAGGTGAGTTTGGCTAGGCAAATGATGTTGAAAATTCATGAAAATTGGTAGGTAACTAGTTTTGCCAGTTTTGAACATTTTTCAGAGAAATAGGCGAAAGCTAATTTTGACTCTAAAGTCCTCAAAATGGCAAAGCATTAAAATGTGTCCAAATCTGGAAGTCTGGAAAAAATGAAGCAGGTTTTGGTATATGCACTGACCTTGTAGAACAAACCAGTTTTGACTTAGTAAATGATTTCCAAAATTCATGAAATTTGGTGTGCTACTATGTTTTTTAGTTCTGGACATTTTTGTCAGAAATGGACTAAGGCTAAATCTGACCCTAAGGACCTAAAAAATGACAAGTATTGAAATGTGTGTAAATCTGGACAGTTTTGTGCAATCCCACTGTTTTGGCTATAACGATTGGACCCGAACTCCAAATGATGCAAGGTTTGTTTCTGATTTTAGTTCACTTCTTAAGATTTAATTTGACATCTTATTCACTAGAATTGGAGATTGTTTGCTTGTATTAATGATTGTGAGAAAACAGCCTATTGCAGTGAGGGTTTCACTTAGTTATATGCTTAGAAAATTTGTTGTAACTTCTCTTGTGGTATTAAATGCTTGGGATTGTGGCATCGGGATGTTGTGTGGACTGTTTTGAATACTTGGGGATGTTTGAATTAATTGATGCATGGCTTGAGATTGATTTTGAGTTGACTTGGGGCTTAATCGCACGTGTAAGCACGAAATGGAAACCCTAGTGACTAGGTAAACTTGCTAAGTGTTGATCCTTTGGATATTGTGTGTAATTATAAGTTTAGTAGGCTGCCCGTAGTTGCCCTTATAACCCTAAATGTGATTTTGATCATTGCATGTTGACAAATAGGCATTTCTTGCATCCGAACCCACGTAGATATTGTTGCATGTTGAATAGTCTTATTATTTGATTACGTGGACTTTGAATTGAGTTATATGACTTGATTTACGTGCATACATGGCTGCCCATTTAATGTTCATATAACTCCATATGCCTTTCAAGTGAAATTACTTGTCTTATCGTGCCTCGCTTGTTTACTTGATAAGGGGATGATTTGAAGCCGGTCGCAACAACTGATACTGACATGAATTGAGAGCAAAAGCTCACCGTATTCTTTTCACTATGTGTATAAGTACTCTCACTTGGTTCCTAGAGGACCTCGGGGAGGAAAGACAGGTAATTGTGTTCCTTTACTTTTATATTATTGTTATGTACTTAATTGTGTTATATTCATGCTTGCAAGAGGATTTTCATAAATTGAACCGGAAAATGAGTTTCAAAACCTATTTCTCGTGCCCCCTCGCCGAGTTCATAAGGACTCACCCTCTTTTATCATCTCAGGTGAAGAAGATCAAGAACAGGTACCCGAGGACGACGTGCCTAACGATGGTTCCTTGGAGTGATTGCCTGTCCTATGTGCTTTGCGTGATTATGGCTATTTGTGAACACTATGCTACTTGAAGACTATTTCTTTTATGCTGCTTGTTGTTTGTAATGTAAAAGACCCCTGTTGTAATTTGGGGTCTAATTTTGATTTGTACTGATATGAACTAGACAAACACTACTATGGTCATTTTGCTATTATTACTGCTAGTGTCTATAATAGGATTACAAAGTATTAGGTAAGGGCTAAGTAAAATGAACCAACCAAATCTTAAGCAGGTACTCGTGGTTAAGCTAAGATCAACAGGTACTTTTGTAACAAGTATAAACAAACAAACGAGACATAGTATCATGCTAGGTTATTAATCAAACGAGACATCGAGATAACCAGTAGGCATTTCAATTGATGGTAAATAGTAATCCTAGTTGGAAATGAAATTGAGATTGGAAAATTTGAGGCGTTTAGAGAATTAGATCAAACAAAAGAGCCCAATTACAGCCGTTATGCTGCCGGTTTTTCGGAAAATTTTAGAGTTTAGGCTAAAACATTAAGTGTTAAATTTTCATGAATGGTTAACTATGTGATATGACTTGAATGTTAGATCACACCCTAGTCTAACCTTTATAGGCCGGGTTGGGGCGTGACAAGTCGTGAGCCACGAAAAGGACGACAACCTAATTCATCACATTTCTATTACCGATTAACATGACACCTTGGGCAAGACAACTTCGCCTCACGTAGAGGCTAGGCCCACAAACTGAGGGCGTGGGGCTTGGGACCAGGTCTCCGTCGCTCCGGTGCCCATAACTTTCGATTCGAAAGGAGTTACACGGTGCACAACATACCATTGGAAAGCTCTCCAAGAGTGCTACGACAGAGGCACCTAGCCTGCTCGGCTGCGCCCATTTTTGGAGGCCAAAATTGAACGTTTTTATCAGTTTCGGGACACATTTCTTCTTTTGCACAGTTTTTCCGTCCCGGATCATACGTCGTGAACCGCGAAAAGGACGACAACCTTATCTATCACATTTCTATTACCGAATCCCTCGGCACCTTGGGCTAGACAACTTCGCCTCACATAGAGGTTGGGCCCGCAAACCGTGGGCGTGGGGCTTGGGACCAGGTCTCCGTCGCTCCAATGCCTATAACTTTTGATCCGTAAAGAGTTACGCAACGCATAGAATATCGTTAGAAAGCTCTCCGAGAGCTCTACGACGGATGTAGCAAGCTTGCTTGGATGCGCACATTTTTAGAACCGAAAATCGAGCGTTTTCATCAGTTTCGGGATAGTTTTCTTCTTTTCCACTATTTTTTCATCCCGGATCATATGTCGTGAGCCGCGAAAAGGACGAAAAATAATCCATCACATTTCTATTACCGAATAACACGACACCTTGGGCAAGACAACATCGCCTCATGTAGAAGCTGGGCCCACAAACCGAAGGCGTGGGGCTTGGGACCAGGTCTACGTTGCTCTGGTGCCTATAACTTTTGATCCGTAAGGAGTTACGAGACGCACAGCATACCGTTGGAAAGCTCTCCGAGAGCTCTACGACGGGGGCAGCAAGATTTTTCGACTGCGCCCATTTTCAGAGCCCAAAATCAAACTTTTTCATCAGTTTTGGAACAATTCTGTTCCTTTTCGCAGTTTTTCCGTCCCACATCATATGTCGTGAGCCGCGAAAAGGACGACCACCTAATCCATCAGATTTCTATTACCGAATAACATGGCACCTTGGGCAAGACAACTTTGCCTCACTTAGTGGCTGGGCCCGAAAACTGAGGGCGTGGGGCTTGGGACTAGGTCTCCGTCGCTCCGGTGCCCATAACTTTTGATCCATAAAGAGTTACGCGGTGCACAACATAACGTTGGAAAGCTCTCCGAGAGCTCTACAACGTGTGTTGCAAGCCTACTTGGTTGCGCCCATTTTCAGAATCCAAAATTGAACGTTTTCATCAATTTTCGGAATATTTTCTTCGTTTTCGCTGTTTTCCCATCCCGGATCGTACGTCGAGAGCCGCGAAAAGGACGACAATCTAACCCATCACATTTCTATTACCGAATAACATGGCACCTTGGGCAAGACAACTTCGCCTCATGTAGAGGTTGGGCCCGCAAACCGAAGGCGTGGGGCTTGGGACCAGGTCTCCGTTTCTCCTGTGCCATAACTTTTTATCCGTAAGGAGTTACGCGGCACACAGCATACAGTTGGAAAGCTCTCCGAGAGCTCTACGACAGGGGCAACAAGCTTGCTCGGCTGCGCATATTTTTGGAGCCGAAAATCGAACGTTTTCATATGTATCGAAACAATTTTCTTCTTTTGCGCTATTTTTTCGTCCCAGATCAAACGACGTGAGCCGCGAAAAGGACGACAACCTAATCCATCACATTTCTATTACCGAATAACATGGCACCTTGGGCAAGACAACTTCGCCTCACGTAGAGGCTGGGCCCGCAAACCGACGGCATAGGGCTTTGGACCAGGTCTCTGTCCCTCCGGTGCCCATAACTTTTGATCCATAAGGAGTTACGTGGCGCACAACATACCGTTGGAAAGCTCTCCAAGAGTTCTGCGATGAGGGTAGCAAGCTTGCTTTGCTGCGCCCATTTTTAGAGCCCAAAATCGAATGTTTTTATCAATTTCGGGACACTTTTCTTCATTTGCGCTGTTTTTCCGTCCCAGATCGTACGTCGTGAGCCCCGAAAAAGATGACAACCTAATCTATCACATTTCTATTACCGAACCCCTCAGTACCTTGGGCAAGACAACTTCGCCTCACGTAGTGGCTTGGCCCGCAAACCGAGGGCGTGGGGCTTCGGACCAGGTCTCCATCGCTCCGGTGCCCATATCTTTTGATCCATAAGGAGTTACGCGGCGCACAGCATACCGTTGGAAAGCTCTCCGAGAGCTCTACGACGGGGGCGGCAAGCCTCCTTGGCTGTGCCCATTTTTGGAGCAAAAAATCAAACATTTTCATCAATTTTGGGACACTTTTCTTCCTTTGCGCTGTTTTTTCGTCCCGAATCATACGTCGTGAGCCTCGAAAAGGATGACAACCTAATCCATCACATTTCTATTATCGATTAACATGGTACCTTGGGCAAGACAACTTCACCTCACGTAGAGGCGGGACTGCAAAACCGAGGGCGTGGGGCTTAGGACCAGGTCTCCGTCGCTCCGGTGCCCATAACTTTTGATCCATGAAGAGTTTCGCGGCGCACAGCATACCGTTGGAAAACTCTCCGAGAGCAATACGATGGGGGTAGCAAGCTTGCTCGGCTGCGCCCATTTTCGGAGCCCAAAATCGAACGGTTTCATCAGTTTCGGAACAATTTTCTTCTTTTGCGCTGTTTTTCCGTCCCGAATCGTACGTCGTGAGCCACAAAAAGGATGACAACCGAATCCATCACATTTCTATTATAGAATAACACGGCACCTTGGGCAAGACAACTTCGCCTCACGTAGAGTCTAGGCTCGAAAACTAAGGTTGTTGGGCTTGGGACCAGGTCTACGTCACTCCGGTGCCCATAACTTTTGATCCGTAAAAGTTGCGCGGCGCACAGCATACCGTTGGAAAGCACTAAAAGAGATCTAAGACAGGGGGCAACAAGCCTACTCGACTGTGCCCCTTTTTGGAGCCCAAAATCGAACGGTTTCATCAGTTTCGGGACACTTTTCTTCTTTTGCACTGTTTTTTCGTCCCGGATCGAATGTCGTGAGCTGCGAAAAGTACGACAACCTAATCCACCACATTTCTATTACCGAATCCCACGACACCTTGGGCAAGACAACTTCGCCTCACGTAGAGGCTGGGCCAGCAAAATGAGGTCGTGGGGCGTCGGACTAGGTCTCCGTCGCTCCGGTGCCAATAACTTTTGATCCGTAAGGAGTTACGCGGCGCACAGCATATCGTTGGAAAGCTCTCCGAGAGCGCTACGACGGGGGCATCAAGCTTTCTTAGCTGCGCCCACTTTCGGAGCCCAAAATCGAACGTTTGCATCACTTTCGGGACAATTTTCTTCTTTTGCGCTGTTTTTACGTCCCGGATCGTACGTCGTGAGCTGCGAAAAGGACAACAACCTAATCCATCACATTTCTATTACCGAATAACATGGCACCTTGGGCAAGAAAACGTCACCTCAAGTAGAGGCTGGGCCCACAAACCGAGGACTAGGTTTTAAGATATTTAAAACACCCGTGTAAAAATTTTAGTGGACATGCGTTCAAAATACTATTCACAAAAACCAACGATAAAATTTTTAATGCCATTTTTTATGAAAATTTCATGAATTCACACATAAAAGGTAATAGGAATATAAATCACAGAATTAGCGCATTCTAACTTATATAACACATAAACAGGTCAAAACACGCAATTCGATTCAAAGGTAAAATCTGGGATTTCAACGTAACCCTATTGTGGCTCAATATGAGGCCAACTTTACTAGGTTGTCCTTGTATGCATCGGAGTTTGTGCATGACCAGGAAAGGAGGACTCGGAGGTTCATTCAGGAGTTGAGGCCAAAGTTTCAGGATTCTATGACCTTGTTAGAGTTTGATGAGTATCCTGCAACTTTTAATGCAACTTCCAGATTAGAGAAGAGGAAGTTGGATCAGGCCGGTTCCAGTTAGTCAAACATGAGGTCATTTCAGCCGTAGGGGCAACAGAGTTTTTACAGATCTCTAGGGCAGCAGAGTTCTTACCGACCTTAGGGGCAGCAGAGTACTTATAGACCCTAGTTTCAGTAGGGATCTTATCAGCCTCATGCATAGTAGAGGCCGACATAGTCCCAGGGTCAGTATAGGCCATATGTTGCAAGGCCTCAACAGACTGGCACAACTGTTTCTTCAGCTTCTACTTCTTCGGGAGGTAGTCTTACTACTCCAGCTTAGCACTGCACTTATTGTAAACGTAAGGGCCATTTGGAGGCCGTTTATTGAATAAAGGATGGGACGTGTTTAGGTTGCGGCAGCAACCAACATAGGGTGAAAGATTGCCCTAAGTGGTAGAAATTTGAGGGCCAGCTAGTGGCCCAAGGCTTTCAGGGTAGACTTGCGAGCAGTGCACCCCAGTAGTAGCGAGTACAGGCTCGGGCCTATGTAGTTGACATGGATGGAATTGCCAGAGGCTGCAATAGTAGTAGAAGGTAACTTTATTATTCTCAATCAATTAGTTAAAGTATTGATTGATTCTGGTGCTACACATTCTTTCATTACACCTACTTATGTGCAACGTTTAAATGTGCAACCTCAGAAGTTACCTTATGTGGTAGAGATTAGTACACCTTTGGGCAATAAGTTTGTGACTGGCTTGGTGTGTAAGGACTGTAGGATACATATTAAAGGTCAGGATTTTCCTGTTGATCTTATCTTATTTCTTGTCTAAGAGTATGATGTTATCTTAGGTATAGATTGGCTTGCCAAGTATGATGCTCAGTTGAACTGTAGAACGAAGGTGGTGTAGTTTCGACTGCCAAAACAACCAATGGTCGAGGTAGCGGGAAATCGAAATGGTAGTTAAAACTATAAAGCTGGTGGGAAAGAGGTGTTCAGGCTATCTAGCTTATCTGATCAATAAGCTAAAGTTGGAAAAAGTTTCGATAGTTTGGGAATATCCCAATGTATTTCCTAATGAGTTGCTAGGACTGCCGCCAGAGAGAGATATTGAGTTTGTGATTAATTTACTTCCCGGTACTCAACCAATTTGTAAATTAGCATACCGGATGGCACCAGTTGAGCTTAAAGAGCTGAAAACTCAATTGCAGGAGTTAATAGAGAAAGGTTTAATTCAACAGAGTTCTTCACCGTAGGGAGCACCAGTTTTATTTGTGAGAAAAAGGATGGTACCTTGAGACTATGTATTGATTATCGGGGTTTGAATGACGTGACCATCAAGAACAAGTGTCCTTTGATTCTTATTGACAAGTTATTTGATCAACTACAGGGAGCCAAAGTCTATTATAAATTTGACTTGAGAGAAGGGTATTATCTGCTCTGGATTCGTAAGAAGAATGTTCCAAAGTTTGTCTTCAGAACTCAGTATGGGCATTATGAATTTGTAGTTATGGCCTTCGGACTAACTAATGCACTGACAACATTTATGGATCTTATGCATAGAGTCTTTCAATCGTACTTGGACCAGTTTGTGGTAATCTTCATTGACGATATCTTAGTATATTCTAAGACGGAATCGGAACATGAGCAACATCAACAACTTGTTATGCAGAAACTACAGAAGCATCATTTGTTTGCAAAGTTCAGTAAGTGTGAATTCTGGCTTCAACAGATATCTTTTCTGGGCCATGTGGTTACTTAGAACGGTATCTCTATATATCCCACTAAGATTGAAGTGGTAATGTCTTAGAAAAGGCCAGAGAATGTGACGGAGGTTCACAGCTTCCTTGGTTTGGCAAGTTACTACCGTAGGTTCGTGAAGGACTTCTCTAAGATCACAGGGCCACTTTCTAAGCTAACTCAGAAAAGAACAAGCTTTGTGTAGGATGAGAATTGTGAGAGTGGTTTCCAAAAGTTGAAAAAGAGGTTGACTACTGCTCTGATACTTATATTGCCGAGGGAACATATAATTTTGTTATCTATAGTGATGCATCCAAGGAGGGTTTGAGTTGTGTACTTATGCAAAATGGTCGGGTTATTGCGTATGGTTCTAGAAAGTTAAAATAGTATGAGGTGAACTATCCCACTCATGATCTGGAGTTGGCAGCTATCGTGTTTGTGTTGAAAAAGTGGCATCACTATCAGTGGGACAGTAAGTTTGAAATTTTCATTGTCATAAAAGTCTGACGTACTTGTTCTCTCAGAAAGAATTGAATATGCGGTAGAGAAGATGGATAGATCTTATGGGAGATTACAATTGTCCTATCAATTATCTGCTTGGGAGGGCGAATGTTGTAGTAGATGCTCTTAGCCGGAAGGTTAGTATTGCGAGTTTGGCAGTCAAGGAGTGGGAGATGCTTAAGGAAACAAGTTACTGGAAACCAGAGTTGACTCAAGATGGAGTTATGTGTGCACATTTGCAGATTCAACCCCTATTGCTGACTTAGATTAGAGAAGCTCAACAACTTGATACGAAGCTTCAGAAGATTAGGGATCAGATCAAGGATGATCAATCAGACTTCAAATTATATGAGGATGATATTTTACAGTTTCAGAACAAAGCGTGTGTTCCCGATGAACCGGGTTTGAGGAGAGGAATTTTGGAGGAAGCTCACAATTCAAAGTACAACATCCATCCTAATGGAAACAAGATGCACCAAGATTTGAAACAACATTATTGGTGGAACAACATGAAGAGGAAGGTTGCCCAGTTTGTATCCAGATGTTTGACTTGTTAGAGGGTGAAAGTAGAGCATCAACGACCCATAGGATTACTTCAGTCGTTGGCAATACCAGAGTGGAAATGGGAACATGTTACGATGGACTTTGTCATTGATTTTCCTAGGTCACCAAGAGAGTATGATGCGGTTTGGGTTGTCGTGGACCGTTTGACTAAGACAACTTATTTTATTCCGATAAAGAAGGGAGATGAACTTGAGAAGTTAACAGATCTTTATTTGGATAAGATTGTTAAACTTCATGGGATTCCAGCAAGTGTTTTCTCTGATTGAGACCCTTGGTTTACTTCTCGATTTTGGCAGCGTCTTCAAGAAACTTTGGATACTTAGTTGAATTTCAGCACAACGTATCATCCATAGACCGATGGTCAGTTGGAGAGAACTATTCAGATTATGGAGGATAAGTTTAGAGCTTGTGTTTTGGACTTTGGGAAGAACTGGGAGAAATATCTATCATGAGCCGAGTTTACCTATAACAATAGTTATCAAGCGACTATTAGGATGGCACCTTATGTAGCTTTTTACAAGTGTAAATGCAGATCACCTTTGTACTGGGATGAAGTAAGGGAGATGATGGGTATTGATCCGACTTTGATACCAAAACTTCTAGAGAAGATTGAGAATGTCCAGTTGATTAGGTAGAGAATGCTGACAGCTCAGAGCAGATACAAGAGTTATGCCGATAAACACTGTCGGGATTTAGAGTTCTCAGTTAGGGATGGAGTCTTTTTGAAATTATCTCCTCGTAAGGGCTTTGCTCATCATGGTAAATGTGATAAACTGAGTCCGAGGTTTGCGGGGCCGTTTGAGAATACTAGAGAGTGGCTAAATTTTTACTTGTTTATATGCTAATTGAATTAATATATATGTATATATGTGAGTTAGTAAATAATCTTAGATTAAATGTGCATTTAAAAGACATTTGAAAAACAATATTTATGACTTTTTATCTTCTTCGGAAAAATTGTGTTATATACTTAGAATATATGTAAATATATGCCTATATATAAATGTTGTCCCCAAAAATAGTCCTACTAAGGGTATAAAATAAGTTAGATAATATAATCAAGGCTATTTTGGACTTTAGGCATATAAAACTAAACTTATACCAGCTTTGACTTTGTTATCTTGCATTGACTATTACATATAAGCATATATACATAAAGATAAAAACACCTAATACACACACACACACACACATTGCTGTGGGTTTGGAGAAGAAGGAGAAGCCATTTTTCACTTTGGTTTTCAAGAAAATTTTTAAAGAAAAACTCAATTCAAGGCCAAATCTTTTCATTCCAAGCTTGAATTTTCTTGTTGGGCTTGCATTCTACCTATTCCTAGCTTCTCTTTGCATCAAAGGTAAGGGAAAAACTAGATCTTATTTTTAAAGGTCATGTCAAATTTTTAATATTGCATATTTAGTTGTTGTTTAGCTAAATTGTCTTAAGATTATTGTTAGTTAGGTGTTGTAGACTAACTTAGTGTAATTATAGCCAATTTAATTGGTGGCATGTTGTATTTTTATTTTATATGTTTTATTTTGATAATTTGGCTATTATTTGGTTTAATTTTTGTTGTAGTAATTGTTTTCAAGTTGTAGTTGCTTGTCTAGACTTGTTAAATATTGACCAGTAATGTTGTAATGCCAAAATGTTGAATTGAATGTTGATTTGAAGTCCAAAATTTCAGCCTAGTATGCATTGCCATTTTGGACTTGTTGGGCTCGTTTTAGATGGCTTTTGGATGGTTTCAAGGGGGTTTAGGTACTTGCTTTAGTGGTTAGGTGGTAGGAGAAGGATCGGGGGTTGTTTGATACTAGATTGTAAGTTATGTTGTTTGGAAGTTAATGTTACGTTTCTTTGAAGTAGCTAAGTGTTGTCTCTAATTGTTTGTTGTTGTTTGTGTGGTTGATACTTTGGTTGGTGTTAAGTAGGCTCGGGTTTGAATATGTGTTGAAGTGTGTGTTGAGTTGGATGGCCTACTTGTTGATATATGTCAACATCCACCTCTTCATAATAAGTATCGTTAATTATATGGTAGCATAAATTCATGATTCCGACTTAAACGTCGATGAGGTCAAAAGAGATCGCGATGGCTACAAGAAATAAGTTCGGAAATTTGGAATTACCTAAGATGACGTCGGGATGATACAATGCTAAAGTTAGCCAACTTGACCAAAGGAAACTTCCTAGAAGTTGACTTAGATGCTAGCCACCCATGTGGTTAATTGTAGCCACCCATGTGATAAATATGGGTGACTAATACTTTGAACATGGTTGGTAAAGCCAACCAAGATTGAAATGTTTGATATGAAAGTCTCCTGTGGTGGGCTAACTGAATTCTATAAATAGGCATGCATTAGTTCATCATTTTATCCACAACACAACTCCAAACACAATCCTAAGTTAGTCTTTCTTTCTTGTATTCTTCTTGTAAGTCCAGAAGCCATTGAAGCTCTAATCTTGAGAGCGCACGGTGGGACAATTATCTTGTAAGTGTTATATTGAATTGTTATAACGAGAAGTGTTGTCTTTCTACTTGATTGTTGTTAAGACGTTTCTGGGAAATTGGTTATATTCTTACATGGTATCAAGAGCTTAAGGGGCTCTTAACAACAATCTTGTCTAGTAAAGCTCAACAACTATGACTACTCAAGGTGCTAGTTCTTCTTCTACCAGTTCTAGTTCTGGTTTAGTACCAACAATTCGTATCCATCCCCCTATCTTCACAGAAGGAAAGCTCGATGGCACGAACTATCTTTTGTGCAAGTTCAAAATCACTACAGTTCTGGACTCCTACGAACTCCTTGATACAGTGTTAGGCACAGATGCAGAACCAGTTGCAGTCCGTGCTGAAGATGACACAAAAAAGGTCACACCTCCAAATCCTCAGCTTGTCAAAGAATGGAGGAGACGAAATGCTGATGCACTTTGTGCAATTGTCACAAGTGTTCAAGATTCTGTCCTCACTCTTATTCAACACACAACCAAGGCATCTGAAGCTTGGAACATACTGAAAAATCAGTATGAAACAAGGAACCAGACTCGCATTCAGAACTTGGAGAATCAGTTAGCTGCTGAGAGATTAAGTGAAGATGAAGTAGCTGAGTCATTTATCAGTAGGATGAAAAACCTACGTGATCAAATGGCTGCAGTTGGTATTGCCAAATCAACCGAGGAACTAGCTCGAAGGTGCATTAGAGTGTTGCCTCCAAAATGATGTTGAAAATTCATGAAAATTGGTAGGTAACTAGTTTTGCCAGTTTTGAACATTTTTTAGAGAAATAGGCGAAAGCAAATTTTGACTCTAAAGTCCTCAAAATGGCAAATCATTAAAATGTGTCCAAATCTGGAAGTCTGGAAAAAATGAAGCAGGTTTTGGTATATGCACTGACCTTGTAGAACGAACCAGTTTTGACTTAGTAAATGATTTCCAAAATTCATGAAATTTGGTGTGCTGCTAGGTTTTTTAGTTCTGGACATTTTTGTCAGAAATGGACTAAGGATAAATTTGACCCTAAGGACCTAAAAAATGACAAGTATTGAAATGTGTGCAAATCTGGACAGTTTTGTGCAATCCCACTGTTTTGGCTATAACGATTGGACCCGAACTCCAAATGATGCAAGGTTTGTTTCTGATTTTAGTTCACTTCTTAAGATTTAATTTGACATCTTATTCACTAGAATTGGAGATTGTTTGCTTGTATTAATGATTGTGAGAAAACAGCCTATTGCAGTGAGGGTTTCACTTAGTTATATGCTTAGAAAATTTGTTGTAACTTCTCTTGTGGTATTAAATGCTTGGGATTGTGGCATTGGGATGTTGTGTGGACTGTTTTGAATACTTGGGGATGTTTGAATTAATTGATGCATGGCTTGAGATTGATTTTGAGTTGACTTGGGGCTTAATCGCACGTGTAAGCACGAAATGGAAACCCTAGTGACTAGGTAAACTTGCTAAGTGTTGATCCTTTGGATATTGTGTGTAATTATATGTTTAGTAGGCTGCCCGTAGTTGCCCTTATAACCCTAAATGTAATTTTGATCATTGCATGTTGACAAATAGGCCTTTCTTGCATCCGAACCCACGTAGATGTTGTTGCATGTTGAAAAGTCTTATTATTTGATTACGTGGACTTTGAATTGAGTTATATGACTTGATTTACGTGCATACATGGCTGCCCATTTAATGTTCATATAACTCCATATGCCTTTCAAGTGAAATTACTTGTCTTATCGTGCCTCGCTTGTTTACTTGATAAGGGGATGATTTGAAGCCGGCCGCAACAACTGATACTGACATGAATTGAGAGCAAAAGCTCACCGTATTCTTTTCACTATGTGTATAAGTACTCTCGCTTGGTTCCTAGAGGACCTCGGGGAGGAAAGACAGGTAATTGTGTTCCTTTACTTTTATATTATTGTTATGTACTTAATTGTGTTATATTCATGCTTGCAAAAGGATTTTCATAAATTGAACCGGAAAATGAGTTTCAAAACCTATTTCTCGTGCCCCCTCGCTGAGTTCATAAGGACTCACCCTCTTTTATCATCTCAGGTGAAGAAGATCAAGAACAGGTACCCGAGGACGACGTGCCTAACGATGGTTCCTTGGAGTGATTGCCTGTCCTATGTGCTTTGCGTGATTATGGCTATTTGTACACTATGCTACTTGAAGACTATTTCTTTTATGCTACTTGTTGTTTGTAATGTAAAAGACCCCCGTTGTAATTTGGGGTCTAATTTTGATTTGTACTGATATGAACTAGACAAACACTACTATGGTCATTTTGCTATTATTACTGCTAGTGTCTATAATAGGATTACAAAGTATTAGGTAAGGGCTAAGTAAAATGAACCAACCAAATCTTAAGCAGGTACCCATGGTTAAGCTAAGATCAACAGGTACTTTTGTAACAAGTATAAACAAACAAACGAGACATAGTATCATGCTAGGTTATTAATCAAACGAGACATCGAGATAACTAGTAGGCATTTCAATTGATGGTAAATAGTAATCCTAGTTGGAAATGAAATTGAGATTGAAAAATTTGAGGCGTTTAGAGAATTAGATCAAACAAAAGAGCCCAATTACAGCCGTTATGCTGCCGGTTTTTCAGAAAATTTTAGAGTTTAGGCTAAAACATTAAGTGTTAAATTTTCATGAATGGTTAACTATGTGATATGACTTGAATGTTAGATCACACCCTAGTCTAACCTTTATAGGCCGGGTTGGGGCGTGACACGTCGTGAGCCGCGAAAAGAACGACAACCTAATTCATCACATTTCTATTACCGATTAACATGACACCTTGGGCAAGACAATTTCGCCTCACATAGAGGCTGGGCCCATAAACCGATGGCGTGGGGCTTGGGACCAGGTCTCCATCGCTCCGGTGCCCATAACTTTTGATTCGAAAGGAGTTACGCGGTGTACAGCATACCATTGGAAAGCTCTCCAAGAGCGCTACGACAGGGGCAGCTAGCCTGCTCGGCTGCGCCCAATTTTGGAGGCCAAAATTGAATGCTTTTTTTATCAGTTTCGGGACACATTTCTTCTTTTGCGCAGTTTTTCCGTCCCGGATCATACGTCGTGAGCCGCGAAACGGACGACAACCTTATCTATCACATTTCTATTACCGAATCCCTTGACACCTTGGGCTAGACAACTTCGCCTCACGTAGAGGTTGGGCCCGCAAACCGTGGGCGTGGGGCTTGGGACTAGGTCTCCGTCGCTCCAATGCCTATAACTTTTTATCCGTAAAGAGTTACGCAACGCATAGCATACCGTTAGAAAGCTCTCCGAGAGCTCTACGACGGATGTAGCAAGCTTGCTTGGATGCGCACATTTTTAGAACCGAAAATCGAGCGTTTTCATCAGTTTCGGGATAGTTTTCTTCTTTTCCACTATTTTTTCATCCCGGATCATATGTCGTGAGCCGTGAAAAGGACGACAACCTAATCCATCACATTTCTATTACCGAATAACACGACACCTTGGGCAAGACAACTTCGCCTCACGTAGAAGCTGGGCCCACAAACCGAAGGCGTGGGGCTTGGGACCAAGTCTATGTCGCTCTGGTGCCTATAACTTTTGATCCGTAAGGAGTTAGGAGGCGCACAGCATACCGTTGGAAAGCTCTCTGAGAGCTCTACGACGGGGGTAGCAAGATTTTTCGACTGCGCCCATTTTCGGAGCCCAAAATTGAACTTTTTCATCAGTTTCGGAACAATTTTGTTCTTTTGTGCAGTTTTTCCGTCCCACATCTTACGTCGTGAGCCGCGAAAAGGACGACCACCTAATCCATCAGATTTCTATTACCGAATAACATGGCACCTTGGGCAAGACAACTTTGCCTCACTTAGTGGCTGGGCCCGCAAACCGAGGGCGTGGGGCTTGGGACTAGGTCTCCGTCGCTCCGGTGCCCATAACTTTTGATCCGTAAAGAGTTACGCGGTGCACAACATAACGTTGGAAAGCTCTCCGAGAGCTCTACGACGTGTGTTGCAAGCCTACTTGGTTGCGCCCATTTTCAGAATCCAAAATTGAACGTTTTCATCAATTTTTGGAAAATTTTCTTCATTTTCGCTGTTTTCCCATCCCGGATCGTACGTCGAGAGCAGCGAAAAGGACGACAATCTAACCCATCACATTTCTATTACCGAATAACATGGCACCTTGGGCAAGACAACTTCGCCTCACGTAGAGGTTGGGCCCGCAAACCGAAGGCGTGGGGCTTGGGACCAGGTCTCCGTTTCTCCCGTTCCATAACTTTTTATCCGTAAGGAGTTACGCGGCATACAGCATACAGTTGGAAAGCTCTCTGAGAGCTCTACGACAGGGGCAACAAGCTTGCTCGGCTGCGCACATTTTTGGAGCCGAAAATCGAATGTTTTCATATGTATCGAAACAATTTTCTTCTTTTGCGCTGTTTTTTCGTCCCAGATCAAATGACGTGAGCCGCATAAAGGACGACAGCCTAATCCATCACATTTCTATTACCGAATAACATGGCACCTTGGGCAAGACAACTTCGCCTCACGTAGAGGCTGGGCCCGCAAACCGAGGGCGTAGGGCTTTGGACCAGGTCTCTGTCGCTTCGGTGCCCATAACTTTTGATCTGTAAGGAGTTACGTGGCGCACAGCATACCGTTGGAAAGCTCTCCGAGAGTTCTGCGACGAGGGTAGCAAGCTTGCTCTGCTGTGCCCATTTTCAGAGCCCAAAATCGAATGTTTTTATCAATTTCGGGACACTTTTCTTCATTTGCGCTGTTTTTCCGTCCCGGATCGTACGTCGTGAGCTTCGAAAAAGACGACAACCTAATCTATCACATTTCTATTACCGAATCCCTCAGTACCTTGGGCAAGACAACTCCGCCTCACGTAGTGGCTTGGCCCGCAAACCGAGGGTGTGGGGCTTCGGACCAGGTCTCCATCACTCCGGTGCCCATATCTTTTGATCCGTAAGGAGTTACGCGGCGCACAGCATACCGTTGAAAAGCTCTCCGAGAGCTCTACGACGGGGGCGGAAAGCCTCCTTGGCTGTGCCCATTTTCAGAGCAAAAATCAAACGTTTTCATCAGTTTTGGGACACTTTTCTTCCTTTGCGCTGTTTTTTCATCCCGAATCGTACGTCGTGAGCCTCGAAAAGGACGACAACCTAATCCATCACATTTCTATTATTGATTAACATGGCACCTTGGGCAAGACAACTTCACCTCACGTAGAGGCGGGACTGCAAAACCGAGGGCGTGGGGCTTAGGACCAGGTCTCCGTCGCTCCGGTGCCCATAACTTTTGATCCATGAAGAGTTTCACGGCGCACAGCATACCGTTGGAAAACTCTCCGAGAGCAATACGATGGGGGCAGCAAGCTTGCTCGACTGCGCCCATTTTCGGAGCCCAAAATCGAACGGTTTCATCAGTTTCGGAACAATTTTCTTCTTTCGCGCTGTTTTTCGGTCCCGAATCGTACGTCGTGAGCCACGAAAAGGATGACAACCGAATCCATCACATTTCTATTATAGAATAACACGGCACCTTGGGCAAGACAACTTCGCCTCACGTAGAGTCTGGGCTCGCAAACTAAGGTTGTAGGGCTTGGGACCAGGTCTACGTCACTCCGGTGCCCATAACTTTTGATCCATAAAAGTTGCGCGGCGCACAGCATACCGTTGGAAAGTACTACAAGAGATCTAAGACAGGGGGCAACAAGCCTACTCGACTGCGCCACCTTTCGGAGCCCAAAATCGAACGGTTTCATCAGTTTTGGGACACTTTTCTTCTTTTGCACTGTTTTTCCGTCCCGGATCGAATGTCGTGAGCTGCGAAAAGGACAACAACCTAATCCACCACATTTCTATTACCGAATCCCACGACACCTTGGGCAAGACAACTTCGCCTCACGTAGAGGCTGGGCCAGCAAAATGACGTCGTGGGGCGTCGGACTAGGTCTCCGTCGCTCCGGTGCCAATAACTTTTGATCCGTAAGGAGTTACGCGGCGCACAGCATATCGTTGGAAAGCTCTCCGAGAGCGCTACGACGGGGGCAGCAAGCTTTCTTAGCTGCGCCCACTTTCGGAGCCCAAAATCGAACGTTTGCATCACTTTCGGGACAATTTTCTTCTTTTACGCTGTTTTTAAGTCCCGAATCGTACGTCGTGAGCTGCGAAAAGGACAACAACCTAATCCATCACATTTCTATTACCGAATAACATGGCACCTTGGGCAAGAAAACTTCACCTTACGTAGAGGCTGGGCCCACAAACCGAGGGCGTGGGGCTTAGGGCTAGGTCTCCGTCGCTTCGGTGCCCATAACTTTTGATCCGTAAGGAGTTACGCGGCGCACAGCATACCGTTGGAAAGCTCTCCATGAGCTCTACGACGGGGGCAATATGCCTGCTTGGCTGCGCCCATTTTTGGATCCCAAAATCGAACGTTACAATCTGTTTCGGGATAATTTTCTTCGTTTGCGCTGTTTTTTCATCTCGCATCGTACGTCGTGAGCCGTGAAAAGGACGACAACCTAATCCATCACATTTCTATTACTTAATAACATGGCACCTTGGGCAAGGTAACTTCGCCTCACGTAGAGGCTGGGCCCGCAAACCGAGGGCGTGGGGCTAGGGACCAGGTCTCCGTCGCTCCGGTGCCCATAACATTTGATCCGCAAAGAGTTATGTGGCGCACAGCATACTGTTGGAAAGCTCTCCGAGAGCTCTACGACGGGGGCAAAAAGATTGCTCAGCTGCGCTAGTTTTCAGAGCCCAAAATTGACCTTTTTCATCAGTTTCGGAACAATTTTCTTCTTTTGCATTGTTTTTCTATCCCGGATCATACGTTGTGAGCCGCAAAAAGGACAACAACCTAATCCATCACATTTCTATTACCGAATAACATGGCACCTTGGGCAAGACAACTTCACCTCACGTAGAGGCTGGGCCTGCAAACCGGGGGCGTGGGGCTTGGGACCAGGTCTCCGGTGCCCATAACTTTTGATCCGTAAGGAGTTACGCGGCACACAGCATACCGTTGGAATGCTCTCCGAGGGCTCTACGACGGGGGCAGCAAGCTTGCTCGGCTGCCCCCATTTTCAGAGCCCAAAATTGAACTTTTTCATCAGTTTCGAAACAATTTTCTTCTTTTGCGCTGTTTTTCCGTTCCGGATCATTCGTCGTGAGGCGCGAAAAGGACAACATCCTAATCCATCACATTTCTATTACTGAATAACATGGCACCTAGGACAAGGCAACTTCACCTGACATAGAGGTTGGGCCCGCAAATCGGGGGCGTGGGGTATGGGACGAGGTCTTCGTCGCTCCGGTGCCCGTAACTTTTGATCCGTAAGGAGTTACGTGGCGCACAACATACCGTTGGAAAGCTCTCGAGAGCTCTACAATTGGGTCAGCAAGCTTGTTCGGCTGCGCCCAGTTTTGGAACCCAAAATCGAACGTTTTCATAAGTTTCGGGACAATTTTCTTCTTTTGCGTTATTTTTCCGTCCTGGACGTACGTCGTGAGCCGCGAAAAGGACGACAACCTAATCCTTCACATTTTTATTACCGAAAAACATGGCATCTTGGGCAAGACAACTTTGCCTCACATAGAGGCTGGGCCCACAAACCGAGGGCGTAGTTCTTGGGACCAGGTCTCCGTTGCTCTGGTGCCCATAACTTTTTATCCGTAAGGAGTTACGCGGCGCACAACATACCTTTGGAAAGCTCTACGTGAGCTCTACGATGGGGGCAACAAGCCAGCTTGGCTGCGCCCATTTTTGGAGGCCAAAATCGAACGTTTTCATCAGTTTCGGGACTCTTTTCTTCTTTTGCACTATTTTTCCATCCTTGATCGTACGTTGTGAGTCGCGAAAAGGACGACAACCTAATCCACCACATTTCTATTACCGAATCCCATGGCACCTTGGGCAAGACAACTTCACCTCATGTAGAGGCTGGGCCCACAAACCGAGGGCGTGGGGCTTGGGACCAAGTCTCCGTCGCTCTGGTGCCCATAACTTTTGATCCGTAAGGAGTTACGCGGCACACAGCATACCGTTGGAATGCTCTCTGAGAGCTCTACGACGGGGGCAGCAAGCTTGCTCGGCTACCCCCATTTTCAGAGCCCAAAATTGAACTTTTTCATCAGTTTCGGAACAATTTTCTTCTTTTCTGCTGTTTTTTCGTTCCGGATCATTCGTCGTGAGGCGCGAAAAGGACAACATCCTAATCCATCACATTTCTATTACCGAATAACATGGTACCTTGGACAAGACAACTTCACCTGACATAGAGGCTGGGCCCGGAAACCGGGGGCATGGGGTTTGGGACGAGGTCTCCGTCGCTCCGGTGCCCATAACTTTTTATCCGTAAGGAGTTACGTGGTGCACAGCATACCGTTGGAAAGCTCTCGAGAGCTCTACAACTGGGTCAGCAAGCTTGTTCGGCTGTGCCCATTTTTGGAACCCAAAATCGAACGTTTTCATAAGTTTCGGGAGAATTTTCTTCTTTTGCGCTGTTTTTTCGTCCCGGACGTACGTCGTGAGCCGCGAAAAGGACGACAACCTAATCCTTCACATTTCTATTACCGAAAAACATGGCATCTTGGGTAAGACAACTTCGCCTCACGTAGAGGCTGGGCCCACAAACCGAGGGCGTAGTTCTTGGGACCAGGTCTCCGTTGCTCCGGTGCCCATAACTTTTTATCTGTAAGGAGTTACGCGGCGCATAACATACCTTTGGAAAGCTCTCCGCGAGCTCTACGACGGGGGCAACAAGCCTGCTTGGTTTTGCCCATTTTCAGAGTCAAAAATCGAATGTTTTCTTTAGTTTCGGGACTCTTTTCTTCTTTTGCACTGTTTTTCGGTCCCGAATGTATGTCGTGAGCAGCGAAAAGGACGACAACCTAATCCACTACATTTCTATTATCGAATCCCATGACACCTTGGGCAAGACAACTTCATCTCACGTAGAGGCTGGGCCAGCAAACCGAGGTCGTGGGGTATGGGACCAGGTCTCCGTCACTCCGGTGCCCATAACTTTTGATCTGTAAGGTGTTACGCGGCGCACAGCATACCGTTGGAAAGCTCTTTGAGAGCTCTACGACGGGGGCAGTAAGCTTTCTTAGTTGCACCAACTTTCGGAGCCCAAAATCGAATGTTTGCATCACTTTCGGGACAATTTTCTCCTTTTCCACTGTTTTTTCATCTCGTATCATATGTCGTGAGCTACGAAGAGGACGACAACCTAATCCATCACATTTCTATTTCCGAATAACATGGCACATTTGGCAAGAATACTTCGCCACAAGTAGAGGCTGGGCCTGCAAACCGAGGGCGTGCGGCTTCGGACCAGGTCTCCGTCGCTGTGGTGCCCATATCTTTTGATCCGTAAGGAGTTACGCGGCGCACAGCTTACCGTTGGAAAGCTCTCCGAGAGCTCTACGACGGGGGAGGCAAGCCTCCTCTGCTGTGCCCAGTTTCGGAGCAAAAATCGAACTTTTTCATCAATTTTGGGACACTTTTCTTCCTTTGCGCTATTTTTTCGTCCCGGATCGTATGTCGTGAGCCGCGAAAAGGACAACAACCTAATCCATCACATTTCTATTACCGAATAACATGGCACCTTGGGCAAGGCAACTTCGCCTCACGTAGAGGCTGGGACCGCAAATCGAGGGCTTGGGGCTTGGGACAAGGTCTCCGTCGCTCCGGTGCCCATAACTTTTGATCCGCAAAGAGTTACGCGGCGCACAGCATACCGTTGGAAAGCTCTCTGAGAGCTGTACGACAGGGGCAGCAAGCTTGATCGGTTGCGCCCATTTTCGAAGCCCAAAATAGAACTTTTTCATTAGTTTCAGAACAATTTTCTTCTTTTGCGCTGTTTTTCAGTCCCGGATCATACGTCGTGAACCGCGAAAAGGACGACAACCTAATCCATCACATTTCTATAACCGAATAACATGGCACCTTGGGCAAGACAACTTCACCTAACGTAGAGGCTGGGCCCGCAAACCGGGGGCTTGGGGCTTGGGACCAGGTCTCCGTCGCTCCGGTGCCCATAACTTTTGATCCGTATGGAGTTACGCGGCGCACAGCATACCGTTGGAAAGCTCTCCGAGAGATCTACGACGGGGGCAGCAAGCTTGCTCTGCTGCGCCCATTTTTAGAGCCCAAAATCGAACTTTTTCATCAGTTTCGGAACAATTTTATTCTTTTGCGCTATTTTTCCGTCCCGGATCATTCATCGTGAGCCGCGAAAAGGACGACAACCTAATCCATCACATTTCTATTACCGAATAACATGGCACCTTAGACAAGACAACTTCACCTAACGTAGAGGCTGGGCCCGCAAACCGGGGGCGTGGGGGTTGGGACCAGGTCTTCGTCGCTCCGGTGCCCATAACTTTTGATCCACAAGGAGTTACGCGGCGCACAGTATACCATTGGAAAGCTCTCCCAGAGCTCTACGACGGGGGCAGCAATCTCGTTCAGCTCCGCTTATTTTTGGAACCCAAAATAGAACTTTTGCATCAGTTTCGGGACAATTTTCTTCTTCTGCGCAGTTTTTCCGTCCCGGATCATACGTTGTGAGCCACGAAAAGGACGACAACCTAATCCATCACATTTCTATTACCGAATAACATGGCACCTTGGGCAAGACAACTTTACCTCACGTAGAGGCTGGGCCCACAAACCGAGGGCGTGGGGCTTTGGACCAGGTCTCTATTGTTCCAGTGCCCATAACTTTTTATCCTTAAGGAGTTACGCGGCGCACAGCATACCGTTGGAACGCTCTACGTGAGCTCTACGACCGGGGCAACAAGCTTGCTTGGCTGCGCCCATTTTTGGAGCGCAAAATCGAACGTGTTCATCAGTTTCGGGACTCTTTTCTTCTTTTGTACTATTTTTCCGTCCCAGATCGTACGTTGCGAGCCGCGAAAAGGACGACAACCTAATCCACCACATTTCTATTACCAAATCCCATGGCACCTTGGGCAAGACAACTTCACCTCACGTAGAGGCTGGGCCCCCAAACCAAGGGTGTGGGCCTTAGGACCAGGTCTCCGTCGCTCCAGTGCCCATAACTTTTGGTCCATAAGGAGTTAAGGGGCGCACCGCATACCGTTGGAAAGCTTTGCGAGAACTCTACGATGGAGGCACCAAGCCTACTCAACTGCGCAAATTTTCTGAGCCCAAAAGCGAACGTTTTCATCAGTTTCGGGATAATTTTATTTTTTTTGGCTGTTTTTTTATCCCGGATCGTACGTCGTGAGCCGCGAAAAAGACGACAACCTAATCCATCACATTTCTATTACCGAATAACATGGCACCTTGGACAAGACAACTTCACCTCACATAGAGGCTGGGCCCGCAAATCGGGGGCGTGGGGCTCAGTACCAGGTCTCCGTCGCTCTGGTGCCCATAACTTTTGATCCGTAAGGAGTTACGCGGCACACAGCATAACATTGGAAAGCTCTCCCAGAGCTCTACGACGGGGGCAGCAAGCTTGTTCGGCTGCGCCCATTTTTGGAACCCAAAATCAAACGTTTTCATCAGTTTCGGGATAATTTTCTTCTTTTGCGTTGTTTTTTCGTCCCAGACGTAGGTCGTGAGCCACGAAAAGGACAACAATCTAATCATTCACATTTCAATTACCGAATAACATGGCACCCTTGGCAAGACAACTTCGCCTCACATAGAGGTTGGGCCCACAAACCGAGGGCGTGGGGCTTGGGACCAGGTCTCCGTTGCTCTGGTGCCCATAACTTTTTATCCATAAGGAGTTACGCGGCGCACAGCATACCGTTGGAAAGCTCTACGTGAGCTCTATGACGGGGGCAACAAGCCTGCTTGGCTGCGCCCATTATTGGAGCCCAAAATCGAATGTTTTCATCAATTTCGGGACTCATTTCTTATTTTGTACTATTTTTCCGTCCCAGATCTTACGTCGTGAGCCGCGAAAAGGACGACAACCTAATCCACCACATTTCTATTACCGAATCCCATGGCACCTTGGGCAAGATAACTGCACCTCACATAGAGGCTGGGCCCCCAAATCGAGGGCGTGGGCCTTGGGACCAGGTCTCCGTCGCTCTGGTGCGCATAACTTTTGATCCGAAAGGAGTTACACGGCGCACAGCATTCCGTTGGAAAGCTTTGTGAGAACTCTACGATTGAGGCACCAAGCTTGCTCGACTGCGCCAATTTTCAGAGCCCAAAAGCGAACGTTTTCATCAGTTTTGGGAGAATTTTCTTCTTTTGCGCTATTTTTTTATCCCGGATCGTACGTCGTGAGCCGCGAAAAGGACGACAAACTAATCCATCACATTTCTATTACCGAATAACATGGCACCTTGGGCAAGACAACTTCGCTTCACGTTGAGGCTAGGCCCGAAAACTGAGGGCGTAGGGCTTGAGACCAGGCCTCCGTCGCTCCGGTGACCATAACTTTTGATCTGTAAGGAGTTACGCGGCGCACAGCATACCACTGGAAAGCTCTCCATGAGCTCTACGATAGGGGTCGCAAGCCTGCTTGGTTGTGCCCATTTTCGGAGTAAAAAATCGAACGTTTTCTTCAGTTATGGGATAATTTTCTTCTTTTTCACTGTTTTTTGGTCTCGAATCGTACATTGTGAGCCGCGAAAAGGACAACAACCTAATCCACCACATTTCTATTACCGAATCCCACGACACCTTGGGCAAGACAACTTCGCCTCACGTAGAGGCTGGGCCAGCAAACCGAGGTCGTAGGGTGTGAGACCAGGTCTCCGTCGCTCCGGTGCCCATAACTTTTGATCAGTAAGGAGTTACGCAGTGCACAGTATACCGTTGGAAAGCACTCTGAGAGCTCTACGACGGGGGTAGCAACCTTCTTAGCTGCGTCCACTTTCGGAGCCCAAAATCGAACGTTTGCATCACTTTCGGGATAATTTTCTTCTTTTGTGTTGTTTTTACGTCCCGGATCGTACGTCGTGAGCCGTGAAAAGGACGACAACCTAATCCATCACATTTCTATTACCGAATAACATGGCACCTTGGGCAAGAAAACTTCACCTCACGTAGAGGCTTGGCCCACAAACCGTGGGTGTGGGGCTTCGGACCAAGTCTCCGTCGTTCCGGTGCCCATATCTTTTGATCCGTAAAGAGTTACACGGCGCACAGCATACCGATAGAAAGCTCTCCGAGAGCTCTACGACGGGGACGGCAAGCCTCCTCGGCTGTGCCCATTTTCGGAGTTAAAATCAAACGTATTCATCAGTTTTGGTACACTTTTCTTCTTTTGCGCTGTTTTTTCGTCCCGGATCGTATTTCGTGAGCCGCGAAATGGACGACAACCTAATCCATCACATTTCTATTACCGAATAACATGGCACTTTGGGCAAGAAAACTTCACCTCACGTAGAGGCTGGGCCCGCAAACCAGGGGCGTGGGGCTTGGGACCAGGTCTCCATCGCTCTGGTGCCCATAACTTTTGATCCGTATGGAGTTACGCGGCGCACAACATACCGTTGGAAAGCTCTCTAAGAGCTCTACGATGGGTGCAGAAAACTTGCTCGGCTGCGCCTATTTTCAGTGACCAAAATAAAACTTTTTCATCAGTTTCGGAACAATTTTCTTTTTTTGCGCTGTTTTTCCGTCCCGGATCATACGTCGTGAGCCGCAAAAAGGACGACAACCTAATCCATCACATTTCTATTACCGAATAACATTGCACCTTGGACAAGACAACTTCACCTCACGTAGAGGCTGGGCCAGCAAACCGGGGGCGTGAGGCTTGGGACCAGGACTCCGTCGCTCCGGTGCCCATAACTTTTGATCTGTAAGGAGTTACGCGGCGCACAGCATACCGTTGGAAAGCTCTCTGTTAGCTCTACGACGGGGGCAACATGCCTGCTTGGCTGCACCCATTTTTGGATCCCAAAATCAAACTTTTCAATCAGTTTTGGGACAATTTTCTTCATTTGCACTGTTTTTTCATCCCGTATCGTACGTCATGAGCCGTGAAAAGGATGACAACCTAATCTTTCACATTTCTATTACCGAATAACATGGCACCTTGGGCAATACAAATTTGCCACACGTAGAGGCTGGGCCCGCAAACCGAGGGCATGGGGCTTCGGACCAGGTCTCCGTCGCTCCGGTGCCCATATCTTTTGATCCGTAAGGAGTTACGCGACGCACAGCATACCGTTGGAAAAATATCCGAGAGCTCTACGACGGGGGTGGCAAGCCACCTCGGCTGTGCCCATTTTCAAAGCCCAAAATAAAAAGTTTTCATCAGTTTTGGGACAATTTTCTTCCTTGGCGCTATTTTTCTATCCCGGATCGTACGTCGTGAGCCGCGAAAAGGACGACAACGTAATCCATCACATTTCTATTACCAAATAACATGGCACCTTGGGCAAGGCAACTTCGCCTCACGTAGAGGATGGGCCAGCAAACCGGGGGCGTAGGGCATCAGACCAGGTCTTCGTCGCTCTGGTGCCCATATCTTTTGATCCGTAAGAAGTTATGCGGTGCACAGCATACCGCTGGAAAGCTCTCCGTGAGCTCTACAACAGGGGTAGCAAGCCTGCTTGGCTGTGCCCATTTTTGGAGTCCAAAATCGAAAGTTTTCTTCAATTTCGGGACAATTTTCTTTTTTTGCGCTATTTTTTGTTCCCGAATTGTACGTCGTGAGCCGTGAAAAGGACGACAACCTAATCCATCACATTTCTATTACCGAATAACATGGCACCTTGGGCAAGACAACTTCGCCTCACGTAGAGGCTGGGCCCTCAAACCGAGGGCGTGGGGCTTCAGACTAGGTCTCTGGCACTCTGGTGCCCATATCTTTTGATCCGTAAGGAGTTACGTGGTGCACAGTATACCGTTGGAAAGCTCGCCGAGAGCTCTACGACGGGGTCGGCAAGCCTCCTTGGGTGTGCCCATTTTCGAAGTCCAAAATTGAAAGCTTTCATCAGTTTTGGGACACTTTTCTTCCTTTGCGCTGTTTTTTCGTCCCGGATTATACGTCGCGAGCAGCGAAAAGGACGACAACCTAATCCATCACATTACTATTACCGAATAACATGGCACCTTGGGCAAGACAACTTTTCCTCACGTAGAGGCTAGGCCCACAAATTGAGGGCATGGGGCTTGGGACCAGGTCTCTGTCGCTCCGCTGCCCATAACTTTTGATCCGTAAGGAGTTACGCGGCGCACAACATACCGTTGGAAAGCTCTATGTGAGGTCTACGACGGGGGCAACAAGCCTGCTTGGCTGCACCTATTTTTGGAGCCCAAAATCGAACATTTTCATCAGTTTCAGGACTCTTTTCTTCTTTTGCACTATTTTTCCGTCCCAGATCGTACGTCGTGAGCCGCGAAAAGGATGACAATCTAATCCACCACATTTCTATTACCGAATCCCATGGCACCGTGGGCAAGACAACTTCACCTCACGTAGAGGCTGGGCCCCCAAACCGCGGGCGCGGGCCTTAGGACCAAGTCTCCGTCGCTCCGATGCCCATAACTTTTGATCCGTAAGGAGTTGCGCGGCGCACAGCATACCGTTGGAAAGCTTTGCGAGAACTCTACGACGGAGGCAGCAAGCCTGCTCGATTGCGCCAATTTCCTGAGCCCAAAAGCGAACATTTTCATCAGTTTCAGTGCAATTTTCTTCTTTTGCGCACTTTTTTTTTGCCCGGATCGTACGTCGTGAGCCGCGAAAAGGACGACAACCTAATCTATCACATTTCTATTACCGAATAACATGGCACCTTGGGCAAGACAACTTCGCTTCACGTATAAGCTGGGCATGCAAACCGAGGGCATGGGGCTTGAGACCAAGTCTCCGTCGTTTTGGTGCCCATAACTTTTGATCCGTAAAGAGTTACGCAGCGCACAACATATCATTGGAAAGCTCTCCGAGAGCTCTACGACGGGGGCATCAAGCCTGCTCAGTTGCGCCCATTTTCAGAATCCAAAATCGAACGTTTTCTTTAGTTTCGGGATATTTTTTTCTTTTTTGCCGTTTTTCCGTCCTGTATCGTACGTCGTGAGTCGCGAAAAGGACGACAACCTAATCCACCACATTTCTATTACCAAATAATATGGCACCTTGGGCAAGACAACTTCGCCTCACGTAGAGGCTGGGCCCGCAAACTAAGGGCGTGGGTCTTGGGACCAGTTCTCCGTCGCTCCTGTTCCCATAACTTTTGATCCGTAAAGAGTTACGCGGTGCACAGCATACCGTTGGAAAGCTCTCCGAGAGCTCTACGACCGGGGCATCCAGTCTACTTGGCTGCGCCGATTTTCGGAGCCCAAAATCGAATGTTTTCATCAGTTTCGGGACAATTTTCTTGTTTTGCGCTGTTTTTCCGTCTCGGATCGTACGTCGTGAGCCGCAAAAAGGACGACAACCTAATCCATCGCATTTCTATTACCGAATAACATGGCACCTGGGGCAAGATAACTTCGCCTCACGTAGAGGCTGGGCCCGTAAACCGAGGGCGTGGGGCTTGGGACCAGGTCTCCGTCGCTTCGGTGCCCATAACTTTTGATCCGTAAGGAGTTACGCGGCGCACAACATACCGTTAGAAAGATCTCCGAGAGCTCTACGACGAGGGCAGCAAGCTTGCTCGGCAGCGACCATTTTCAAAGCCGAAAATCAAACTTTTTCATCATTTTCGGAACAATTCTCTTCTTTTGAGCTGTTTTTCCGTCCCAGATCATACGTCCTGAGTCGCGTAAAGGACGACAACCTAATCCATCACATTTCTATTACCGAATAACATGGCACCTTGGACAAGACAACTTCACCTCACGTAGAGGCTGGGCCCGCAAACCGGGGGCGTGGGGCTTGGGACCAGGTATCCGTCGCTCCGGTGCCCATAACTTTTGATCTGTAAGGAGTTACACGGCACACAGTATACCGTCGGAAAGCTCTCCCAGAGCTCTACGACGTGGGCATCAAGCTTGTTCAGCTGCGCCCATTTTTTGAGCTCAAAGTCAAACATTTTCATTTGTTTCGGGACAATTTTCTTCTTCTGTGCTGTTTTCCTGTCCCGGTCGTATGTCGTGAGCCGCGAAAAGGATGACAATCTAATCCTTCACATTTCTATTATCGAATAACAGGGCACCTTGGGCAAGACCACTTCATCTCACGTAGAGGTTGGGCCCACAAATCGAAGGCGTGGGGCTTGGGACCAAGTCTCTGTCACTTCGGTGCCCACAACTTTTGATCCGTAAGGAGTTACGCGGTGCACAACATACCGTTGGAAAGCTCTACGTGAGCGCTACGATGGGGGCAACAAGCCTACTTGGCTGCGCCCATTTTTGGAGCCCAAATCGAACATTTTCATCAATTTTGGGACTCTTTTCTTCTTTTGCACTATTTTTCCGTCCCAGATCGTACGTCGTGAGCCGCGAAAAGGACGATAACCTAATCCTCCACATTTCTGTTACTGAATCCCATGGCACCTTGGGCAAGACAACTTCACCTCACGTAGAGGCTGGGGCCCCAAACCGAGGGCGTGGGCCTTGGGACCAGGTCTCCGTCGCTCCGGTGCCCATAAATTTTGATCTGTAAGGAGTTACGCGGCGCACAACATACCGTTGGAAAGCTTTGCGAGAACTCTACGACGGAGGCAGTTAGCCTGCTCTACCGCGCCAATTTTCGGATCCCAAAAGCGAACGTTTTCATTAGTTTCGGGATAATTTTCTTCTTTTGCTCGGTTTTTCTAACCCGGATCGTACGTCGTGAGCCCCGAAAAGGACGACAACCTAATCAATCACATTTCTATTACCGAATAACATGGCACCTTGGGCAAGAAAACTTCGCCTCACGTTGAGTCTGGGCCCGCAAACTGAGGGCGTGGGGCTTGGGACCAGGTCTCCGTCGCTCCGGTGACCATAACTTTTGATCCGTAAGGAGTTACGCGGGGCACAGCATACCGCTGGAAAGCTCTCCGTGAGCTCTACGATAGGGGTAGCAAGCCTGCTTGGCTGTGCCTATTTGCGGAGTCCAAAATCAAACGTTTTCTTCAGTTTCGGGACAATTTTTTTCTTTTGCGCTATTTTTCGGTCCCGAATCGTACGTCGTGAGCCGCGAAAAGGACGATAACCTAATCCATCACATTTCTATTACCAAATAACATGGTACCTTGGGAAAGGCAACTTCGCCTCACGTAGTGGTGGGCCCGCAAACCGAGGGCGTGGGGCTTTGGACTAGGTCTCCGTCGCTTAGGTACCCATAACTTTTGATCCGTAAAGAGTTACGCGTCGCAAAGCATACCGTTGGAAAGCTCTCTGAGAGCTCTACGACGGGCGCAATAAGCTTGCTCGGCTGCGCCCATTTTTGGAGTCCAAAATTGAACTTTTTCATCAGTTTCGGAACAATTTTCTTCTTTTGCGATGTTTTTCAGTCCCAGATCATACGTCGTGAGCGGCGAAAAGGATGACAACTTAATCCATCACATTTCTATTACCGAATAACATGGCACCTTGGGCAAGACAACTTTACCTCAAGTAGAGGCTAGGCCCGCAAACCGGGGGCGTAGGGCTTGGGACCAGGTCTCCGTCGCTCCGGTGCCCATAACTTTAGATTCGTAAGGAGTTACGCGGCGCACATCATACCGTTGGAAAACTCTCCGAGAGCTCTACAAGGGGGGCAACAAGATTGCACGGCTACACCCATTTTCAGAGCCCAAAATCAAACTTTTTTCTCAGTTTTGGAACAATTTTCTTCTTTTGCGCTGTTTTTCTGTCTCGGATCAGACGTTGTGAGCCGCGAAAAGGACGACAACCTAATCCATCACATTTCTATTACCGAATAACATGGCACCTTGGACAAGAAAACTTTACCTCACGTAGAGGTTGGGCCAGCAAACCGGGGGTGTGGGGCTTGGGACCAGGTCTCAGTCGCTCCGGTGCCCATAACTTTTGATCCGTAAAGAGTTACGCGGCGCACAGCATACCGTTGGAAATCTCTCCGAGAGCTCTACGACGGGGGCAACAAGCTTGTTCGGCTGTGCCCATTTTTGGAGTCCAAAATCGAACGTTTTTATCATTTTCGGGATAATTTTCTTCTTTTGCGCTATTTTTCAGTCTCGGACGTACGTCGTGAGCCGCGAAAAGGACGACAACCTAATCCTTCACATTTCTATTACCGAATAACATAGCACCTTGGGCAAGACAACTTCGCCTCACGTAGAGGCTGGGCCCACAAATCGAGGGCGTGGGGCTTGGGACCAGGTTTTCGTCGCTCTGGTGCCCATAACTTTTGATCCGTAAGGAGTTACGTAGTGCACAGCATACTGTTTGAAAGCTCTACGTGAGGTCTACGACGGGGGCAACAAGCCTGCTGGGCAGTGCCCATTTTTGGAGCCCAAAATTGAACGTTTTAATCAGTTTCGGGACTCTTTTCTTCTTTTGCACTATTTTTCCGTCCCAGATTGTACGTCGTGAGCCGTGAAAAGGGCGACAACCTAATCTACCACATTTCTATTACCGAATCCCATGGCACCTTAGGCACGACAACTTCACCTCACGTAGAGGCTGGGCCCCCAAACCAAGGGCGTGGGCCTTAGGACCAGGTCTCTGTCGCTCCGGTGCCCATAACTTTTGATCCGTAAGGAGTTACGCGGCGCACAGCATACCGTTGGAAAGCTTTGCAAGAACTCTACGACAAAGGTAGCAAGCCTGATCGACTGCGCTAATTTTCTGAGCCCAAAAGCGAACGTTTTTATCAGTTTTGGGACAATTTTCTTCTTTTGCGCTATTTTTTTGTCTCGGATCGTACGTCGTGAGCCTCGAAAAGGACGACAACCAAATCCATCACATTTTTATTACCGAATAACATGGCACCTTGGGCAAGACAACTTCGCGTCACGTATAGGCTGGGCCCCTAAACCGAGGGCGTGGGGCTTGGGACCAGGTCTCCGTTGTTCCAGTGTCCATAACTTTTGATCCGTAAAGAGTTACGCAGCGCACAACATATCGTTGGAAAGCTCTCTGAGAGCTCTACGACGGGGGTAGCCAGCCTGCTCGGTTGCGTCCATTTTTGGAATCTAAAATTGAACATTTTCTTCAGTTTCGGGATAATTTTCTTCTTTTCCGTTGTTTTTTCGTCTCAGATCGTACGTCATGAGTCGCGAAAAGGATGCAACCTAATCCATCACATTTCTATTACCAAATAACATGACACCTTGGGCAAGACAACTTAGCCTCACGTAGAGGCTGGGCCCGCAAACCGAGGGCGTGGGGCTTGGGACCAGTTCTCCGTCGCTCCGGTTCCTATAACTTTTGATTCGTAAGGAGTTACGCGGCGCACAGCATACCGTTGGAAAGCTCTCCGAGAGCTTTACGACCGGGGCAGCAAGTCTGCTCTACTGCGCCCATTTTCGGAGCCACGTTTTCATTAGTTTCGGGACAATTTTCTTGTTTTACGCTGTTTTTCCGTCCCGGATCACACGTCGTGTGTGAGGCCCGACCCCGAATAACGTGTGTTACCTTGATTTGCGTGCCATAGACCAAGAATGATATGACTAACCTTGGATTACGTGCCCTGTCTTAGTTTCCATGCATGCCTTGTTTTGTGTGCCCTAACCTTGAATTGTATGTTCTAACCTAGGTTTAAGAGTCGTACCTCAATTTATGTGCATTGCATTGAAATTCGTGCATTTATCTTGAAGTACGTGCATTAGTCTTGAAGTTCGTGTCTTACCTCGTAGTTCGTGTCTTACCTCATAGTTTGTGTCTACCTCGTATTTCGTGCCCTAGATCTAGGAATCTGTGCCACCACGTTAATCAAGAAAGAATCCTACACAAAGCACTAGACACTAAAATAATCCTATACAATCTACTAACCAATATTATATTTCTAATTCAAATTCTCTACAAACTCCACTAACAATAAAATAATACTAAACTATTCCTACATTTCCCACTAACTATTATTCTATTCATAATTCAACTCATCAACAAACATTCCTATATTTTGTTCTACCTAGATTCCCTAATTCCCCAACATTCCTATGACAATTCTAATGACACAAATGCATAAAGAATTATTCCTAGACAAACTATGACAAACACTTAGCACAATGCATAAAAAAATGCTCAAAACCACCTAAAACCTCTACCTTGCTCAACCAAACCACCTTTGCCCATGCTAAACATTTTAAAATCACACATTGAAGACACAAAAATCAGAATTTAATGGCCCAAGGCCGACCACATGCTTGAAGGATGCAAAGGCTTTCATTTTTTTGTCATATTCTTTCATTTCTCTTTCATTTCTCCTTCTTTTCTCTCACTTCCCTCTCATTTTCTCTCTCCATTTCGGTTTTGGCTGAGTTCTCTACCTCCATAGCTTATCTTCTTCACACCATAGCTAAACAAATCAAGCCACAAGCAAAGGATCTCAACCGAGCTAGCTAGGAAGTGAAAATCACACATGCATGTGCATTGAAGACTTCTATTCGGCCTAGGTAAGCTTCTTGGCATCCATTTCTTTTCTTCATGTTCTAACCTCATGCATGTGCTAAGAGATTGATCACTAAGCTAGGAAAAATAGAGAGAAGCTAGTTGGGATTTCGGCTAGGCAAAGGAGAGGAAGAAAAACTGTGCTTCAACAAAGCTTTTGTGCATCTTTGTGGTTGATTGCTAAGGTGAGGGCTAAAACCTTTTGAAAACTCTTCAAAAATCCACATGCATGCTCATAAATGTGTGTATTTGCTTCTGTACTTGAGTTATATGTTCGTTCATAAGCTTAAACAACCATGCATGGCAAGATCTTGGCTTGAAAGTGATGCTAGGTGAAGTCAGACTGTTGACAGCTCTCTGACCAGTATGTTTTGAGGTAAGTGTAGCTAGGCAAATGATGTTGAAAATGCATGACAATTGGTAGGTGACTATTTTGGAGAGTTTTGAACATTTTTCCCAGAAATATGCTGAAGCTAATTTTGACTCTAAGGTCCTCAAAATGGCAAATCTGTAAAATGTGTCCAAATCTAGAAATCTGGAAAAATGAAGCAGGTTTTGGCAGATGCACTGACTTTATGGAACGAACCATATTTGACTTAGTAAATGATGTCCAAAATATATGAAATTTGTTGTAATGCTATATTTTTCAGTTCTGGACAATTTTGTCAGAAATGGACCAAGGCTAAATCTGACCCTAAGGACCTCAAAAACATCAATTACTGAAAAGTGTGCAAATCTGGACAGTTTTGTGCTATTCCACTGTTTCGGCTATATCTAATGATCCCGAACTCCAATTGATGCAAGGTTTGTTTCTGATTTTAGTTAACTTCTTAAGATTTAATTTGACATCTTATTCACTGGATTTGGAGATTTTTTGATTATCCTATTGATTGTGAGAAAACAGCCTATTGCAGTAAGGGTTTCATTTAGTTATATGCTTGGAAAATTGTTGTAACCTCTCTTGTGGTACTAATTGCTTGGAATTGTGGTGTTGGGATGTTGTGTGGACTGTTTTGAGTACTTGAAGATGTTTGAATTGAATGATGCATGACTTGAGAATGATTTTGAGTTGACTTAGGGTTTAATCACACGATTAAGCATGAAATAGAAACCCTAATGACTAGGTAGTCTTGTTAAGTGTTGATCATTTGGATATTTTGTGGAAATTATATGCTTAGTGGGCTGCCCGTAAATGCCTTATAACTTCAAATGTGATTTTGACCATTGCATGTTGTCAAATAAGCTTTTCTTGCAAGCAGACCCACGTAGATGTTGTTGCATATTGAATAATCGTATCACTTGATTACGTGGACTTCGAAATGAGTTATATGACTTGACTTGCATGTGTTACATGGCTGCCCGTTTAATGTTCATATGGCTCTATATGCCTTTCAAGTGAAATTACTTGTCTTATCGTGCCTTGTTTGACTACTTGACGACGTGCGATCTTATAACTACTCGGAGGCGACCTACTTTGTTGTCCTCCTAATGTGATATGTCAAATGTTATAAATGTGCATTGCATACGAGGTTGCAACATTTCAGTGTGGCATGGTAATGTTTCACGCATGCCGGGCGGCATAGGGCTTGCCGGTGCTACCATGACTACTATGGTCCAATTCCCTCTCTCGCTTGGCATTCCACCCTCGGAGAGTTGGGTCGTAGGATTTCGGGGTACATCCGGAGTATACCCACCTGGCGTGTTTTGGGGTTATTTGAAGTCGGCCGCAACTTCTGATTCTGAAACTGATCTGAGAGCAAAAGCTCATTGTATCTTTTTTACTATGTGTATAAGTACTCTCGCTTAGTTCCTAGAGAACCTCGGAGAGGAAAGACTGGTATTCCTGTTCATGTACTTATATTTAAGTACTCTCGCTTGGTTCCTAGATAACTTCGGGGAGGAAAGACTGGTATTCCTGTTTCTGTACTTATATTTAAGTACTCTCGCTTGGTTCCTAAAGAACCTCGGGGAGGAAAGACTGGTATTTCTGTTCCCTTACTTTATATTATTGTTATATTCATGCTTGTAAAAGGATTTTCATAAGTTGAACCGGAAAATGAGTTTTAAAACCTATTTCTCGTTCCCCCTCACTGAGTTCATAAGGACTCACCCTCTTTTTATCACATGTGTAGCAGATTTGGAACAAGTACCCGAAGTAAATGTGCTTGTTGATGATTCCTGGGAGTGACTACGTGCTTTTGTGCTTTGCCTGAAAGGGGCTGCTATATGGATACTATGTTTGATTTCAAAATGTTCATTTTATTTATGTAAAAGACCCCCGTTGTAATTTGGGGTCTAATTTTGGTTTGTACTAATATTGCTAGATAGATACTAGACACTATTATTGTGACACCCCGATCCCTCTCGAGACCGGGAGTTTTATCATTCAATCTAATCACAACCCAAACCAAAACCCGGGCATAATTTTCAGGGTAAACGGACGGAGTCTCCCCTGTTTATAGGCGAAATGTAAAACCTGTAATAGCATATAAATGGACCACCACCGTGTCCAACCATACAAAACTTCCTCAAGGCTATCCGAGCCTCGGTTCTCAACAATTTAAACTCAGCAAGTATACATACATTTCCAATTTAAAAACTAACCTATCTTTTCATTTTGACAAGTACATTCAAACTAGACAATTAAACCATACTAAGCTACTGCATAAAATAAACTATCATGCCATTCTAATTCTTTTCCTTTGGACATTACAACCATGCATTGAAGTTAAGCTACATTAACTATATGCATAATCTAACTTATCAAACCATTCCAACTACTTAGCTAGATTTAAATTACATTTCTTTTAACAATAATTACATACAACATAAAAGCATACAACTTTACAACTTTGACAACTCAAGTCACATAGGCACGCAAGATAACTCTTCAAGCACGAACTTTCACGGAATCACGAACTTTCCAGCTAACATGGCATTTCCTGAAATGTGGTGGTGAGGAGTGAGTATGCACAACACGTATACTCAGTGAGGGCGAGACAGATATCGAAGTGGAGAGAAAGAAGATCGTGCAATGCAAATAGGTACAGTTAAGCAATACAATCAATAAAAGGCATTCAATATAAACAACAATACAATTAAACAACTAAAGAAAGCATTAACACAACCAATCAAAGCTATACCACACTTTGAAGGCTATGGTTCACTCGAGCGAGTAATGTACCGATCACGATTCCGATGACTTTAACGATGACGCGCCGGCCCAAACTACCTTATAACACCAGTTTAGAATACCCCGGAAGTATCCATCAATTCTACGACCCAAATCTCCTTGGGAGGCAACCCAAGCGAGAAGGGGGAATAGCAGCGGAGCTAGAGCAACCAACACTGGCAACCCGAGGCTACCCAGAGAGGCCCATCACTCACGCGCGAGAAACTATGCAATGCAAGACTCGATACAAGGCGATAAACGAGCGTTATCAAGCGTTCTCAACAAAAGATAAACATTTCAATCAATAATCAACTAACATTATCAAACAATAACAAGTATTCTATAAGCATTATAAGCATTCTATAGGCAACATAAGCATTCTATAATCAATACAATCATTCCATGAGCAATATAAGCATTCTATAATCAATATAAACATACTATAAGCAATATTCTAAGAATACACACAAAATCACAAAAATGACCCCAATTTCAAAACACTACTACTTTCAAACGAGCCACGAGCTTTGGAAACCGACTTCACCAATCCTCCTAGGTCACCATAAGGCACGTCTAAAGACCCCGAAACCCTACTTTACCCTAGAATTCACGCGAAGTCCCGATTTCTCCCTTTTCTCGTTTGAACTACAACTATACCAACCAAACACCCAACCAACGCCATAATCGCACCAAAAGTGCTTCCATGGCCTCCCGAAACAATGCCAACACGTAAAACGAGAAAACGCCAAACTCGACCTAAACGACCCCAACTTTCACTAAGCCGTTTTTCTCTGTTTTTCCATTACACATTCCAATTAAACCACACATTTAGGCATTCTAGCATATCTAGCACCTTTCTGCATCAATAGAACGCAACTCGAAGCAAAATTTCGAACGGGGGTTTACTATTCACGTTTTTCACTATTCACTCAACATTTGAAATACAATAATCAATTTTAACTGCAGAAATTGCTAAAAACTTACAAAAGTAAGGTCTACTAACATCATAGAACATATTTCAAGCAACAAAATGAATTAAACAACATTCTATATGCAATTTCTAAAAATTAAAGTCTTGACATCATATTTTCTAATGCGCAAATAACGATGCATCCTTCACCTTAGCTGCTAATAGATGCTAGGAAAACAATATTAGAAGCCTCAGAAACGATCACATGCAAGCCCTCGCAAAGATTTGAAGATTTGAAGTTGAAAATTCTTTTTTTTTTCTTTTCTCCTTGAACTCTTGGTTTTCTCTCTTTATTTTTCAGCTTTTCGTTTTTTTTCTATGCTATTTTATGCTTATAAAAGATGGCAACAATAGTAAAAGCTTCGTTCAACCCGCTAAACCAAAACAGCTATGCGCGACCTTACGAAAACAGCCATAACTTCTTCTAGAAAACTCCAATTCACGAACGGTTTGAAGCCACAGAAACTAGACTCATAGAGCTTTCCAATCATATATAATTTGCTACCTAACTCTTCCCCAATTGGTTCAGATTTAATTCCAAAGTTGACCCAAAATTTGACTAACTTAACATTGCATTTTTTTATTTCTAATCCCAAGTTTGCCCTTTATTAAACATTTTAAAAATTTTCACCATGTCCTAGTTGGTCAATGTAGATAAAAAGTCAACTATTTTGGTCAAAGAAGGTGAAAGGTCAATAAAATGCAATTTAAATGAACTTTAAATGTCATTGAATACATGCCAGGTTCGGGGTATCACATCCTTCCCCCCTTAAAACAATTGCGTCCTCGCAATTCTTCTTCCAATAGAACTCAGCATCATCTGAAATCCAATTATGACTAATCTTCATCGGTTGAAGAATCCCGTTGACACGAATACCGAAGAAGAATAAAATTCCAACCAAAAGCGCCGAGATAATACCAATAAAGACCTAAGCAATAATACTGTAGATAAAATCACATCACATATTAATGATAAGAAGAATACCGAATGAATACCCCATACACGAATCTTGAGTAGAAGTTCAACCATTACTGCCCGAGAATTCCCAAACAAGAAGCCAAATAAAGGCTCAAACAAAGGTTCCATCCAGAGGTCCAAATAAGTACCCCACTGGTCATGAATTTCATAGAAGAATGCCCTGTTAAGAGTGCTGAAGAAAATACTAAGAACCCAATCAAATATATTTCAAAGTTCTAAAGAAGCCTTCCAAATAATAACCCCATGGGACACCCAATTAGATTCCGAGTTTTGCTATCAAATGCTGAGAGGAATGTCAAAGGAAATAGCAGAGAAAATATAATGTGCCCAATAAAACAACCAAGTTGAATAACAAACATAGTTTCCCACCAAAGCCAAACTCTGAGGCCTCTTCACTATTTGCCAAGTGAAAACTTCATGCAACCTTGCCAATAAGGAAAATACCAATAGAACACCTAATAAGAATTTCAAAGAATACCCTAAGTAGTATTATACAATAACTCTGATAGGAACTCCAAATACCAAACCTACTGAGGAACACTGAAGAAGATATCTGAAACAATGCTCCAATAAGAAAGTAGCCAAGTTTTCCTAATAAGTAATTATTAAATAATTGGCCACTGAGAATTCCAGAAAATACCATTGAAGAATTTCCAATCAGGATGCCAGTATCACACCAATAAAGACCGAGACACATATACCATAGATATTACTGTACAGTAAGGCCGATTAAAATCCCAATAGCCAAATCCACCGAGAAATGCCAACAGAAGTCTCCAAAGAATACCCATTAAGAAAACCAAAGAATGCTCCAAAGAATAACCAAATAAAACCCCAAGAGAAAGCTACCCTTTCACAATTGTTAAGCACAGAGGAGGACCATAGAGATTTGCCAATAACCGAGCTCCAAAAGCAAACACCAATTCCCAAATAAAGGCTAGTCAAATGCCATTCATTTCCTGCCAATCCATACACCTTGAAAAGCAAGCGGTGAACCACTTTCTTCAGGGGAGGAAGATGACTTACTTACCATTTTCATAGGACATGTATGAATGCCAATATATCATATTTATACCCATGCCTTAAGCTATTATGCAAGCAAGTTTATAAGAGAGTTTATAAAACAATTTAATCATCAAAGTCATTCAAACATGACAATCAAATCAAGCACAACATAATCAATTCAAATCACGGTATAACCAATTCAAGACATCTAATACACACATTACATGCAATAGTCCAAGCAAATTACAATTCACGAGGTCGATTCAATTCACGATGCCAATTCAATAGGTCAATTCAATAGACAACTAGACATTCCACCTTTCCTGAGAAACATTTAACACATAACACATAACTTTATCACATAAGTGCATACATTCAAGTCAAGACATACAATCTCACATACAAGCATACACTTTCAAGACACACTTAACAAGCACACATTCAAGGACCACTACCTACCAGACCGAGGAACCTGTCCCGGCTTATGAGCTAGACAAGCTCTGATACCACCTGTGACACCCCGATCCCTCTCGAGATCGGGAGTTCTATCATTCAATCTAATCACAACCCAAACCAAAACCCGGGCATAATTTTCAGGGTAAACGGACGGAGTCTCCCCTGTTTATAGGCGAAATGTAAAACCTGTAATAGCATATAAATGGACCACCACCGTGTCCAACCATACAAAACTTCCTCAAGGCTATCCGAGCCTCGGTTCTCAACAATTTAAACTCAGCAAGTATACATACATTTCCAATTTAAAAACTAACCTATCTTTTCATTTTGACAAGTACATTCAAACTAGACAATTAAACCATACTAAGCTACTGCATAAAATAAACTATCATGCCATTCTAATTCTTTTCCTTTGGACATTACAACCATGCATTGAAGTTAAGCTACATTAACTATATACATAATCTAACTTATCAAACCATTCCAACTACTTAGCTAGATTTAAATTACATTTCTTTTAACAATAATTACATACAACATAAAAGCATACAACTTTACAACTTTGACAACTCAAGTCACATAGGCACGCAAGATAACTCTTCAAGCACGAACTTTCACGGAATCACGAACTTTCCAGCTAACATGGCATTTCCTGAAATGTGGTGGTGAGGAGTGAGTATGCACAACACGTATACTCAGTGAGGGCGAGACAGATATCGAAGTGGAGAGAAAGAAGATCGTGCAATGCAAATAAGTACAGTTAAGCAATACAATCAATAAAAGGCATTCAATATAAACAACAATACAATTAAACAACTAAAGAAAGCATTAACACAACCAATCAAAGCTATACCACACTTTGAAGGCTATGGTTCACTCGAGCGAGTAATGTACCGATCACGATTCCGATGACTTTAACGATGACGCGCCGGCCCAAACTACCTTATAACACCAGTTTAGAATACCCCGGAAGTATCCATCAATTCTACGACCCAAATCTCCCTGTGAGGCAACCCAAGCGAGAAGAGGGAATAGCAGCGGAGCTAGAGCAACCAACACTGGCAACCCGAGGCTACCCAGAGAGGCCCATCACTCACGCGCGAGAAACTATGCAATGCAAGACTCGATACAAGGCGATAAACGAGCGTTATCAAGCGTTCTCAACAAAAGATAAACATTTCAATCAATAATCAACTAACATTATCAAACAATAACAAGTATTCTATAAGCATTATAAGCATTCTATAGGCAACATAAGCATTCTATAATCAATACAATCATTCCATGAGCAATATAAGCATTCTATAATCAATATAAACATACTATAAGCAATATTCTAAGAATACACACAAAATCACAAAAATGACCCCAACTTCAAAACACTACTACTTTCAAACGAGCCACGAGCTTTGGAAACCGACTTCACCAATCCTCCTAGGTCACCATAAGGCACGTCTAAAGACCCCGAAACCCTACTTTACCCTAGAATTCACGCGAAGTCCCGATTTCCCCCTTTTCTCGTTTGAACTACAACTATACCAACCAAACACCCAACCAACGCCATAATCGCACCAAAAGTGCTTCCATGGCCTCCCGAAACAATGCCAACACGTAAAACGAGAAAACGCCAAACTCGACCTAAACGACCCCGACTTTCACTAAGCCGTTTTTCTCTATTTTTCCACTACACATTCCAATTAAACCACACATTTAGGCATTCTAGCATATCTAGCACCTTTCTGCATCAATAGAACGCAACTCGGAGCAAAATTTCGAACGGGGGTTTACTATTCACGTTTTTCACTATTCACTCAACATTTGAAATACAATAATCAATTTTAACTGCAGAAATTGCTAAAAACTTACAAAAGTAAGGTATACTAACATCATAGAACATATTTCAAGCAACAAAATGAATTAAACAACATTCTATATGCAATTTCTAAAAATTAAAGTCTTGACATCATATTTTCTAATGCGCAAATAACGATGCATCCCTCACCTTAGCTGCTAATAGACGCTAGGAAAACAATATTAGAAGCCTCAGAAACGATCCCATGCAAGCCCTCGCAAAGATTTGAAGATTTGAAGTTGAAAATTCTTTTTTTTTCTTTTCTCCTTGAACTCTTGGTTTTCTCTCTTTATTTTTCAGCTTTTCGTTTTTTTTTTCTATGCTATTTTATGCTTATAAAAGATGGCAACAATAGTAAAAGCTTCGGTCAACCCGCTAAACCAAAACAGCTATGCGCGACCTTACGAAAACGGCCATAACTTCTTCTAGAAAATTCCAATTCACGAACGGTTTGAAGCCACAGAAACTAGACTCATAGAGCTTTCCAATCATATATAATTTGCTACCTAACTCTTCCCCAATTGGTTCAGATTTAATTCCAAAGTTGACCCAAAATTTGACTAACTTAACATTGCATTTTTTTATTTCTAATCCCAAGTTTGCTCTTTATTAAACATTTTAAAAATTTTCACCATGTCCTAGTTGGTCAATGTAGATAAAAAGTCAACTATTTTGGTCAAAGAAGGTGAAAGGTCAATAAAATGCAATTTAAATGAACTTTAAATGCCATTGAATACATGCCAGGTTCGGGGTATCACAATTATGAACGTTTTGCTATTATTACTGCTAGTATCTATCATAGGTTATGACCTATTAGGTAAGGACTAAGTAAATGAACCTATCAAATCCTAAACAGGTACACACTTTTGAGCTAAGATCAACAGGTACTTTTGTAACGAGGATAAATAATAAACGAGACATAGTATCATGCAAGGTTATAAATCAAACGGGACGTCGAGATAACCAATAGGCAATTCAATTGATGGTAAAATAGTAATCTTAGTTGGAAATGAACTTGAATTGAAAATTTAGAGGCTTTTAGAGAATTAGGTCAAACCAAAGAGTCCAATTACAGCCGTTATGCTGCCGGTTTTCCAAAAAAATTTGGAGTTTAGACTAAATCATTAGCTGTTAAATCTTCATAAACAGTTAAGTATGTGATATTACCTAAATGTTTAGTTCACACACTAGTCTAACCTTATAGGTCGGGTTGGGGCGTGACATCGTGAGCCGCGAAAAGGATGACAACCTAATCCGTCACATTTCTATTACCGAATAACATGGCACATTGGGCAAGACAACTTAGCCTCACGTAGAGGCTGGGCCCGCAAACCGAGGGCGTGGGGCTTGGGACCAGGTCTCCGTCGCTTCGGTACCCATAACTTTTGATCTGTAAGAAGTTACGCGGTGCACAACATACCGTTAGAAAGCTCACCGAGAGCTCTACGACGGGGGCAGCAAGCTTGCTCGGCTGCACCCATTTTCGGAGCCCAAAATCGAATGTTTTCATTAGTTTCGGAATAATTTTCTTCTTTTGCGCTGTTTTTCGTCTCGGATCACACGTCGTGAGCCGTGAAAAGGACAACAACCTAATCCGTCACATTTCTATTACCGAATAACATTTCACATTGGGCAAGACAACTTCGGCTAACATAGAGGCTGGGCCCGCAAACCGAGGGCGTGGGGCTTGGGACCAGGTCTCCGTCGCTCTGGTTCCCATAACTTTTGATCCGTAAGGAGTTACGCGGCGCACAGCATACCATTGGAAAGCTCACCGAGAGCTCTACGACGGGGGCAGCAAGCTTGCTTGGCTGCACCTATTTTCGGAACCCAAAATCGAACGTTTTCATTAGTTTCAGAATAATTTTCTTCTTTTGCGCTGTTTTTTCGTCCTGGATCACACGTCGTGAGCCGCGAAAAGGACGACAACCTAATCCGTCACATTTCTATTACCGAATAACATGGCACATTGGGCAAGACAACTTACCCTCACGTAGAGGTTGGGCCCGCAAACCGAGGGCATGGGGCTTGGGACCAAGTCTCTGTCGCTCTGGTGCCCATAACTTTTGATCCGTAAGGAGTTACGCGGCGCACAACATACAGTTGGAAAGCTCTCCGAGAGCTCTACGACGGGGGCAGCAAGCTTGTTCGGCTGAGCCCATTTTCAGAGCCCAAAATCGTACTTTTTCATCAGTTTCAGAACAATTTTCTTCTTCTGCGCTGTTTTTTCGTCCCGGATCATACGTCGTGAGCCGCAAAAAGGACGACAACCTAATCTGTCACATTTCTATTACCGAATAACATGGCACATTGGGCAAGACAACTTACCCACACGTAGAGGCTGGGCCCGCAAACCGAGGGCATGGGGCTTGGGACCAGGTCTATGTCGCTCTGGTGCCCATAACTTTTGATCCGTAAGGAGTTACGCGGCGCACAGCATACAGTTGGAAAGCTCTCCGTGTGCTCTACGACGGGAGCAGCAAGCTTGCTCGGCTGCACCTATTTTCGGAGTCCAAAATCGAACGTTTTCATCAATTTCAGTATAATTTTCTTCTTTTGCCCTGTTTTTTCATCCCGGATCGTACGTCATGAGCCTCGAAAAGGACGACAACCTAATCCATCATATTTCTATTACCGAATAACACGGCACCTTGGGCAAGATAACTTCATCTTAAGTAGAGGCTGGGCCCGCAAATCGAGGGCGTGGGGCTTCGGACCAGGTCTCCGTCGCTCCGGTGCCCATAACTTTTGATTTGTAAGGAGTTACGCGGCGCACAGCATACCATTGGAAAGCTCTCCGAGAGCTCTACGACGGGGGTAGCAAGCTAACTTAGCTGCGCCCATTTTTGGAGCCCAAAATCAAATGTTTTCATAAGTTTCGGGATATTTTTCTTTTTTTGGACTATTTTTCCGTCCCGGATCATACGTCGTGAGCCGCGAAAAGGATGGCATCCTAATCTATTACATTTCTATTACCGAATAACATGGAACCTTGGGCAAGACAACTTCGCCTCACGTAGAGGTTGGGCCCGCAAACTGAGGGCGTAGGGTTTGGGACCAGATCTACGTCGCTCCGGTGCCCATAACTTTTGATCCGTAAGGAGTTACGCGGCGCACAGTATACTGATGGAAAGCTCTCCGAGAGCTCTACAATGGGAGTGGCAAGCTTGCTCGGCTGCGCCTATTTTCAGAACCCAAAATCGAACGTTTTCATCAATTTGGGGATAATTTTTCTCTTTTGCCCTATTGTAACGCCCCGATCCATCACGAGACCGGAACTCCTATTTATCATGCTATTCTCACCCAATTCCAAACCCCGGGCACAAAATTTTAGGGGAAAACGGACGGAGTCTCCCCTGTTTATAGGACTAAACTGGTACCTGCACAAAGACACCCATGATGCTAGATCCACAAACAGCAACTCTTATAACCAATCGTCCAAGATTTTTATGGGCCACCCGCGATCACAAGGCCATCCGAGCCTTGGAACAACAATTACATATAACACACAAGCAAGCAAAGCATTTCTAATTTTAACTATAGGTGATTAGATACAACAATAGCCAAGTTCTACTTCCAAGTTTGTTAATCACACAAGCATGCAAAAGAATAAGTTTACTATGGATTATTACATGTCATTCCACTTTATATCCAACATACAAGATTACAAATTATTACATTCACCATTTATACTCAAGACCCCAAGGTCACAAAAAGGCAATCAACAACAACTCCACGCAAGCTTCTCATTTTAGACAACCTTATCACACAAGAAGTCACCGAAATTGCTTAACTAGCACTTCTTCCTCTTCTTCTATCAGCTGAGGATTCACCTCAGCTTCACCTGAAACATATTAAATGAGGAATGAGCAACAATGTTGCCCAGCGAGGGAGGTGATGCAACATGCCAACGTGCAATATGATATGCAAACACAAGAAAACATATATAACCACATAAACCAACAAGACAATAAACCAAGCAATTAATCACTTTTAAAAAGGATACGGTTCCACTTCCAAGTCTTCAATCACGAGCCACGAACCACGAGCATCACGAACATGCTGGCAAACCCCAAACACCAACAATTGGGATACTCCGGATGTATCCCGATCCTACGACCCTTTCTCCAGAGGTAGGTCCATGCCCAGTAGGTGAACCACGCCTCTGGGGTAGTGGAGTATGCCTCAGCGAGAAAAGGAATAGGCACCATGGTAGTCGAGGGAGCACGGCAAGCCCGACGCTGCCCGTGTTTCTCGACGCTACCATGTCCGAAAAAGGTTACACAACCCAATACAAGTCACAAACAATCAATATAACACATAACACGTAAGAGGGACGACAAAGTAGGCCGCCCTTACAAATAAGCACGATATAAATTCACATAAGCATGAGATTAACTTTAAGATACCAACAGAAGCAATCAACACAATTAATTCCAATAATCTATTCAAATAGCTTATATATATCCTAAATATTCCATGCAAGGCACTACGATCCCTTAACAAGTTCTAAATGCAACTCAAATGGCTAAAAACTACATTTTCCCTTTCTTTAACCGAGTTTTCTTTCTTCTAAACATGGTTCAAGATTCCCAAACTATATCCTAGTCATTCTATATCCTTAATTAAGCTCAAAGGTACCTTTTAAAGTCACTAAAACTCATTTTTGAAGCAAAAGTTCGGGAAGGCCCCGAATGGGTTTGAACTACAACCATACTAACCAAACCCCATTTTCGCGAAACGAAAGCACCAAAGGTGCTTCCTTAGCTCAAGGATACCCGAATCAATGTCCAAACTTGCCCGGATTGCTAAACGTGAAAAACCCCCTTTTTAAAGTAGGCTATTTATGCAATTAAGTTCGGATTCAAGCGATTCAACCTCACATGGCTTTTCAACTAACTTCCCTAGGGTCTAGAGCACCTAATTGAAGCATCAATTCAAGCCAATTAGCAAATTTTCTCAAAACCCTAATTCTATGCACTATTCATCACCTCTTTGATCAATCTCAACATTCAACCATTTACTTTGTTATCAAACCTCAAAAGTTAACTCTATATGCATCAATTAACTCATAGAAAACATTCATAACAAGTTTTATAGCTAATATCAACAAATCAATAAAATTCAATATATAAACATAAACTTTAAAAACAAATAAATGCATCTTCCTCACAATTTTTGAAGACAAGGAAGCTTGTTGAAGGCCCTAGGATGCTCAAAACCCTCCCAAGATCAAGCTAGGAGTTCAAGATGCAAGGTTGTTGAAGAAAAATCTCCTCTTTTCCTTCTCTTTTGGTATTTTTGGCCCTGCAACAGTAATTCCTGCACATTTGTTCTCTTTTTTTTTGTGTTTTAATGAGTTTAGGTGAATTATATAAGGTTAAGTTGAGGTGGGTCATGTTTGGGTATTTAAAAGGTCACTAGAATGCGTGTTATTAACTTAAAAACGAGCCTAAGGTGAAAAGTAATGTTAGTTATTTAACTCTCTAAGTTTGTTACGTAACACTATTCACTTAACTACTAAAAACATTTTCTAAACGAGCTCTCTTATCGCCTCTAGTTCAATTGCACATTTTTCCCACTCCTCTAACAATTAATGTGATTTAATAAAAATGCTAATTCACTAATAGAATATATTTTGAAAACGGGATGAATAGTAGCTAAAGAAGACATTTATAAAGCACAGAAGGAAATGCGCAAACAATAGATGTAACAGTAAATGAATGTACGGCTAAAATCTCGGGCGTCACACCTATTTTTTCGTCCCGGATCGTACGACGTAAGCTGCGAAAAGGACAACAACCTAAACCATCACATTTCGATTACCGAATAACACGACACCTTGGGCAAGACAACTTCGCCTCACGTAGAGGCTGGGCCCGCAAACCGAGGGCGTGGGGCTTAGGACCAGGTCTCCGTCACTCCGGTGCCCATAACTTTTGATCTGTAAAGAGTTACACGGCGCACAGAATACTATTGGAAAGCTCTCCGAGAGCTCTACGACGGGGGCAGCAAGCAAGCTTAGTTGTACCTATTTTTGGAGCCCAAAATCGAACGTTTTCATCAGTTTCGGGACATTTTTTTTTTGCCCAGTTTTTCCATCCCGGATCATACGTCGTGAGCCGCAAAAAAGATGACAACCTAATCCATCACATTTCTATTACCGAATAACATGGCACCTTGGGCAAGACAACGTCACCTCACGTAGAGGCTGGGCCCGCAAACCGGGGGCGTGGGGCTTGGGACCAGATCTACGTCGCTCCGGTGCCCATAACTTTTGATCCGTAAGGAGTTACGCGGCATACAGTATACCGATGGAAAGCTCTTCGAGAGCTCTACGATGGGAGTGGCAAGCTTGCTCGGCTGCGCCCATTTTCAGAACCCAAAATCGAACGTTTTCATCAATTTTGAGATAATTTTTCTCTTTTGCCCTATTTGTTCGTCCCGGATCGTATGACGTGAGCCGCGAAAAGGACGACAACCTAAACCATCACATTTCGATTACCGAATAACACGACACCTTGGGCAAGACAACTTCGCCTCACGTAGAGGCTGGGCCCGCAAACCGAGGGAGTGGGGCTTAAGACTAGGTCTCCGTCGCTTCGGTGCCCATAACTTTTGATCTGTAAGGAGTTACACGGCGCACAAAATACCATTGGAAAGCTCTCCGAGAGCTCTACGACGGGGGCAGCAAGCAAGCTTAGTTGTACCCATTTTTGGAGCCCAAAATCGAACGTTTTCATCAGTTTCGGGACTTTTTTTTTTGCCCAATTTTTTCGTCCCGAATCATACGTCGTGAGCCGCGAAAAAGATGACAACCTAATCCATCACATTTCTATTACCGAATAACATGGCACGTTGGGCAAGACAACTTCGCCTCATGTAGAGGCTGGGCCTACAAACCGACGGCGTGGGGTTTGGGACCAAGTCTCCGTCGCTCCGGCGCCCATAACTTTTTGATTCGAAAGGAGTTACTTGGTGCACAGCATACCGTTGGAAAGCTCTCCGAGTGCGCTACGACAGGGGCAGCTAGCCTGCTCGGCTGCGCCCATTTTTGGGGGCCAAAATTGAACATTTTCATCAGTTTTGAGAAACATTTCTTCTTTTGCGCGGTTTTTTCGTCCCGGATCATAAATCGTGAGTTGCGAAATGGACGACAACCTAATCAATCACATTTCTATTACCGAATAACATGGCACCTTGGGCTAGACAACTTCACCTCACGTAGAGGTTGGGCCCGCAAACCGTGGACGTGGGGCTTGGGACCAGGTCTCTATCGCTCCAGTGCCCATAACTTTTGATCTATAAAAAGTTACGCAGCGCGCAACATACTATTGGAAAGCTCTCCGAGAGTTCTACGACGAATGTAGCAAGCCTGCTCGGATGCGCCCCTTTTTAGAATCCAAAATCGAGCGTGTTCATCAGTTTCGGGATAATTTTCTTCTTTTTCGCTATTTTTCTGTCCCGGATCGTACGTCGTGAGCCGCGAAAAGGACGACAACCTAATCCATCACATTTCTATTACCGAATAACATGGCACCTAGGGCAAGACAACTTCGCCTCACGTAGAGGCTGGGCCCGCAAACCGAAGGCGTGGGGCTTGGGACCAGGTCTCCGTCGCTCCGGTGCCCATAACTTTTGATCCGTAAGGAGTTACGCAGCACACAGCATACCGTTGGAAAGCTCTCCGAGAGCTCTACGACGGGGGCACCAAGCCTGCTCAGTGACGCCTGATTTTGGTGCCCAAAATCGAACGTTTTCATCAGTTTCTGGACACTTTTCTTCTTTTGCGCTGTTTTTCCTTCCCGGATCGTACGTCGTGACCCACGAAAAAGACGACAACCTAATCCGTCACATTTCTATTACCGAATAACATAGCACATTGGGCAAGACAACTTCGCCTCACGTAGAGGCTGGGCCCGCAAACCGAGGGCGTGGGGCTTGGAACTAGGTCTCCGTCGCTCCGGTGCCCATAACTTTTGATCCGTAAAGAGTTACGCGGCGCACAACATAACGTTCGAAAGCTCTCCGAGAGCTCTACGACCAGGGTAGCAAGTCTGCTAGGCTGCGCCCATTTTCGGAGCCCAATATTGAAAGTTTTCATTAGTTTCTGGTCAATTTTCTTGTTTTGCGCTGTTTTTCCATCCCAGATCACACGTCGTGAGCCGTGAAAAGGACGACAACCTAATCCGTCACATTTCTATTACCGAATAACATGGCACATTGGGCAAGACAACTTCGCCTCACGTAGAGGCTGGGCCCGCAAACCGAGGGCGTGGGGCTTGGGACGAGGTCTCCGTCGCTTCGGTGCCTATAACTTTTGATCCATAAGGAGTTACGCAGTGCACTACATACCGTTAGAAAGCTCACCGAGAGCTCTACGACGGGGGCAGCAAGCTTGCTCGGCTGCGTCCATTTTCGGTGCCCAAAATCAAACGTTTTCATTAGTTTCGGAATAATTTTCTTCTTTTGCGTTGTTTTTCCGTCCCGGATCACACGTCGTGAGCCGCGAAAAGGACGACAACCTAATCCGTCACATTTCTATTACCGAATAACATTTCACATTGGGCAAGACAACTTCGCCTAACGTAGAGGCTGGGCCCGCAAACCGAGGGTGTGGGGCTTGGGACTAGGTCTTTGTCGCTCCGGTTCCTATAACTTTTGATCCGTAAAGAGTTACGCGGCGCACAACATACCTTTGGAAAGCTCTCCAAGAGTTCTACGACCGGGGCAGCAAGTCTGCTCGGCTGCGCCCATTTTCAGAGACCAAAATTGAACATTTTCATTAGTTTCGGCACAATTTTCTTATTTTACACTGTTTTTCCATCCCGGATCACACGACGTGAGCCGCGAAAAGTTCAACAACCTAATCCGTCACATTTCTATTACCAAATAACATGGCACATTAGGCAAGACAACTTTGCCTCACGTAGTGGCTGGGCCCGCAAACCGAGGGCGTGGGTTTGGGACCAGGTCTCCGTCCCTTCGGTGCCCATAACTTTTGATTCGTAAGGAGTTACGTGATGCACAACATACATTTAGAAAGCTCACCTAGAGCTCTACGACTGGGGCAGCAAGCTTGCTCGGCTGCGCCCATTTTCGGAGCCCAAAATTGAACGTTTTCATTAGTTTCGGAATAATTTTCTTCTTTTGCGCTGTGTTTCCGTCCCGGATCACACGTCGTGAGACGCGAAAAGGACGACAACCTAATCCGTCACAATTCTATTACCGAATAACATGGCACATTGGGCAAGACAACTTCGCCTCATGTAGGGGCTGGGCCTGCAAACCGAGGGCATGGGGCTTGGGACAAGGTCTCCGTCGCTCCGGTGCCCATAACTTTTGATCCGTAAGGAGTTACGTGGCGCACAGCATACCGTTGGAAAGCTCTCGAGAGCTCTACGACGGGGGCAGCAAGCTTGTTCAGCTACGCCCATTTTCGGAGCCCAAAATCGTACTTTTTCATCAGTTTCGGAACAATTTTCTTCTTTTGCGCTCTTTTTCCGTCCCGGATCATACGTCGTGAGCCGCGAAAAGGACGACAATCTAATTCATCACATTTCTATTACCGAATAACATGGCACCTTGGGCAAGACAACTTCGCCACATGTAGAGGCAGGGCCCGCAAACCGAGGGCGTGGGGTTTGGGACTAGGTCTCCATCGCTCCAGTGCCCATAACTTTTGATCCGTAAGGAGTTACGCGGCGAACAACATACCGTTGGAAAGCTCTCCGAGAGCTCTACGGTGAGGGCAGCAAACTTGCTCGGGTACGCCCATTGTCGGAGCTCAAAATCGAACGTTTTCATCAGTTTCGGGACAATTTTCTTCTTTTGCGCAGTTTTTCATCCCGGATCGTACATCGTGAACCGCAAACTGAACGACAACCTAATTCATCACATTTCTATTACCAAATAACATGGCACCTTGGGCAAGATAACTTCGCCTCACGTAGAGGTTGGGCCCGCAAACCGAGGTCGTGGGGCTTGGGACCAGGTTTACGTCGCTCCGGTGCCCATAACTTTTGATCCGTAATGAGTTACGCGGCGCACAGCATGCAGTTGGAAAGCTCTCCGTGTGCTCTACGACGGAAACAGCAAGCTTGCTCGGCTGCGCCTATTTTCGGAGTCCAAAATCGAACATTTTCATCAATTTCGGTATAATTTTCTTCTTTTGCCTTGTTTTTTCGTCCCGGATCGTGCGTCGTGAGCCGCGAAAAGGACGACAACCTAATCTATCATATTTCTATTACCAAATAACACGGCACCTTGGGCAAGACAACTTCGTCTCAAGTAGAGGCTGGGCCCGCAAACCGAGGGCGTAGGGCTTCGGACCAGGTCTCCGTCGCTCCGGTGCCCATAACTTTTGATCTGTAAGGAGTTACGCGGCACACAACATACCGTTGGAAAGCTCTCCGAGAGCTCTACGACCGGGGTAGCAAGCTAGCTTAGCTGCACCCATTTCTGGACCCCAAAATCGAATGTTTTCATCAGTTTCGGGACATTTTTCTTTTTTTGCCCTGTTTTTCCGTCCTTGATCATACGTCGTGAGCCGCGAAAAGGACGACAACCTAATCTATCACATTTCTATTACCGAATAACATGGCACCTTGGGCAAGACAACTTCGCCTCACGTAGAGGTTGGGCCCGCAAACCGAGGGCGTAGGGCTTAGGACCAAGTCTAAGTCGCTCTAGTGCCCATAACTTTTGATCCGTAAGGAGTTACGCGGCATACAACATACTGTTGGAAAGCTCTCCGAGAGCTCTACGACGGGAGTGGCAAGCTTGCTCGACTGTGCCCATTTTCAGAGCCCAAAATTGAATGTTTTCATTAATTTCGGGATAATTTTTTTCTTTTGCCCTATTTTTTCTTCCTGGATTGTACGTCGTGAGCCGCGAAAAGGACGACAACCTAAACCATCACATTTTGATTACTGAATAACACGGCACCTTGGGCAAGACAACTTTGCCTCACGTAGAGGCTGGGCCCACAAACTGAGGGCGTGGGGCTTGGAACCAGGTCTCCGTCGCTCCGGTGCCCATAACTTTTTGATTCGAAAGGAGTTACACGGTGCACAGCATACTGTTGGAAAGCTCTCCGAGAGCGCTACGACAGGGGCAGCTAGCCTGCTCGGCTGCGCCCATTTTTGGAGGCCAAAATTGAACGTATTCATCAGTTTCGGGACACCTTTATTCTTTTGCGCGGTTTTTCCGTCCCGGATCATAAGTCGTGAGTCGCGAAATGGACGACAACCTAATCAATCACATTTCTATTACCAAATAACATGGCACCTTGGGCTAGACAACTTCGACTCACGTAGAGGTTGGGTCCGCAAACCGTGGGCGTGGGGCTTGGGACCAGGTCTCCATCGCTCCGGTGCCCATAACTTTTGATCCGTAAGGAGTTACGCGGCGCACAGCATACCATTGGAAAGCTCTCAAAGAGCTCTACGACGGGGGCAGCAAGCCTGCTTTGCTGCGCCTGACTTTGGAGACCAGAATTGAACGTTTTCATCAGTTTCTGGACACTTTTCTTCTTTTGCGCTGTTTGTCCGTCTCGGATCATACGTCGTCACCCGCAAAAAGGACGACAACCTAATCCTTCAAATTTCTATTACCGAATCCCACGCCACCTTGGGCAAGACAACTTCGATTCACGTGGAGGCTGGGCCCGCAAACCGTGGGCGTAGGGCTTGGAACTAGGTCTCCGTCCCTCCGGTGCCCATAACTTTTGATTCGTAAAGATTACGCGGCGCACAACATAACGTTGGAAAGCTCTCCGAGTGCTCTACGACGTGTGTTTCAAGCCTACTCGGCTGCACCCAGTTTCAGAATCCAAAATCGATCGTTTTCATCAGTTTTGGGACAATTTTTTTCTTTTTCGCTATTTTTCCATCCCGGATCGTACGTCAAGAGCCGCGAAAAGAACGACAACTTAACCCATCACATTTCTATTACCGAATAACATGGCACCTTGGGCAAGACAACTTCACATCACGTAGAGGTTGGGCCCACAAACCGAAAGCGTAGGGCTTGGGACCAGGTCTCCGTCTCTCCAGTGCCCATAACTTTTTATCCGTAAGGATTTACGCGGTACACAGCATACAATTGGAAAGCTCTCCGAGAGCTCAACGACGGAGGCAACAAGCTTGCTCGGCTACACCCATTTTCAGAGTCAAAAATTGAACGTTTTCATAAGTATCGAAACAATTTTCTTCTTTTGCGCTATTTTTTCGTCCCGGATTAGACGTCGTGAGCCGCGAAAAGGACGACAGCCCAATCCATCACATTTCTATTACCCAATAACATAGCATCTTGGGCAAGACAACTTCGCCTCACGTAGTGGCTGGGCCAGCAAACCGAGGGCATGGGGCTTTGGACTAGGTTTCCGTCGCTCCGGTACCCATAACTTTTGATCCGTAAGGAGTTACGCAGCGCACAGCATACCGTTGGAAAGCTCTCCGAGAGCTCTACAACGAGGGTAGCAAGCTTGCTTAGTTGCGTCCATTTTCAGAGCCCAAAATTGAAAGTTTTCATCAGTTTCGAGACACTTTTCTTTATTTGCACTATTTTTCTGTCCCAAATCGTACGCAGTGAGCCGCGAAAAAGACGACAACCTAATCTATCACATATCTATTACCGAATCCCTTAGCACTTTGGGCAAGACAACTTCGCCTCACGTAGTGGCTGGGCCATCAAACCGAGGGCGTGGGGCTTGAGACCAGGTCTCCGTTGCTTCGGTGCCTATATCTTTCGATCTGTAAGGAGTTACGCGGCGCACAGCATACCGTTGGAATGCTCTCTGAGAGCTCTACGACGGGGGCGTCAAGCCTCCTCGGCTGTGCCCATTTTCGGACCCCAAAATCAAATGTTTTCATCCGTTTCGGGACACTTTTCTTCCTCTGCGTTGTTTTTCCGTCGCGGATCGTACGTCGTGAGCCACGAAAAGGACGACAACCTAATCCATCACATTTCTATTACCGATTAACATGGCAACTTAGGCAAGACAACTTTACCTCACGTAGAGGCTGGGCCCGCAAACCGAGGGCGTGGGGGTTGGGACCAAGTCTCCGTCGCTCTGGTGCCCATAACTTTTGATCCGTAAAGAGTTACGTGGCACACAACATACCGTTGGAAAGCTCTCCGAGAGCTCTACGACGGGGGCCGGAAGCTTGCTCGGCTGTACCCATTTTCGGAGCCCAAAATCAAACTTTTTCATTAGTTCTGTCCCAAACAGTACGTCTTGAGCCACGAAAAGGATGACAACTGTGATACACCGAACCTGGCATGTACCCAATAGAATTTAAAGTTCATTTAAATTGCATTTTATTGACCTTTCACCTTCTTTGACCAAACTAGTTGACTTTTCATCTACATTGACCAACTAGGACAAGGTGGGGATTTTTGAAATGTTTAATAAAGGGCAAACTTGGGATTAGAAATAAAAAAAAATGCAATGTTAAGTTAGTCAAATTTTGGGTCAACTTTGGAATTAAATTTGAACCAATTGGGGAAGAGTTATGTAGCAAATTATATATGGTTGGAAAGCTCTAGGAATCTAGTTTCTGAGGCTTCAAACTGTTCATGAATTGGAGTTTTCTAGAAGAAGTTATGGCCGTTTTCGTAAGGTCGCGCATAACTATTTTGGTTTAGCGGGTTGACCGAAGCCTTGACCATTGACTATTGTTGGCATCTTTTATAAGCATAAAATAGCATAGAAAAACAAACGAAAAGCTGAAAAATAAAGAGAGAAAACCAAGAGTTCAAGGAGAAAAGAAAAAAAAAAGAATTTTCAACTTCAAATCTTCAAATCTTTGCGAGGGCTTGCACGGGATCATTTCAGAGGCTTCTAATGTTGTTTTCCTAGCGTCTATTAGCAGCTAAGGTGAGGGATACATCGTTATTTGCGCATTAGAAAATATGATGTCAAGACTTTAATTTTTAGAAATTGCGTATAGAATGTTGTTTAATTCGTTTTGTTGCTTGAAATATGTTCTATGATGTTAGTAGACCTACTTTTGTAAGTTTTTAGCAATTTATGCGGTTAAAATTGATTATTGTATTTCAAATGTTGATTGAATAGTGAAAAACGTGAATAGTAAACCCCCATTCGAAATTTTGCTCCGAGTTGCATTCTATTGATGCAGAAAGGTACTAGATATGCTTAAATGCTAAAATGCGTGGTTTATTTTGTTTGTGTAATGGAAAAACGGGGAAAAATATCAAGGTTTATGTTGGGGTTGTTCCGGTCAAGTTTGGTATTTCCTCGTTTTGCGTGAAGGCATTGTCGTAGTATGCCATGGAAGCACTTTTGGTGCAGTTATGACATTGGTTGGGTGATCGGTTGAGGTAGCTGTAGTTCAAACGAGCAAAGGGGGAAATCGGGGCTTTGCGTGAATTCTAGGGTTAAGTAGGGTTTCGGGGTCTTTAGACGTGCCTTATAGTGACCTAGGAGGATTGGTGAAGTCAGTTTCCAAAGCTCGTGGCTCGTTTGAAAGTAGTAGTGTTTTGAAGTTGGGGTCATTTTTGTGATTTTGTGTGTTTTCATAGAATATTGATTATAGAAAGCTTATATTGCTTATAGAATGATTATATTGATTATAGAATGCTTATATTGCTTATAGAATGCTTATGTTGCCTATAGAATGCTTATAATGCCTATAGAATACTTGTTATTGCTTGATAATGTTAGTTGGTGTTGTTCTTGTTACTTGTTTGATTGCAAATGTTTTTTAATGCTTATTACGCTTGTTAGAGTTGATTATTGATTGAAATGTTTATCAATTGTTGAGATTGCTTGATATCGCTCGTTTATCGCCTTGTATCGAGTCTTGCATTGCATAGTGTCCCGCGCGTGAGTGATGGGCCTCTCTGGGTAGCCTCGGGTTGCCAGTGTTGGTTGCTCTAGCTCCGTTGCTATTCCCTCTTCTCGCTTGGGTTGCCTCCCAGGGAGATTTGGGTCGTAGATTGATGGATACTTTCGGGGTATTCCAAACTGGTGTTATAAGGTGGTTTGGGCCAGCGCGTCATCGTTAAAGTCATCAGAATCGTGATCGGTACATTACTCGCTCGAGTGAACCATAGCCTTCAAAGTGTGGTATAGCTTTGATTGGTTGTGTTAATGCTTTCCTAAACGGTTTATTGTTTTGTTGTTTATATTGAATACCTTTTTATTGATTGTATTGATTAACTGCCTATTTGCATTGCACGAACTTCTTTCTCTCCAACTCGATATCTGTCTCGCCTTCACTGAGTATACGTGTTGTGTATACTCACTCCTCACCACCACATTTCAGAAAATGCCATGTTAGCTGGAAAGTTTGTGATTTCTTGAAAGTCCGTGCTTGAAGAGTTGTCTTGCGTGCCTATGTGACTTGAGTTGTCAAAGTTGTAATGATGTATGCTTTTATGTATTATATGTATTTAATGTCAAAAGGGATGTAATTTAAGTTTCATTAGATTGTGGAGGTGATTTGATAAGTTAGATTATGTATTTAGTTAATGTAGCTTAATTTCAATGTATGTTTGTAATGACAAAGGAAAAAGATAGAAAGATATAATAGTCTAACTTATGCAATATGTTGGTGTAGTTTAATTACTAAGCATGTTTGTATGGTTAAAGGAAGAGTTAGAATAGTCTAGTACTTGAAAATGTATGTATATTTTCTTGTGGTTGCTTGTTGAGAACAAGGCTCGGATGGCCTTGAGGTGGTTGAATGTTTGGACATGCTATTGGTCCATTTATATGCTGTCGCAGGTTTGCTTTTTGCCTAGAAACAGGGGAGACTCCGTCCGTTTTCCCTAAATTTTGCCCGGGTTTGGAATTGGGTTGTGATTAGATTGATTGATAGAACTCCCGGTCTCGAGAGGGATCGGGGTGTTACAGGTGGTATCAGATCTTGTTTAGCTCATAAGCCGGGACAGGGTCCTCGGTCTGGTGGGTAGTGATCCTTGAATGTGTGCTTGTTAAGTGTGTCTTGAAAGTGTATGCTTGTATGTGAGATTGTGTGTCTTGACTTGAATGTATGCACCTATGTGATATAGTTATGTGTTATGTGTTAATTGCGTGCTAAGTGAAGTGAATTGTCTAGTTGTGCATTGAATTGACCTATTGAATTGGCATTGTGAATCGAATCGACCTCGTGAATTGTTATTTGCTTGAAGTATTGTTTGTAATATGTGAATTGAGATGTCTTGAATTGGTTGTGCCGTGATTTGAATTGATTATGTTGTGCTTGACTTGATTGTGATTGAATGACTTTGATGATTAAACTGTTATAAACTCTTTTATAAACTTGCTTGCATAGTAGTTTAAGGCATGTGTATAACTGTGATATATTGGCATTCATACATGTCCTATAGAAATGGTAAGAAGGACTTCTTCCTCCCCTGAAGAGAAGTGGTTAGTAGCAAGCCCCAAATTATTTGGATTGACGGAAACGAGCAGTGCTTAACTAGGCCTTTATTTGGGAGTTGACATTTATAGCTGGAGTTTGTTTATTGGGATTCCTTGAAGGTTATCTTCTATGCTTTGTGTAAATGACTTCCTTTGGAGTTCTACATGATTATTCTTTGGAGTGTTTTCTTAATGTCTTCTTGATTGGGCATTCATCGGGTATTTTTATATTGGCATTTCGTGGGAGACTTGGTTGGGATTTTAATCAGTCATTGGTGTTTTTTTCTGCATTCTTATGGGGAACTTTGATTTGAGTCTGCTTACAATGATCAGTTTGTGTGAGGCGTATTACTTTGGTATCCTTGTGGACATCTCTCAGTGGATTTGGCAATCGGAATTTTTATCGGACTTGCTGCATAATATTGTCTACAATATCTTTGCTCTAGTCTTTCTTGATATTTTATCGACAATCGTGATTGGAATTCTTCAATAGTATATGATGCACCTGCACGACATTCCCTCTGATGCTTCTTGAGCTATATATTTTGAAAGACTTCTTTGAAACCTCTGTAATATGATTGACTGGATTTCTTGTCTGGAATCTTCCTGAGCAGTACTTGGGATTCTTGTTTAGACTCTGCCTCAGATTGTTTATTGGTATGTTCTTGGTACTTTTAGTTGGGATTCTATTATGGCATTCATGTCTAGTAAGATTTTATTTGGGGATCTACTTGGTTGTTCTCTGGAACATTCTTTGGTTTTCTTAACGGGTGTTCTTTGGAGACTTTTGTTGGCATTTCTAGGTGGACTTGGTTATAGGAATCTCAATCGGACTTACTGTATGGTATTATCTATGGATCCTTAGTGGCCATTTATTTAGCATTTACTTATTGGGCAAACTTGGCTACATTCTTACCGGAGCATTGTTCGGGTATTTTTCTTGGCATTCCTCAGTTGGTTTGGTAATTGGAATTCCTATCGGACTTATTGTATAGCACTACTTACGGTATTCTTTGGAATTCTTAGTGGGCATTTTACTGGTATTTTCCTTGTTGGCACTATTGGAAGTCTTACACTTGGAATTTTGTTCAGAATTATTATCTTATATTGCTTACGGTATGTTGTGGGATACTTTAGGCTTCCTTGGTGGTAAGTTGTATAAAGTTTGCACTCGGCAAATGGCGATGAGGTCTTGGAGCTTGGTCTTATATGTGCTGCATCTACTTTGGCCATCCTTTGACTTCCTTATTTGATACATGTTGGACTTTTATAGAGGATTCGTATATAGAATATTCCTTTGGTATTCTTCTTATTAATAATATGTGAAATTGGTAGTATCTACAGTATCTTTGTTTTAGTCTTTATTGGCATCTTCTCGGCACTCTTAGCGGGGAATTCTTTTATAATATTCTTGACCAGCGGAATTCTTATTTGGATTTCAAGATGATATTTTCAATTAAGCCTTTATTTGACCTTATTGTTTTGGAGTTTTCAGTCAGTACTATTGGGGGTTTCTTAGTAAGGTATTCTTCGAGCATTCTTAATCAGCGTCTTGTTTAGCAACCAATGAAGAGTGGTCAGAGTTGAATTTCAGATGATGCAGGATTCTATTGGAAGAAGAATTGCGAGGACGAAATTGTTTTAAGGGGGGAAGGATGTGATACCCCGAACCTGGCATGTACCCAATAGCATTTAAAGTTCATTTAAATTGCATTTTATTGACCTTTCACCTTCTTTGACCAAACTAGTTGACTTTTCATCTACATTGACCAACTAGGACAAGGTGGGAATTTTTGAAATGTTTAATAAAGGGCAAACTTGGGATTAGAAATAAAAAAAATGCAATGTTAAGTTAGTCAAATTTTGGGTCAACTTTGGAATTAAATTTGAACCAATTGGGGAAGAGTTAGGTAGCAAATTATATATGGTTGGAAAGCCCTATGAGTCTAGTTTCTGAGGCTTCAAACCGTTCGTGAATTGGAGTTTTCTAGAAGAAGTTATGGCCGTTTTCGTAAGGTCGCGCATAACTATTTTGGTTTAGCGGGTTGACTGAAGCCTTGACCATTGACTATTGTTGTCATCTTTTATAAGCATAAAATAGCATAGAAAAACAAACGAAAAGCTGAAAAATAAAGAGAGAAAACCAAGAGTTCAAAGAGAAAAGAAAAAAAAAAGAATTTTCAACTTCAAATCTTCAAATCTTTGCGAGGGCTTGCACGGGATCATTTTCGAGGCTTCTAATGTTGTTTTCCTAGCGTCTATTAGCTGCTAAGGTGAGGGATGCGTCGTTATTTGCGCATTAGAAAATATGATGTCAAGACTTTAATTTTTAGAAATTGCGTATAGAATGTTGTTTAATTCGTTTTGTTGCTTGAAATATGTTCTATGATGTTAGTAGACCTTACTTTTGTAAGTTTTTAGCGATTTCTGCTGTTAAAATTGATTATTGTATTTCAAATGTTGATTGAATAGTGAAAAACGTGAATAGTAAACCCCCGTTCGAAATTTTGCTCCGAGTTGCATTCTATTGATGCAGAAAGGTGCTAGATATGCTTAAATGCTAAAATGCGTGGTTTATTTTGTTTGTGTAATGGAAAAACGGGGAAAAATATCAAGGTTTATGTTGGGGTTGTTCCGGTCAAGTTTGGTATTTTCTCGTTTTGCGTGAAGGCATTGTCGTAGTATGCCATGGAAGCACTTTTGGTGCAGTTATGACATTGGTTGGGTGATCAGTTGAGGTAGCTGTAGTTCAAACGAGCAAAGGGAGATATCGGGGCTTTGCGTGAATTCTAGGGTTAAGTAGGGTTTCGGGGTCTTTAGACGTGCCTTATAGTGACCTAGGAGGATTGGTGAAGTCAGTTTCCAAAGCTCGTGGCTTGTTTGAAAGTAGTAGTGTTTTGAAGTTGGGGTCATTTTTGTGATTTTGTGTGTTTTCATAGAATATTGATTATAGAAAGCTTATATTGCTTATAGAATGATTATATTGATTATAGAATGCTTATATTGCTTATAGAATGCTTATGTTGCCTATAGAATGCTTATAATGCCTATAGAATACTTGTTATTGCTTGATAATGTTAGTTGGTGTTGTTCTTGTTACTTGTTTGATTGCAAATGTTTTTTAATGCTTATTACGCTTGTTAGAGTTGATTATTGATTGAAATGTTTATCAATTGTTGAGATTGCTTGATATCGCTCGTTTATCGCCTTGTATCGAGTCTTGCATTGCATAGTGTCCCGCGCGTGAGTGATGGGCCTCTCTGGGTAGCCTTGGGTTGCCAGTGTTGGTTGCTCTAGCTTCGTTGCTATTCCCTCTTCTCGCTTGGGTTGCCTCCCAGGGAGATTTGGGTCGTAGATTGATGGATACTTCCGGGGTATTCCAAACTGGTGTTATAAGGTGGTTTGGGCCGGCGCGTCATCGTTAAAGTCATCAAAATCGTGATCGGTACATTACTCGCTCGAGTGAACCATAGCCTTCAAAGTGTGGTATAGATTTGATTGGTTGTGTTAATGCTTTCCTAAACGGTTTATTGTTTTGTTGTTTATATTGAATACCTTTTTATTGATTGTATTGATTAACTGCCTATTTGCATTGCACGAACTTCTTTCTCTCCAACTCGATATCTGTCTCGCCTTCACTGAGTATATGTGTTGTGTATACTCACTCCTCACCACCACATTTCAGGAAATGCCATGTTAGCTGGAAAGTTCGTGATTTCGTGAAAGTTCGTGCTTGAAGAGTTGTCTTGCGTGCCTATGTGACTTGAGTTGTCAAAGTTGTAATGATGTATGCTTTTATGTATTATATGTATTTAATGTCAAAAGGGATGTAATTTAAGTTTCATTAGATTGTGGAGGTGGTTTGATAAGTTAGATTATGTATTTAGTTAATGTAGCTTAATTTCAATGTATGTTTGTAATGACAAAGGAAAAAGATAGAAAGATATAATAGTCTAACTTATGCAATATGTTGGTGTAGTTTAATTACTAAGCATGTTTGTATGGTTAAAGGAAGAGTTAGAATAGTCTAATACTTAAAAATGTATGTATATTTGCTTGTGGTTGCTTGTTGAGAACAAGGCTCGGATTGCCTTGAGGTGGTTGAATGTTTGGACATGATATTGGTCCATTTATATGCTGTCGTAGGTTTGCTTTTTGCCTAGAAATAGGGGAGACTCCGTCCGTTTTTCCTAAATTTTGCCCGGGTTTGGAATTGGGTTGTGATTAGATTGATTGATAGAACTCCCGGTCTCGAGAGGGATCGGGGTGTTACAACAACCTAATCCATCACATTTCTATTACCGAATAACACAGTACCTTGGGCAAGACAACTTCACTTCACGTAGATGCTGGCCCCGCAAACCGAGGGCTTGGGGCATGGGACCAGGTCTACGTCACTCCGGTGCCCATAACTTTTGATCCGTAAGGAGTTGCGTGGCACACAACATACCGTTGGAAAGCACTCCAAGAGATCTAAGATGGGGGCAACAATCCTGCTCGACTGCTTCCCTTTTCGGAGCCCAAAATCGAACGATTTCATCAGTTTCGAGACTCTTTTCTTCTTTTGCACTGTTTTTCTGTCCCGGATCGTATGTCGTGTGCTGCGAAAAGGATGACAACCTAATCTACCACATTTCTATTACCGAATCCCACGACACCTTGGGCAAGACAACTTCGCCTCACGTAGAGGTTGGGCCCGCAAACCGAGGTCGTGGGACTAGGTCTCTGTCGCTCCAGTTCCCATAACTTTTGATCCGTAAGGAGTTACGCGGCGCACAGCATACCGTTGGAAAGCTCTCCGAGAGCTCTACGAAGGGGGCAGCAAGCTTTCTTAGCTACGTCCACTTTCGGAGCCCAAAATTGAAAGTTTGCATCACTTTCGGGACAATTTTCTTCTTTTGCGCTGTTTTTATGTCCCGGATCGTACGTCGTGAGCCGCGAAAAGGACGACAACCTAATCCATCACCTTTTTATTACCAAATAACATGGCACCTTGGGCAAGAAAACTTCACCACACGTAGAGGCTGGGCCCACAAACCGAGGGCGTGGGGCTTGGGGCTAGGTCTCCGTCGCTCCGGTGCCCATAACTTTTGATCCGTAAAGAGTTACGCGGCACACAGCATACCGTTGGAAAGCTCTCCGTGAGCTCTACGACGGGGGCAACATGCCTGCTTGGCTTCACCTATTTTTGGATCCCAAAATCGAACGTTTCAATCAATTTCGGGATAATTTTCTTCGTTTGTGCAATTTTTTTATCCCGCAACGTACGTCATGAGCCGCGAAAATGACGACAACCTAATCCATCACTATTCTATTACTGAATAACATGGCACCTTGGGCAAGGCAACTTCGCCTCACGTAGAGGCTGGGCCCGCAAACCGAGGGCGTGGGGCTTGGTACCAGGTCTCCGTCGCTCCGGTGCCCATAACTTTTGATCCGCAAAGAGTTACGCGGCACACAGCATACCGTTGGAAAGCTCTTTGAGAGTTCTACGACGTGGGAAGCAAGCTTGCTAGGCTGTGCCCATTTTTGAAGCCCAAAATCGAACTTTTTCATCAGTTTCGGATCAATTTTCTTCTTTTGCGCTGTTTTTCCGTCCCGGATCATACGTCATGAGCCACAAAAAGGACGACAACCTAATCCATCACATTTCTATTACTAAGTAACATGGCACCTTGGGCAAGACAACTTCACCTCACGTAGAGGCTTGGCCCGCAAAACCGAGTCCGTCGCTCCGGTGCCCATAACTTTCGATCCGTAAGGAGTTACGCAGCGCACAGCATACCGTTGGAAAGCTGTCCGAGAGCTCTACGACGGGGGCAGCAAGCTTGCTCGACTGCGCCCTCGATGCCAAAAATCGAACTTTTTCATCAGTTTCAGAACAATTTTCTTCTTTTGCGCTATTTTTTCATCCCGGATCATATATCGTGAGCCGCGAAAAGGACGACAACCTAATCCATCACATTTCTATTACCGAATAACATGACACCTTGGACAAGACAACTTCACCTCACGTAGAGGCTGGGCCCGCAAACCGGGGGCGTGGGGATTGGGACCAGGTCTCCGTCACTCCGATGCCCATAACTTTTGATCCATAAGGAGTTACGCAGCACACAGCATACCGTTGGAAAGCTCTCCCAGAGCTCTACGACGGGGGCAGCAAGCTTGTGCGGCTGCGCCGATTTTTGTATCCCAAAATCGAACATTTTCATTAGTTTCCAGACAATTTTCTTCTTTTGTGCTGTTTTTCCGTCCCGGACGTATGTCGTGAACCGCAAAAAGGACGACAACCTAATCCTTCACATTTCTATTACCGAATAAATGGCACCTTGGGCAAGACAGCTTTGCCTCACATAGAGGCTGGGCCCACAAACCGAGGGCGTGGGGCTTGGGACCAGGTCTCTGTCGCTCCGATGCCCATAACTTTTGATCCGTAAGGAGTTACGCGGCGCACAGCATACCTTTGGAAGCTCTACGTGAGCTCTACGACGGGGGCAACAAGCTTGCTTTGTTGCGCCCATTTTTGGAGCCCAAAATCGAACGTTTTCATTAGTTTCGGGACTCTTTTCTTCTTTTGCACTGTTTTTCCGTCCCAGATCGTACGTCGTGAGGCACGAAAATGATGACAACCTAATCCACCATATTTCTATTACCGAATTCCATGGCACCTTGGGCAAGACAACTTCACTTCACTTAGAGGCTGGGCCCCCAGACCGAGGGCGTGTGCCTTGGAACTTGGTCCCCGTCGCTCCGGTACCCATAACTTTTGATCCGTAAGGAGTTACGCGGCGCACAACATACCATTGGAAAGCTTTGCGAGAACTCTATGATGGAGGCAGCAAGCCTGGTCGACTGCACCAATTTTCTAAGCCCAAAAGCGAACGTTCTCATCAGTTTCGGGACAATTTTCTTTTTTTGTGCTGTTTATTTATCCCGGATCGTACGTCGTGAGCCACGAAAAGGACGACAACCTAATCCATCACATTTCTATTACCAAATAACATGGCACCTTGGGCAAGACAACTTTGCCTCACGTTGAGGCTAGGCCCGCAAACTGAGGGCGTGGGGCTTGGGACCAGGTCTTCGTCGCTCTGGTGACCATAACTTTTGATCTGTAAGGAGTTACGCGACGCACAACATACCGCAGGAAAGCTTTCAGTGGGCTCTACGACAGGGGTAGCAATCCTGCTTGGCTGTGCCCATTTTTAGAGTCCAAAATTGAACGTTTTCATCAGTTTCGGGACAATTTTCTTCTTTTGCACTATTTTTCGGTCCCGAATCGTACGTCATGAGCCGCAAAAAGGACTACAACCTAATCCAGCACATTTTTATTACCGAATAACATGGCACCTTGGGCAAGACAACTTCGCCTCACGTAGACGCTGGGCCCGTAAACCGAGCGCGTGGGGCTTTGGACCAGGTCTCCGTCGCTCCGGTGCCCATATCTTTTGATCTGTAAGGAGTTATGCGGCGCACAGCATACCGTTGGAAAGCTCTCCAAGAGCTCTACGACGGGGGCATCAAGCCTCCTCTACTGTGCCCATTTTCGGAGCCCAAAATCAAACATTTTCATCAGTTTTGGGACACTTTTCTTCCTTTGCTCTGTTTTTCTGTCCCGGATCGTACGTCGTGAGCCGCGAAAAGGACGACAACCTAATCCATCACATTTCTATTACCGAATACCATGGCACATTGGGCAAGGCAACTTCGCCTTACGTAGAGGCTGGGCCCGCAAACCGAGGGCGTGGGACTTGGGACCAAGTCTCCGTCGCTCCGATGCCCATAACTTTTGATCCGTAAGGAGTTACACGGTGCACAGCATACCGTTGGAAAGCTCCCCGAGAGCTCTACGATGGGGGCAGCAAGCTTGTTTGGCTGCATCCATATTTGGAGCCCAAAATTAAACGTTTTCATTAGTTTCGGGACAATTTTCTTCTTTTGCGATATTTTTCCGTCCCGGACGTACGTCGTCAGCCGCAAAAAGGACGACAACCTAATCCACCACATTTCTATTACCGAATCCAATGGCACCTTGGGCAAGACAACTTCACCTCACGTAGACGCTGGGCCCCCAAACCGAGGGCGTGGGCCTTAGGACCAGGTCTCCGTCGCTCCGGTGCCTATAACTTTTGATCTGTAAGGAGTTACGCGATGTACAACATACCGTTGGACAACTTTGCAAGAACTTTACAACGGAGGCAGCAAGCCTGCTCGACTGTGCCAATTTTCTGATCCCAAAAGCGAACATTTTTAATATTTCGGGACAATTTTCTTTTTTTGCGTGATTTTTCTGTCCCCGATCGTACGTCGTGAGCCGCAAAAAATACGACAACCTAATCCATCACATTTCTATTACCGAATAACATGGCACCTTGGGCAAGACAACTTCACCTCACGTTGAGGCTGGGGCCGCAAATGAGGGCGTGGGACTTGGGACCAGGTCTCTGTCGCTCCGGTGACCATAACTTTTAATCTGTAAGGAGTTACGCGGCGCACAGCATACCGCTGGAAAGCTCTCCATGAGCTCTACGACATGGGTAGCAAGCCTGCTTGGCTGTGCAAATTTTTAGAGTCCAAAATCGAACGTTTTCATCTGTTTCGGGACAATTTTCTTCTTTTGCGCTGTTTTTTTATCCCGAATCGTACGTCGTGAGCGGCGAAAAGGACGACAACCTAATCTATCACATTTCTATTACCGAATAACATGGTACCTTGGGCAAGGCAACTTCGCCTCACGTAGAGGCTGGGCTCGCAAACCGAGGGCGTGGGGCTTCGGACTAGGTCTCCGTCTTTTCGGTGCCCATATCTTTTAATCTGTAAGGAGTTACACGGCGCACAGCATACCGTTGGAAAGCTCTCCGAGAGCTCTACGATAGGGATGGCAAACCTCTTCCGCTGTGCCCATTTTCGGAGCCCAAAATCGAAAGTTTTCATCAATTTTGGGACACTTTTCTTCCTTTGCGCTATTTTTTCGTCCCGAATCGTACGTCGTGAGCCACGAAAAGGACGACAACCTAATCCATCACATTTCTATTACCAAATAACATGGTACCTTGGGCAAGGCAACTTCGCCTAACGTAGAGGCTGGGCCGGTAAACCGAGGACGTGGGGCTTGGTACCAGGTCTCCGTCGCTCCGGTACCCATAACTTTTGAACCGCAAAGAATTACGCGGCGCACAGCATACTGTTGGAAAGCTCTCTGAGAGCTCTACGACGGGGGCAACAAGCTTGCTGGGCTGCGCCCATTTTCGGAGCCCAAAATTGAACTTTTTAATCTGTTTCAGAACAATTTTCTTCTTTTGCGATGTTTTTCCGTCCCGGATCATGCGTCGTGAGCCGCGAAAAGGACGACAACCTAATCCATCACATTTCTATTACCGAATAACATGGCACCTTGGGCAAGACAACGTCACCTCACGTAGAGGCTGGGCCCGCAAACCGGGGGCGTGGGGCTTGGGACCAGGTTTCCGTCGCTCCGGTGCCCATAACTTTTGATCCGTAAGGAGTTACGTGGCGCACAGCATACCGTTGGAAAGTTCTCCGAGAGCTCTACGACGGGTGCAGCAAGCTTGCTCGGCTGCGCCCATTTTCAGAGCCAAAAATCAAACCTTTTCATTAGTTTCGAAACAATTTTCTTCTTTTGCGTTGTTTTTCCGTCCCGAATCATACGTCGTGAGCCGCGAAAAGGACGACAACCTAATCCATCACATTTCTATTACCGAATAACATTGCACCTTGGACAAGACAACTTCACCACACGTATAGGCTGGGCCCGCAAACTGGGGGCGTGGGGCTTGGGACCAGGTCTCCGTCGTTTCGGTGCCCATAACTTTTGATCCGCAAGGAATTACGAGGTGCACAGCATACTGTTGGAAAGCTCTCTGAGAGCTCTACGACTGGGGTAGCAAGCTTGTTCTGTTGCGCCCATTTTTAGAGCCCAAAATTGAACATTTTCATCAGTTTCGGGAGAATTTTCTTTTTTTTTTGCACTGTTTTTCCGTCCCCGACGTACGTCATGAGCTGCGAAAAGGACGACAACCTAATCTTTCACATTTCTATTACCGAATAACATGGTACCTTGGGCAAGAAAACTTCGCCTCACGTTGAGGCTGGGCCCGCAAACTGAGGCCGTGGGACTTGGGACCAAGTCTCCGTCGCTCCAGTGACCATAACTTTTGATCCGTAAGGAGTTACGCAGCGTACAGCATACCGTTTGAAAGTTCTCCGAGAGCTCTACGACGGGGGCAGCAAGCTTGCTCGGCTGCGCCCATTTTTAGAGCCCAAAATCAAACTTTTTCATTAGTTTCGGAATAATTTTCTTCTTTTGCGTTATTTTTCCGTCCCGGATCATACGTCGCGAGCCACGAAAAGGACGACAACCTAATCCATCACATTTCTATTACCGAATAACATGGCACCTTGGACAAGACAACTTCACCTCATGTATAGGCTGGGCCCGCAAACCGGGGGCGTGGGGCTTGGGACCAGGTCTTCGTCGTTTTGGTGCCCATAACTTTTGATCCGTAAGGAGTTACGCGGCGCATAGCATACCGTTGGAAAGCTCTCCGAGACCTCTACGATTGGGGTAGCAAGCTTGTTCGGCTACGCCCATTTTTGGAGCCCAAAATTGAACGTTTTCATCAGTTTTGGGATAATTTTCTTTTTTTTTTCGCTGTTTTTCCGTCCCGGACGTACGTCATGAGCCGCGAAAAGGACGACAACCTAATCCTTCACATTTATATTACCGTATAACATGGTACCTTGGGCAAGAAAACTTCGCCTCACGTTGAGACTGGGCCCGCAAACTGAGGGCGTGGGACTTGGGACCAGATCTCCATCGCTCCGGTGACCATAACTTTTGATCCGTAAGAAGTTACGCGGCGCACAACTTACCGTTGAAAATCTCTCCGAGAGCTCTACGACGGGGGCAGTAAGCCTGCTTGGTTATGCCCATTTTTGGAGCCCAAAATTGAACGTTTTTATTAGTTTCGGGACAATTTTATTCTTCTGCGCTGTTTTTCGGTCCCGGATCGTACGTCGTGAGCCGCGAAAAGGACGACAACCTAATCTATCAGATTTCTATTACCAAATAACATGGCACCTTGGACAAGACAACTTCACCTCACGTATAGGCTGGTCCCGCAAACCGGGGGTGTGGGGCTTGGGAGCAGGTCTCCGTTGCTCTGGTGCCCATAACTTTTGATCCGTAAGGAGTTACGCGGCGCACAGCATACCGTTAGAAAGCTCTCCGAGAGCTCTACGACTAGGGCAGCAAGCTTGTTCAGCTGCGCCCATTTTTGGGACCCAAAATCGAATGTTTCCATCAGTTTCAGAGCAATTTTCTTTTTTTTTGCTCTGTTTTTCCGTCGCGGATGTACGTCGTGAGCCGCGAAAAGGACAACCTAATCCTTCACATTTCTATTACCGAATAACATGGCACCTTGGGCAAGACAACTTCACCTCACGTAGAGGCTGGGCCTACAAACCGAGAGCGCGGGGCTTGGGACCAAGTCTCCGTCGCTCCAGTGCCCATAAATTTTGATCCGTATGGAGTTATGCGGCGCACAGCATAGCGTTGGAAAGCTCTACGTGAGCTCTACAAGGGGGCAACAAGCCTGCTTGGCTGCGCCCATTTTTGAACCCCAAAATCGAATATTTTCATTAGTTTCAAGACTCTTTTCTTCTTTTGCACTATTTTTCGGTCCCAGATCGTACGTCATGAGCCGGGAAAAGGATGACAACCTAATCCACCACATTTCTATTACCGAATCCCATGGCAACTTGGGCAAGACAACTTCACCTCACGTAGAGGCTAGGCCCCCAAACGGAGGGCGTGGGCCTTGGGACCAGGTCTCCGTCGTTCCGGTGCCCATAACTTTTAATCTGTAAGGAGTTACGCGGCACACAACATACCGTTGGAATGCTTTGCAAGAACTCTAGGACGGAGGCAATAAGCCTGGTCGACTATGCCAATTTTCTGAGCCCAAAATCGAACTTTTTCATCAGTTTTGGGACAATTTTCTTCTTTTGCGCTATTTTTCTGTCCCGGATGGTACGTCGTGAGCCGCGAAATGGACGACAAGCTAATCCATCACATTTTTATTACCGAATAACATGGCACCTTGAGCAAGACAACTTCGCCTCACGTTGAGGCTGGGCCCGCAAACTGAGGGCGTGGGGTTCGGGACCAGGTCTCCGTCGCTCCGGTGACCATAACTTTTGATCCGTAAGGAGTTACGCGGCGCACAGTATACCGCTGGAAAGCTCTCCGTGAGCTCTACAACAGGGGTAGCAAGCCTACTTGGCTGTGCAAATTTTCAGAGTCCAAAATCGAACATTTTCTTCAGTTTCGGGACAATTTTCTACTTTTGCGCTGTTTTCGGTCCCGAATCGTACGTCGTGAGCCGCGAAAAGGACGACAACCTAATCTATCACATTTTTATTACCGAATAACATGGCACCTTGGGCAAGACAACTTCGCCTCACGTAGAGGCTGGGCCCGCAAACCGAGGGCGAGGGGCTTGAGGCCAGGTCTACGTCGCTCCGGTGCCCATAACTTTTGATCCGTAAGGAGTTTCGCGGCGCACAACATACCGTTGGAAAGAAATCTAAGAGCTCTACGACGGGGGCAACAAGCCTACTCGACTATGCCCCTTTTCGGAGCCCAAAATCGAACGGTTTCATCAGTTTTAGAACTATTTTCTTATTTTTGCACTGTTTTTCCGTCCCGGATTATATGTCGTGAGCTGCAAAAAGGACGACAACCGAATCCACCACATTTCTATTACCGAATCCCACGACACCTTGGGCAAGACAACTTTGCCTCACGTAGAGGCTGGGCAAGCAAACCGAGGTCGTAGGGCGTGGGACCAGGTCTCCGTCGCTCCGTTGCCTATAACTTTTGATCCGTAAGGAGTTACGCAGCGTATAGCATACCGTTGGAAAGCTCTCCGAGAGCTCTACGACGGTGGCAGCAAGCTTTCTTAGCTGCGCCCACTTTCGGATCCCAAAATCGAACATTTGCATCACTTTCAAGAAAATTTTCTTCTTTTGTACTATTTTTATGTCCCGGATCGTACGTCGTGAGCCGTGAAAAGGATGACAACCTAATCCATCACATTTCTATTACCGAATAACGTGGCACCTTGGGCAAGAAAATTCCGCTTCACATAAAGGCTGGGCCCACAAACCGAGGGTGTGGGGCTTAGGGCTAGGTCTCCGTCGCTCTGGTGCCTATATCTTTTGATCCGTAAGGAGTTACGCGGTGCACAGCATACCGTTGGAAAGCTCTCCGTGAGTTCTACGACGGGGGCAACATGCCTAGCGCCCATTTTTGGATCCCAAAATTGAACGTTTCAATCAGTTTCAGGACAATTTTTTTCATTTGCACTGTTTTTTCATCCCGCATCGTACGTCGTGAGCCGCGAAAAGGACGACAACCTAATCCATCACATTTCTATTACCGAATAACACGACACCTTGGGCAAGACAACTTCGCCTCACGTAGAGGCTGGGCCCGCAAACAGAGGGCGTGGGGCTTGAGACCAAGTCTACGTCGCTCCAGTGCCCATAACTTTTGATCCGTAAGGAGTTACGCGACGCACAGCATACCGTTGGAAAGCTCTTCGAGAACACTACGATAGGGACAACAAGCCTGCTCGACTGCGTCCCTTTTCAAAGCCCAAAATCGAACGGTTTCATCAGTTTCGGGACTCTTTTCTTCTTTTGTACTGTTTTTCGTCCCGTATCGTATGTCGTGAGCTGCGAAAAGGACGACAACATAATCCACCACATTTCTATTACCGAATCCCATGACACGTTGGATAAGACAACTTCGCCCCACGTAGAGGCTGGGCCCGTAAACCGAGGGCATGGGGCTTGGGACCAGGCCTCCGTCCCTTTGGTGCCCATAACTTTTGATCCGTAAGGAGTTATGCGACGCACAACATACCGTTTGAAATCTCTCCGAGAGCTCTACACCGGAGCAGCAAGCCTGCTTGGCTGCACCCATTTTCAGAACCCAAAATCGAATGATTTCATCAATTTTAGGACTCTTTTATTCTTTTGTACTATTTTTTCGTCTCGGATCGTACGTCGTGAGCCGCGAAAAGGAAGACGACCTAATCCACTACATTTCTATTACTGAATCCCACAGCACCTTGGGCAAGACAACTTCGCCTCACGTAGAGGCTAGGCCAGTAAACCGAAGGCGTAGGGCTTGGGACCAAGTCTCCATCGGTCCGGTGCCCATAACTTTTTATCCGTAAGGAGTTATATGGCGCACAGCATACCGTTGGAAAGCTCTCCGAGAGCTCTACGACGGGGGCAGCAAGCCTGCTCAGCTGCGCCTATTTTCGGAGCCCAAAATTGAACATTTTCATCAGTTACAGAAAAATTTTCTTATTTTGCGCTATTTTTCTGTCCCGGATGGTACGTCATGAGCCGCGAAAAGGACGACAACCAAATCCATCACATTTCTATTACCGAATAACATGGCACCTTGGTCAAGACAACTTCACCTCACGTAGAGGCTGGGCCCATAAACCGAGGGCGTGGGGCTTGGAACCAGGTCTCCGTCACTCCGGTGCCCATAACTTTTGATCCGTAAGGAGTTACGCGGTGCACAGCTTACCGTTGGAAAGCTCTCCGAGAGCTCTACGACGGGGGCAGCAAGCATGCTTTGTTGCTCCCATTTTCGGAGCCCAAAATCGAACGTTTTCATCAATTTCAGGACAATTTTATTCTTCTGCGCTGTTTTTTCATCCCGGATCGTACGTCGTGAGCCGCGAAAAGGACGACAACCTAATCCATCAGATTTCGGGACAATTTTCTACTTTTGCGCTGTTTTCGGTCCCGAATCGTACGTCGTGAGCCGCGAAAAGGACGACAACCTAATCTATCACATTTTTATTACCGAATAACATGGCACCTTGGTCAAGACAACTTCACCTCACGTAGAGGCTGGGTTTGCAAACTGAGAGTGTGGGGCTTGGGACCAGGTGTCCGTCACTCCGGTGCCCATAACTTTTGATCCGTAAGGAGTTACACGGCACACAACATACCGTTGGAAAGCTCTCCGAGAGCTCTACGACGAAGGCAGCAAACCTACTTAGTTGCGCCCATTTTTTAAGCCCAAAATTGAGCATTTTCATCAGTTTCGGGACTCTTTTCTTCTTTTGCATTATTTTTTCGTCCCGGATCGTACGTCGTGAGCCGTGAAAAGGATGATAACCTAATCCACCACATTTCTATTACCGAATCCCACGGTACCTTGGGCAAGACAACTTCACCTCACGTAGAGGCTGGGCTCGCAAACTGAGAGTATGGGGCTAGGTTCTAGGTGTCTGTCGCTCCGGTGCCCATAACTTTTGATTCGTAAGGAGTTACGCGGCGCACAGCTTACCGTTGGAAAGCTCTTCGAGAGCTCTACGACGGGGGCAGCAAGCCTGCTTGGTTACGCCCATTTTCGGAGCCTAAAATCGAACATTTTCATCAATTTCGGGACAATTTTATTCTTCTGTGCTGTTTTTCCGTCCCAGATCGTACGTCGTGAGCTGCGAAAAGGACGACAACCTAATCTATCAGATTTCTATTTCCAAATAGCATGGCACCTTGGGCAAGACAACTTTGCCTCACGTAGAGGCTGGGCTCGCAAACCAAGGGCGTGGGGCTTGGGACCAGGTCTCCGTCGCTCCGGTGCCCATAACTTTTGATCCGTAAGGAGTTATGCGGCGCACAACATACTATTGGAAAGCTCTCTGAGAGCTCTACGATAGGAGCAGCAAGCCTACTTAGTTGTGCCCATTTTTGGAGCCCAAAATCGAACGTTTTCATCAGTTTCAGGACTATTTTCTTCTTTTGCACTATTTTTTCATCCCAGATCGTACGTCGTGAGCCGCAAAAAGGACGATAACCTAATCCACCATATTTCTATTACCGAATCCCACAGCATCTTGGGCAAGACAACTTCGCCTCATGTAGAGGCTGTGCCCACAAACCGAGGGCGTGGGACTTGGGACCAGGTCTCCGTCGCTCTGGTGCCCATAACTTTTGATCCGTAAGGAGTTATGCGGCGCACAGTATACCGTTGGAAAGCTCTCTGAGAGCTCTACGATGAGGGCAGTAAGCCTGCTGGGCTACTATCACGCCCTAACCCGGCCTATAAAGGTTAGTCTAGGGTGTGATCTAAACATTCAAGTCATGTCTCGTACTTAGTTGTTCATGAAAGTTTAACACTTAACATTTAGCCTAGACTGCACAATTTTTTCAGAAAACTGGCAGCATAACGGCTATAATTGAGCTCTTTAGTTTGACCTAATTCTCTAAACGCCTCAAATTTCATTTCCAACTAAGATTACTATTTACCATCAATTGAGACGCCTACTAGTTATCTCGATGTCTCGTTTGATTAATAACCTAGCATGATACTATGTCTCGTTTGTTTGTTAATCCTCATTACAAAAGTACCTGTTGATCTTAGCTTAACAATGGGTACCTGCTTAAGATTGGATAGGTTCATTTTACTTAGTCCTTACCTGATACTTCATAATCCTATGATATATACTAACCAGTAACGATAGCAAGACGACCATAGTAGTGTTTGTCTAGCTATTATCAGTACAAGCCAAAATTAGACCCCAAATTACAACGGGGGTCTTTTACATTACAAACATCAAGCAACATGAAAAGAAATAGTCTTCAAGCAGCATAGTGTTCACAATGGCCATAATCAAGCAAAGCACATAGGACAGGCAATCATTCCAAGGAATCATCGTTAGGCACGTCGTCCTCGGGTACCTGTTCTTGATCTTCTTCTCCTGAGATGATAAAAGAGGGTGAGTCCTTATGAACTCAGCGAGGGAGAACGAGAAATAGGTTTTGAAACTCATTTTCTGGTTCAACTTATGAAAACTTTTTTTGCAAGCATGAATATATCACAAGTAAGTACATAACATGATATAAAAGTAAAGGAACAAAATTACCCGTCTTTCCTCCCCGAGGTCCTCTAGGAACCAAGCGAAAGTACTTATACACATAGTGAAAAGGAAACGGTGAGCTTTTGCTCTCAGTTCATGTCAATATCAGTTGTTGCGGCCGACTTCAAATCATCCCCTTATCACGCCAAATGGGTGTACTCCGGATGTACCCTGAAATTCTACGACCTAACTCTTCGAGGAAGTCTAGCCCCCAAGCGAGAGAGGGAATTGGACAATGGTAGTCACGGTTGCACCGGCAAGCCCGATGTCGCCCGGTGTGCCTGAACGCTACCATGCTGGAATGAAAGGTTGCAACCTTGTATGCAATGCACATTTATGACATTTAATATATCACATTAGGAGGACAACAAAGTAGGTTGCCTCCGAGCAGTCATAAGATTGCACATTGACAAGTAAACAAGCGAGGCACGATAAGACAAGTAATTTCACTTCAAAGGCACATGGAGTTATATGAACATTAAACGGGAAGCCATGTAACGCACGTAAATCAAGTCATATAACTCATTACAAAGTTCACGTAATCAAATAATAAGATTATTCATCATGCAACGACATCTACGTGGGACCGGGTGCAAGAAAAGCCTACTTATCAACATGAAATCATCGAAATCATATTTAGGGCTACAAGGGCAACTACGGGCAGCCTACTAAACACATAATCCAACACAACATCCAAAGGATCAACACTTAGCAAATTCACCTAGTTACTAGGGTTCCAATTTGTGCTTACCCGTGCGATTAAGCCCCAAGTCATCTCGTAATTAAACTCAAGCCACGCATTGATTAGTTCATACACCCTCAAGCATTAAAAACAGTCCACACAACATCCAAATGCGACAATCTCAAGCATTTAATACAACAAGAGAAGCTACAATAATTTTTCTAAGCATATCACTAAGTGAAACCCTCACTGCAATGGACTGTTTTCTCACAATCATTAAGACAAGCAAACAATCTCCAATTCCAGTGAATAAGATGTAAAATTAAATCTTAAGGGGTGAACCAAATTCAGAAACAAACCCCGCATCATTTGGAGTTCGGGTTCAATAGTTATAGCCAAAACAGTGAGACTGCACAAAACTGTCTAGATTTGCACACATTTCAATACTTGTCATTTTTTAGGGCCTTAGGGTCAGATTTAGCCTTAGTCCATTTCTGACAAAAATTTCCAGAACTAAAAAATATAGCAGCAAACCAAATCTCATGCATTTTGGATGTCATTTACTAAGTCAAAACTGGTTCGTTCTACAAGGTCAGTGAATCTGCCAAAACCTGCTTCATTTTTCCAAACTTTCCAAATTTGGACACATTTTAATAATTTGCCATTTTGAGGACCTTAGAGTCAAAATTAGCTTTGGCCTATTTCTGTGAAAAATGTTCAGAACTGGAAAAACTAGATACCTACCAATTTTCACGCATTTTAAACATCATTTACCTAGCCAAAATCACATCGCACCAACAAGGCAGAAAACTGTCCCATACACGATTTCATCCAACATCACATTTTAGCCAAATATCTTGCCATGCATGTTTATAAAAGCTCATGAACACACATATATCTGAAGTACAGAAGTAAAGATAGACATTTAAGGGCATGCATGTGGGTTTTTGAAAGATTTTCAAGAAGTTTTAGCCCTCACCTTAGCAAAACAACAAGAAGATGCACAAGACTCTTGGTGAAGCACAAAGTTGACCTTTTTCCTTGCTTAGCCGAGACACCACTCGATTTTTCTCAAATTTCCTAGCTTAGTAACCAAGTTCTTAGTAGGTGCATGTGGTTAGAACAAGAAGAAAAGAAATGGAAGCTAGCAAACTCACCTAAGCCAAAATGGAGATTCAAAGAGCTTGCATGTGTGTTTCTTGCAACCTAGCTTGCTTAGTCGAGCTCCCTAGCTTCTTGCATGCTTTGACGAACCATGAAGTGATGAAGATAAGCTATGGAGTGTACAATATTCAGCTAGGGCCGAGAGAGAGAGAGAGAAGAATGAGAGGGAGAGAGAGAAGAATGAGAGGAAATGAGAGAAATGAAAGAAAAATAAAAGATTTTTCAAGGTTTGAAGCATGTGTCGGCCTTGAGCTTTGCAATTTCAGATTTTTGTGTCTTCAAGGAGTATAATTTGAAGTGTTTAGCATGGGCAAGGAGCTTATGTCGAGATTGGTGGAGCTTGGTAGAGTTTTTGAGCTATTTTTTTATTGCTTTGTGTCATTAGTTGTTATAGAATTGTCTAGGTTAAATTTGAATTATGCAAAGCAAGCACAAAGCACACAAGGTGGTCGGCCAAAGAGGTGTTCAAATCTGAATTTTTTTGTCTTGTTCAAGGTTTATTTTATTGTGTGTTTGGAAAGTGCAAAAGAATAAAGAATAAAGAATGTCTAGCTTTTGGTGCAATTTCATCTTCTAGTGCATTGACTTAGCATTTTAATATTAGTTAGTGGGATTTGTAGGATTAATTATTGATCTAATGCTCCGTGTAAGATGCTTTCTTGATTAGCGTGAGGGCACGCTTTCCTAGGTCTAGGGCACGCACTACGAGATAGGACACGAACTACGAGGTAGGGCACGAACTACGAGATGAATGCATGTTTTCCAAGTAAATGCACGCAACCCTAAATGAATGCACGTAATTCAATACAAGGCACATAAAATGAAACATGATTCTTAAATCTAGGTTAAGGCACACAAATCTAGGATAGGGCACACGAAACGAGGTATCACAAGCAAATCAAGGTCGGGCCTCACACACGACGTACGATCCGGGATGAAAAAATAGCGTAAAAGAAGAAAAGTATCCCAAAATTGATGAAAACATACGATTTTGGTCTCCGAAAACAAGCACAGCCAAGCAAGCTTGCTGCCCCCGTCGTAGAGCTCTCGAAGAGCTTTCCAACGGTATGCTGTGCGCCGCGTAACTCCTTATGGATCAAAAGTTATGGGCACCGGAGCGACGGAGACTTGGTCCCAAGCCCCACACCCTCGGTTTGCGGGCCTAGCCTCTACGTGAAGTGAAATTGTCTTGCCCAAGGTTACGTGGGATTCGGTAATAGAAATGTGATGGATTAGGTTGTCGTCTTTTTTGCGGCACACGACGTACGATCCGGGATAAAAAAAATAGCGTAAAAGAAGAAAGGTGTCCCAAAACTAATGAAAATGATCAATTTTGGGCTCCAAAAATAGATGCAGCCGAGTAGGCTTGCTGCCCCCGTGGTAGAGCTCTCAGAGAGCTTTCCATCGGTATGTTGTGCGCCGCGTAACTCCATACGGATCAAAAGTTATGGGCATTGGAGCGATGAAAACGTGGTTACAAGCCCCACGCCCTTGATTTGCGGGCTCTGCTTCTTCATGAAGCAAAGTATTCTTGCCCAAGGTGCCATGGGATTCGGTAATAGAAATGTGATGGATTAGGTTGTCGTCCTTTTCGCGGATCACGACGTACGATTTGGGACGGAAAAACAGTGCAAAAGAAGAAAAGTGTCCCAAAACTGATGAAAACGTACGATGTTGGGATCCGAAAATAGACGCAGCCTAGCCGGCTTGCTGCCCCCATCGTAGAACTCTCGGACAGCTTTCCAACGGTATGCTGTGCGCCGCGTAACTCCTTACGGATCAAAAGTTATATGCACCGGAGCGACGGAGACCTGGTTATAAGCCCCACACCCTTGGTTTACGGGCCCAGCCTCTACATGAAGTGAAGTTATCTTGCCCAAGGCGCCATGGGATTCGATAATAGAAATGTGATGGATTAGGTTATCATCTTTTTCGCGGCTCACGACGTACGATCCGGGATAAAAAAACTTCGCAAAAGAAGAAAAGTGTCCCAAAATATATGAAAACGTTCGATTTTGGGCTCCAAAAATAGGCGCAGCTGAACAGGATTGCTGCCCCGGTCATAGAGCTCTCGGAGAGCTTTCCAACGGTATGTTGTGCGCCGCGTTACCTCTTACGGATCAAAAATTATGGGCACCGGAGCAACGGAGACCTGTGCCAAGCCCCACGCCCTCGGTTTACGGGCCCAGCCTCTATGTGATGTGAAATTGTCTTGCCCAAGGTGCCGAGGGATACGGTAATAGAAATGTGATGGATTAGGATGTCGTCCTTTTTGCTGCTCACGACGTACGATCCGGGATAAAAAAAAAATAGTGTGAAAGAAGAAAATTGTCCCAAAACTGATGAAAACGTTCAATTTTGGGCTATGAAAACAAACAAAGCCGAGTAGGCTTGTTTCCCCCGTCGTAGAGCTCTTGGAGAGCTTTCCTATGGTATGTTGTGCACCGCGTAACTCCTTACGGATCAAAAGTTATGGGCACCGGAGCGACGGAGACTTGGTCCCAAGCCCCACACCCTCGGTTTGCTAGCCCAGCCTCTTCGTGAGCATACTATTCTCGCCCAAGGTACCATGGAATTCAGTAATAGTAATGTGATGGATTAGGTTGTCGTCCTTTTGGCGGATCACGACGTACGATCCTAGACGGAAAACAGCGCAAAACAAGAAAAGTGTCCCGAAACTGATGAAAACGTTCGATTTTGTGATTCGAAAAGATGCACAGCCGAGCAGGCATGCTGCCCCCGTCGTAGAGCTCTTGGAGTGCTTTCCAACGGTATGTTGTGCGCCGTGTAACACTTACAGATCAAAAGTTATATGCACTGGAGCGACGGAGACCTGGTCACGAGCCCCACGCCCTTGGTTTGCGGGCCCAGCCTCTAAGTGAAGTGAAGTTGTCTTGCCTAAGGTGCCATGGGATTCGGTAATAGAAATGTGATGGATTAGGTTATCATCCTTTTCGCGGCTCACGACGTACGATCCGGGATAAAAAAAACTATACAAAAGAAGAAAAGTATCCCGAAACTAATGAAAATGTTCGATTTTGGGCTAAAAAAATAGGTGCAACTGATCGGGCTTGCTGGCTCGGTCATAGAGCTCTCGGAGAGCTTTCCAACAGTATGCTGTACGCCATGTAACTCCTTACGGATCAAAAGTTATGGGCACCGGAGCAACAGAGACCTATGCCAAGCTGTACGCCCTCGGTTTGCGGGCCCATCTCTCTACGTGAAGCAAAGTTGTCTTGCCCAAAGTACCATGGGAATCGGTAATGGAAATGTGATAGATTAGGTTATCGTCCTTTTCGCGGCACACGTCGAACTATCCGGGATGGAAAAACCGCGTAAAAGAAGAAAAGTGTCCCAAAATTGATGAAAACGTTCGATTTTGGGCTCCAAAAATAGGTGCAACCGAGCAAGCTTGCTGCCCCCATCGTAGATCTCTCGAAAAGCTTTACAACTGTATGTTGTGCACCGCGTAACTCCTTACGGATCAAAAGTTATGGGCACCGGAGCGATGGAGATCTGGTCCTAAGCCCCACGCCCTCGGTTTGTGGGCTTAGCCTCTACGTCAAGTGAAAATGTCTTGCCCAAGGTGCCATGGGATTCGGTAATAGAGATGTGATGGAGTAGGATGTCGTCCTTTTCGCAGCTCACGACGTACGATCCGGGACGAAAAAACAGCGTAAAAGAAGAAAAGTGTCCCAAAATTGATGAAAACGTTCAATTTTGGGCTTCGAAAATAGATGCAGCCGAGAAGGCTTGCTGCCCCGTCATAGAGCCCTCGGAGAGCTTTCTAACGGTATGCTGTGCGCTGCGTAACTACTTACGTATCAAAAGTTATGGGCACCGTAACGATGGAGACCTGGTCACAAGCCCCACGCCCTCGGTTTGCAAGCCCAAGCTCTACGTGAAGTGAAGTTGTCGTGCCCAAGGTACCGTGGGATTCGGTAATAGAAATGTAATGTATTAGGTTGTCTTCCTTTTCGCGGCTCATGACGTACGATTCGGGATGAAAAAACAGCACAAAAGAAGAAAAGTGTCCCAAAACTGATGAAAACGTTCGATTTTGGGCTCCAAAAATAGCCGCGACCGAGCAGGCTTGCTACCCCCATCATAGAGCTCTCAGAGAGCTTTCCAACGGTATGCTGTGCACCCCGCAACTCCTTACGGATCAAAAGTTATTGGCAACGGAGCGACAAAGACGTGGTCACAAGCCTTACGCCCTCGGTTTGCTGGCCCAGCCTCTACGTGTAGTGAAGTTGCATTGCCCAAGGTACCATGGGATTCGGTAATAGAAATGTGAGGATTAAGTTGTTGCCCTTGTCGCGGATCACGACGTACGATTCGGGACGAAAAAATAGCGCAAAAGAATAAAAGTGGCCCAAAACTGATGAAAATGTTCTATTTTTGGATCCGAAAATAGGCGCTGTAAAGATGGCTTGCTACCCTCGTCGTAGAACTCTCAAAGTTCTTTTCAACGGTATGCTGTGCGCCGCGTAACTTCTTACGGATCAAAAGTTATGGGCACTAGAGCGACGACGGATCAACAAGTTATAGATCACAAGCCCCATGCCCTCAGTTTGCGGGCCTAACCTCTATGTGAAGTGAAGTTGTCTTACCCAAGGTGCCGTGGGATTCTGTAATAGAAATGTGATGGATTAGGTTGTCATCCTTTTCGCTACTCACGACGTACGGTCTAGGACGAAAAAATAGCGTAAAAGAAGAAATGTGTCCCGAAACTGATGAAAATGTTCAATTTTGGGCTCTGAAAATAGCCGCAGCCGACCAGGTTGCTACCCACATTGTAGAGCTCTCAGAGAGCTTTCTAACGGTATGTTGTGCGCCGCGTAACATTTTACGGATCAAAAGTTATGGGCACTGGAGCGACGGAGACCTGGTCACAAGCCGCACGCCCTCGGTTTGTGGGCCCAGCCTCTACGTGAAGTGAAGTTGTCTTGCCCAAAGTGCCATGGGATTTGGTAATAGAAATGTGATGGATTAGATTGTCGTCCTATTTGTGGCTCACAACGTACGATCCAAGACGAAAAAATAGCGTAAAACAAGAAAAGTGTCTCAAAATTGATGAAAACGTTCGATTTTGTTCTCCAAAAATAGGCGCAGCAGAGCAGGCTTGCTACGCTAGTTGTAGAGCTCTCAGAGAGCTTTCCAACAGTATGCTGTGCGCCGCTTAATTCCTTACGGATCAAAAGTTATGGGCACCAAAGAGACGGAGACCTGGTCCTAAGCCCCACGCCCTCAGTTTGCGTGCCCAGCCTCTACGTGAAGTGAAGTTGTTTTGGCTAAGGTGCCATGGGATTTGGTAATAGAAGTGTGATGGATTAGCTTGTTGTCCTTTTCGCGGCCCACAACGTACGATCCGGGACAGAAAAACAGCGCAAAAGAAGAAAAGTGTCCTGAAACTGATGAAAACGTTCAGCTTTCGGTTACAAAAATAGGTGCAGCCGAGCAAGCTTGCTGCCCCCATCGTAGGGCTCTCGGAGAGCTTTCCAACGATATGCTGTGCGCCGCGTAACTCCTTACAGATCAAAAGTTATGGTTACAGGAGTGACGGTGACCTGGTCACATGCCCTACGCCCTCAGTTTACGGGCCCAACCTCTACATGAAGTGAAGTTGTCTTGTCCAAGGTGTCGTGGGATTCAGTACTAGAAATGTGTTGGATTAGGTTGTCATCCTTTTCACGGCTCACGATGTAAAATCCGGGATGAAAAAATCGCGTAAAGGAAGAAAAGTGTCGTGAAAATGATGAAAATGTTCAATTTTAGGCTCTGAAAACAGGCACAGCCAAGTAGGCTTGCTGCCCCCGACGTAGATCTCTCGGAGAGCTTTGCAACGGTATGCTGTGCGCTGTGTAACTCCTTACGGATCAAAAGTTATGGGCACCGGAGCGACGGAGACCTGGTCCTACGCCCAACGTCCTCGGTTTGCAGGCCCAACCTCTACGTGAAGTTAAGTTGTCTTGCCCAAGGTGCCGTGGGATTTGGTAATAGAAATGTGATGGATTAGGTTATCGTCCTTTTCGCGGCTCACGACGTACGATCCGGGATGAAAAAACAGCACAACAGAAGAAAAGTGCCCTGAAACTAATGAAGATGTTCAACTTTGGGCTCTGAAAACAGGCGCAGCCGAGCAGGCTTTCTGCCTTCGTCGCAGAGCTCTCGAAGTGCTTTCCAACGGTATGCTATGCGCCACGTAACTCCTTATGGATCAAAAGTTATGGGCACCAGAGCGACAGAGACCTGGTCACAAGCCCTACGCCCTCGGTTTGCGGGCTCAGCCTCTACATGAAGTGAAGTTGTCTTGCCCAAGGTGCCGTGGTATTTGGTAATAGAAATGTGATGGATTAGGTTGTCGTCCTTTTCGCAACTCACGACGTACGATCCGTGATGAAAAAACAGCGTAAAAGAAGAAAAGTGTCCCAAAACTAATGAAATTGTTCAATTTTGGGCTCTGAAAATTGGCACAGCTGAGCAAGCTTGCTTCCCCCGTGGTAGATCTCTCAGATAGCTTTCCAACGGTATGCTGTGCGCCCTGTAACTCCTTACGGATCAAAAGTTACGGGCACCGGAGCGACGGAGACCTGGTCCCAAGCCCCACGCCCTCGGTTTGCGAGCCCAGCCTCTATGTGAAGTGAAGTTGTCTTGCCCAAGGTGCCGTGGGATTCGGTAATAGAAATGTGATGGATTAGGTTGTCGTCCTTTTTGCATCTCACGACGTACGATCCGGGATGAAAAAATAGCGTAAAAGAAGAAAAGTATCCCAAAATTGATGAAAACGTTTGATTTTGGACTTTGAAAATTGGCGCAGCCGAGCAAGCTTGCTGCCCTCATCGTAGAACTCTCAGAGAGCTTTCCAATGGTATGCTGTGCGCCGCTTAACTCCTTACGGATCAAAAGTTATGGGCACCAGAGCGACGGAGACCTAGTCACAAGCCCCACGCACTTTGTTTACGGGCCCAGCCTCTACGTGAAGTGAAGTTTTCTTGCCCAAGGTGTCGTGGGATTCGGTAATAGAAATGTGATGGATTAGCTTGTCATCCTTTTCGCGGCTCACGACGTACGATCCGGGACAGAAAAACAGCGCAAAAGAAGAATAGTGTCCCGAAACTAATGAAAACATTCAACTTCGGGCTCCGAAAATAGGCGCAGCTGAGTAGGCTTGTAGCCCCCGTCGTAGAGCTCTCGGAGAGCTTTCTAACGGTATGCTTTGCGCCGCATAACTCCTTGGGGATCAAAAGTTATTGACACCGGAGCGACGGAGACCTGGTCACAAGCCCTACGCCTTCAATTTGCGGGCCCAGCCTCTACATGAGGTGAAGGTGTCTTGCCCAAGGTGCCGTGGCATTCGGTAATAGAAATGTGATGGATTAGGTTGTCGTCATTTTCGTGGCTCACGACGTACAATCCGGGATGAAAAAATAACGTAAAAGAAGAAAAGTGTCCCAAAACTGATAAAAATGTTCAATTATGGTCTTTGAAAACTGGCGCAGCCTAGCAGGCTTGCTGCCCCCGTCGTAGAGCTCTCGGAGAGCTTTCCAACGGTATCCTGTGCACCACGTAACTCCTTATGGATCAAAAGTTATGGGCACCGGAGCGACGGAGACTTGGTCACAAGCCCCACACCCACCATTTGTGCGCCCATCCTCTACATGAAGTGAAGTTGTCTTGCCCAACGTGCCATGGGATTTGGTAATATAAATGCGATGGATTAGGATGTCATCCTCTTCGCGGCTCACGACGTACGATCCGGGATGAAAAAACAGTGTAAAAGAAGAAATGTGTCCCAACACTGATGAAAATGTTCAATTTTGGGCTCCAAAAACTGGCGCAGCCGAGCAAGCTTGCTGCCTCCGTGGTAGATCTCTCAGATAGCTTTCCAATGGTATGTTGTGCACCCCATAACTCCTTACGGATCAAAAGTTATGGGCATCGGAGCGACGGAGACCTGGTCCTAAGCCCCACGCCCTCAGTTTGCGGGCCCAACCCCTACGTGAAGTGAAGTTGTCTTGCCCAAGGTGCTGTGGGATTCGGTAATAGAAATGTGATGGATTAGGTTATCGTCCTTTTTGTGGCTCACGACGTACGATCTGGGACGAAAAAACAGAACAAAAGAAGAAAAATGTCCTGAAACTAATGAAAACATTCAACTTTGGGCTCCAAAAATTGGCGTAGCCGAGCAGTCTTGTTCCCCCATCGTAGAGCTCTCGGAGAGCTTTCCAACAGTATGCTGTGCGCTGCGTAACTCCTTATGGATCAACAGTTATGGGCACCGGAGCGACGGAGACCTGGTCACAAGCCCCATTCCCTCGGTTAGCGGGCCCAGCCTCTACATGAAGTGAAGTTTTCTTGCCCAAGGTATCGTAGGATTTGGTGATGGATTAGGTTGTTGGCCTTTTCGCGGCTCACGACATACGATCCGGGATGAAAAAATAGCGTAAAAGAAGAAAAGTGTCCCAAAACTGATGAAAATGTTCAATTTTAGGCTCGAAAAAATGGCGCAGCCGAGCAAGCTTGCTGCCCCCGTGGTAGATCTCTCGGATATCTTTTCAACAGTATGTTGTGCGCCACGTAACTCCTTACGGCTCAAATGTTATACGCACCGGAGCAATAGAGACCTGGTCCCAAGCCCCACGCCCTCGGTTTGCGGGCCCAGCCTCTACTTGAAGTGAAGTTGTGTTGCCCAAGGTGCCATGGGATTCGGTAATAGAAATGTGATGGATTAGGTTGTCGTCCTTTTTGCGGCTCACGACGTACGATCCGAGACGAAAAAACATCGCAAAAGAAGAAAAGTACCCCAAAACTAATGAAAACGTTCGATTTTGGGCTTCGAGAACGGGTGTAGCCTAGCAAGCTTGCTGCCCCCATCGTAGAGCTCTCAGAGAGCTTTCCAACGGTATGCTGTGCGCCGCTTAACTCCTTACGGATCAAAAGTTATGGGCACTAGAGCGACGGAGACCTGGTCATAAGCCCCACGCACTCTGTTTGCGGGCCCATCCTTTTCGTAAAGTGAAGTTGTCTTGCCCAAGGTGTCGTGGGATTCGGAAATAGAAATGTGATGGATTACCTTGTCGTCCTTTTCGCGGCTCACGACGTATGATCCGGGACGGAAAAACAGCGCAAAAGAAGAAAAGTGTCCCGAAACTGACAAAAATGTTCAGCTCTGGTCTCCGAAAATAGGCGCAGCCGAGTAGGCTTGCAGCCCCCGTCGTGGAGCTCTTGGAGAGCTTTCCAACGGTATGTTGTGCGCCACGTAACTCCTTACGGATCAAGAGTTATGGATACCAGAGTGACGGAGACTTGGTCACAAGCCCCACGCCCTCGATTTGTGGGCCCAGCCTCTACATGAGGTGAAGTTGTCTTGCCCAAGGTGTCGAGGCATTCGGTAATAGAAATGTGATGGATTAGGTTGTCGTCCTTTTCGCGGCTCACGACGTACGATCCGGGATGAAAAAACAGCGTAAAAGAAGAAAAGTGTCCCGAAACTGATGAAAATGTTCAATTAAGGTCTCCGAAAACAGGCGCAGCCGAGCAGGCTTGCTACCCCCATCGTAGATCTCTCAGATAGCTTTCCAACAATATGCTGTGCGCCGCGTAACCTGTTACGGATCAAAGCTTATTGGCACCGAAGCGACGGAGACTTGGTCCCAAGCCCTACGCCCCTGGTTTGTGGGCCCAGCCTATTCGTAAAGTGATATTTCCTTGCCCAAGGTGCCGTGGGATTCGGTAATAGAAATGTGATGGATTAGGTTGTCGTCCTTTTTACGGCTCACGACGTACGATACGGGATGAAAAAATAGCAAAAAAGAAGAAAAGCGTCCTAAAACTGATGAAAATGTTCAACTTCGGGCTCCGAAAATAGGCGCAGCCAAGCAGGCTTGTTGCCCCCGTCGTAGAGCTCTCGGAGAGCTTTCCAACGGTATGCTGTGCGCTGCGTAACTCCTTACGGATCAAAAGTTATGGGCACCGGAGCGACGGAGACCTGATCACAAACCCCACGCCCTCGGTTTGTGATCACAGCCACTACACGAAGTGAAGTTGTCTTTCCCAAGGTGCCATGGGATTCAGTAATAGAAATGTGATGGATTAGGTTTTGTCCTTTTCGCGGCTCACGACGTACGATCCGGGACTAAAAAATAGCGTGGAAGAAGAAAAGTGTCCAAAAACTGAAGACATTATTCAATTTTGGGCTCCGAAACAAGGCACAGCCGAGCAGGCTTGCTGCCCCCGTTGTAGATATCTCGAATAGCTTTCCAACAGTATGCTGTGCACCACGTAACTCTTTACAGATCAAAAGTTATGGGCACCGGAGCGACGGAGACCTAGTCCCAAGCCCCACGCCCTCAGCTTGCGGGCCCAGCCTCTACGTGAAGTGAAGTTGTCTTTCCCAAGGTGCAGTGGGATTCGGTAATAGAAATGTGGTGGATTAGGTTGTCGTCCTTTTCGCGACTCACGACGTACAATCCGGGATGAAAAAATAGCAAAAATGCAGAAAAGTACCCCAAAAATGATGAAAACGTTCAATTTTGGGCTCTGAAAATAGGCGCAGCCATGCAAGCTTGCTGCACCCGTCGTAGAGCTCTCAGATAGCTTTCCAACGGTATGCTGTGCGCCGCTTAACTCCTTACGGATCAAAAGTTATGGGCACCGGAGCGACGGAGACCTGGTCACAAGCCCCACGCACTCGGTTTGCGAGCCCAGCCACTACGTGAACTGAAGTTGTCCTACCCAAGGTACCATGGGATTCAGTAATAGAAATGTGATGGATTAGCATGTCGTCCTTTTTGCGGCTCACTACGTACGATCCGGGACGGAAAAACAACGCAAAAGAAGAAAAGTGTACCGAAACTGATGAAAATGATCAATTTTGGGCTCCGAAAATAGGCGCAGCCAAGCAGGCTTGTTGCCTGTGAGGCCCGACCCCGATTTGCGTGCGAAACCTAGCTTCGTGTGCCCTAACCTAGATTTGCGTGCCATGACCTAGGTTTAAGAATGAGTTCATCTTATGTGCCATGCATTGAATTACGTGCATTCATTTAGGATTGCGTGCATTTACTTGAAAAACGTGTGTTCGTCTCGTAGTTCGTGTCCTAACTCGTAGTGCGTTCCCTAGACCTAGGAAAGCGTGTCTTCACGCTAATCAAGAAAGCATATTTCACGAAGCACTAGACTATTAAACAATCCTACAAAATTCACTAACAATATAATAATCCTAATTCAACTCACTATAAGACGAAATAGCACCAAACACTAAACATTCTTCATTCTTTATTCCTTAGTCTTTTTGCACTTTCAAGACACAATTAATTAATTATCAAAGTTGACAAAAAAATTCAGATTAGAAGCTAGCATTGGCCGACCCTACCATGGTATTTGCACAAGGTTTGAACAATTACACAATTAAATATGTATGCTTAGACAATCTATGACGCAAAGGCATTAAAAATTGCTCAAAAATCCTACCACTTGCACACTATTTTCGGCCACATCATCCTTGCCCATCATAGGAAATTCAAAATAGCACATTGAAGACACAAATTACTGAATTTGGAAGCCCAAGGCCGACATTCTCCTTAAAATTGCAAAAGGCTTCATTGTTTGTCATTTTTCTTCATTTCTCTTGCAATCCTTCTCTCTCTCCTCTCATTTTCCTCTCTCATTCTCAGCCTTGGCTGAGTTCTTCATCTTCTTAACTTCTCTCTTTCACACCATAGCTAAGCATAGCAAGCTACAAGCATAGAACCACAACCGAGCTAGCTAAGGAGTAGAAATCATACTTGCATGTGCTTTGGAGTCTCCTATTCGGCCTAGGTGAGCTTCTTGACATCCATTTGTTTTCTTCATGTTTTAACCTCATGCATGTGCTAAGAGATTGATCATTAAGCTAGGAAAAATAGAGAAAAACTAGTGGGGTTTTCGGCTAAGCAAGGGAAAGGAGAAGATTTGAGCTTCAACAAAAGGTTTTGAGCACTTGTGGTTGATTGCTAAGGTGAGGGTTAAAACCTTTTGAAAACTCTTCAAAAATTCACATGCATGCTCATAGATGTGTGTATTCGCTTCTGTACTTGAGCTATATGGTCTTTCATAAGCCTAAACAACCATGCATGGCAAGATCTTGGCTTGGAAATGATGCTAGGTGAAGTCGAAATTGTTGAAAGCTCTCTGACCAGTCTGTTTGAGGTAAGTTTAGCTAAGAAAATGATGTTAAAAATGCTTGAAAATTGGTAGGTGACTAGTTTGGACAGTTTTGAACATTTGTCCCAGAAATAGGCCGAAGCTAATTTTGATTCTAAGGTCCTTAAAATGGTAAATCTTTAAGATGTGACCAAATCTGGAAATCTGGAGAAATGAAGCAGGTTTTGGTAGATGCACTGACCTTGTGGAACGAACCATATTTGACTTAGTAAATGTTGTCCAAAATGCATAAAATTTGGTGTGTTGCTAGATTTTTCAGTTCTGGACAATTTTGTCAGAAATGGACCAAAGCTAAAACCGAACCTAAGGACCTCAAAAACGTCAATTTCTGAAAAGTATGCAAATCTGGACAGTTTTGTGCTACCTCACTGTTTCGGCTATAACTAATGATTCTGAACTCCAATTGATGCAAGGCTTGTTTCTGATTTTAGTAACTTATTAAGCTTTAATTTGACATCTTATTCACTGAATTTGGAGATTGTTTGATTATCCTATTGATTGTGGGAAAACAGCCTATTGCAGTAAAGGTTTCATTTAGCTACGTGCTTGGAAAATTGTTGTAACCTCCCTTGTGGTTCTATTTGTGTGGAAATGTGGTGTTGGGATATTATGTGGACTGTTTTGAGTACTTGAGGATGCTTGAATTGAATGATGCATGACTTGAGAATGATTTTGAGTTGACTTAGGGTTTTAATCACACAATTAAGCATGAAATGGAAACCCTAATGACTAGGTAGTTTTGCTAAGTGTTGATCTTTTGGTTATTGTGTGGAAATTATATGCTTAGTGGGCTGCCCGTAAATGTTTTATAACTTCAAATGTGAATTTGACCATGGCATGTTGTCAAATAAGCTTTTCTTGCTACCGAACCCATGTTAATTTAACTGCATGTTGAATAATCTTATCACTTGATTACGTGGGCTTCTTAATGAGTTATATGGCCTGTTTTACATGTGTTACATGGCTGCCCGTTTAATTTTCATATAACTCTATATGCCTTTCAAGTGACATTTCCTGTCTTATCATGCCCTGCTTGTTTACCTGTCAATGTGCACTCTTATGACTGTCCGGAGGCAACCTACTTTGTTGTCCTCCTACTGTGATATATTACCTGTCATGAATGTGCATTGCATATAAGGTTGCAACATTTCCTATTGTCATGGTAGCGATCACGCACACTGGACGGCGTCGGGCTTGCCGGTGCACTCGTGACTACCATGGTCCCATTCCCTCTCTCGTTTGGGGGCTAGACTTCCTCGGAGAGTTGGGTCGTAGGATTTTGGGGTACATCCAGAGTACACCCACCTGGCTTGTTTGGGGGATGAATTGAAGTCGGCCGCAACAACTGATCTTGGAACTGATCTGAGAGCAAAAGCTCACTGTATCCTTTTTACTATGTGTATAAGTACTCTTGCTTGGTTCCTAGAGAACCTCGGGGAGGAAATACCGGTATTCTTGTTTTTGTACTTGTATTTCTGTACTTGTATTTCTGTTGTATTCATGTTTGAGAAAGGGATTTTCATAAGTTTAACTGGAAAATGAGTTTCAAAATTTATTTCTCGTTCCCCCTCGCTGAGTTCATAAGAACTCACCCTCTTTTATCATCTCAGGTGAAGAAGAACAGGTACAGGAACCCGAGGACAATGTGCCTAATGATGAACCCCTGGAGTGATTGCCTGTCATTGTTGTTTTGCTTGAACGTGACTACTTGTTTACTTTGTGCTGCTTGAAGACCATTTATTTTATGTTGCTTGTTGTTGCTAATGTAAGAGACCCCCATTGTAATTTGGGGTCTAATTTTGGTTTGTACTTATATTAAGTAGACTGATGCTAGACATAACACTACTGTGATCGTTTTTCTTTTATCACCGATAGTATCTATCTTAGGTTATGACGCTTTAGTTAAGATCTAAGTAAATGAACTTATTCAATCTTAACAAGTACTTGCTATTGAGCTAAGATCAACAGGTATATTTGTAACGAGGACAAATAAACAAACGAGACATAGCATCATGCTAGGCTATAAAACATATAGGACGTCAAAATAACCAATAGGCAATTCAATTGGTGGTAAACTAGTAATCTTAGTTGGAAATGAATTTGTGATGGTAAATTTTGAGGCGTTTATAGAATTAGGTGAAACCAAAGGGCCAATTACAACCGTTATGCTGCCGGTTTTTCGGGAAAACTTTGGAGTTTAGACTAAATCATTAGGTGTTAATCTTCATAAACAGCTAAGTACATGATATTACTTGAATGTTAGTTCACACCCTAGTCTAACCTTATAGGCCGGGTTGGGGGCGTGACACCTTAGAAGAATGGTATCATAGCTTAGATTGCTTAAGCCGGGTTTAACTCTCGGACCGTGGGTAGAGCCCTAAGATAATTAGGATGACTTGTTTATGTGTTATTGTGTGATAAATGTGCCTTCTATGTTCTATGTGCGTAAGTGATTTACATGCCTTAAATGTTTTTAGAATTGTACCTATATTATGTTGCATATCATATGCATTAGATTCTTAATTTTCATATTTCAATAAATTGTGCATTGTAATATGTGCCTATAGATGGCTGGCCCTATTACCCGTACTACTAATAGGAGCGGTGAACCTCAAGAGACCGGGGATGCCTATCAAACTAATCCCAGTATGGCTATGTTTAATATGATGGCAAATGCCATGGATCGTGTATCACGTGTGATGGAACGTCAGGATGCTCGTGAAGCCAGCAACAACAACATCAACAACAGGAATGATGGAAACCATGGGAGACATAGCAGAATGAAGGAATTCCTTGACTTTCGCCCGTCTAAATTCTACGGGGAAGCTGATGATGAGAAAGCAGAGGCTTGGCTGTCCGAGATCGAGAAGATTTTCAGGCCACTTGATTATACAGATGAAGAAAAAGTGGAGTTTGCTGTATTTCTGTTGCACGGGGATGCCGAGCATTGGTGGCACACTGTAGAGGCACAGTGGGAGACTGATCAGACACCTCGCTTGTGGGGCAATTTCGTTAAGGCATTTAAGGAGAAATAGGTACCTGCAGTTTCCAGGCAGAGGTGGATCGAGGAGTTCATGCACTTGACCCAGGGTAATATGACGGTGGCCCAGTACGAGGCACGTTTTGATCGACTGTCCCGTTATGCTCAATATATGGTTTGTACTCCGGAGGCGAAAATGTGAAAATTTACTGTTGGATTGAGTCCGGAGATTTAGGACCAGTTAGCTTCTCGTGACTTCGATACTTACTCTGCTCTCTTTGCTGCTGCCTCTCGAGTTGAAAAGAGGAAATTAGATGGAGCCGGTTCGAGTCAGCCAACCAAGAAACCATACCAGCCTCCAGGTCAGCAGAGGAAATTCCAGAGTCAGGGCAGTAATCAAGGCCAGAGCCAGAACAGACCAGGGAATAACTGTGGCCCGAAGAAAGCGCCATCAGCCTCTTCCGCCCTTGGATCCACAAGTAGTTCACCTGCTACTCAGTCCGTCAGCTGTTTATATTGTGACAGGAAGGGGCATACCGAGGCCCAGTGTTGGAGGAAGTTGGGATGATGTATGAGGTGCGGCAGTGATCAGTATCAGATCAAAGATTGCCCTAAACGTCAGGCAGGGCAGAATCAGGGTAAACCAGCCGGTAGAGGCAAGACTCCAGTTCCTAGGGTCCAGGCTCGAGCCTATGCTATTGAGTGCGAGGAGATTCCAGATGAAACCGCTGTTGTTGAAGGTACATTCTTCATACTGAATCAACTTGTTAAGGTGTTAATTGATCCGGGTGCTACTCATTCATTTATTACTCCCTTATGTGTGGAGCGTGTGAAATTGAAAGTTGTATGTTTGCCATATGAAGTAGAAGTTGGTACTCCAATGGGTTCTAAACTTGTAACTAGTTCAGCTTGTAAAGCATGTAAAATCCAAATTAAGGATAGGGAATTCTCAGCCAATCTTATTGTATTACCTTTTCGAGACTACGAGGTCATTTTAGGGATGGACTGGCTGGCAAAACATCATGTCCAACTGGATTGCCGGGCAAAGATTATAACGTTCCGGGTACCTGATCAACCGATACTGGAGATTATGGGTCAAAGAGATTTCACCGGGAGTTCCATCATTTCATCTACAAAAGCAGTGAAGTCCTTGAGGCAAGGGTATTATTAGTTGCGGATCAAGAAGGAAGATGTTCCTAAAACGGCTTTCAGGACGAGATATGGGCATTATGAATATGTGGTGATGCCTTTTGGACTAACTAATGCCCCTGCAGCTTTTATGGATTTGATGCATAGGGTGTTTCAACCCTACTTGGACCAATTTGTGGTGATCTTCATTGATGATATTTTGGTATACTCGAAATCGGAGGCGGAGCATGAGCAACATCTGCAGTTGGTACTGTAGAAACTTCGAGAGCACCAATTGTATGCAAAGTTTAGCAAGTGTGAATTTTGGCTGCAGCAGATTGCATTTTTGGGGCATATTATATCCCAAGAGGGAATAGCAGTGGATCCAGCAAAGATTGATGCAGTGATGTCTTGGAAGAAGCCGGAAAATGTTACGGAGGTTCGGAGTTTTCTTGGTTTAGCCGGCTATTATCGAAGGTTCGTGAAGGATTTCTCTAAGATTGTAGGACCGCTTACAAAGCTCACTCAAAAGAAAACCAAGTTCGTGTGGGATGATAAGTGTGAGAGCAGCTTCCAAGAGTTGAAGAAAAGATTGACTATCGCACCAGTTCTTGCATTTCCTGAAGGGAGTCAAGGTTTTGTAATCTATAGCGATGCTTCGAAAGAAGGACTGGGATGTGTATTGATGCAAAATGGAAGAGTGATTGCATATGCTTCTAGGAAACCAAAGCCGTATGAGATGAATTACCCGACATATGATTTGGAGTTAGCGGCTATTGTGTTTGCACTCAAGAAATGGAGGCATTATCTGTGGGGTAACAAGTTTGAAGTATTTACTGATCATAAGAGCTTGAAATACTTGTTCTCTCAAAAGGAGTTGAATATGAGGCAAAGGCGGTGGATAGAGCTTTTGGATGATTATAACTGCTCAATCAATTATGTGCCCGGTAAAGCGAATGTAGTTGCAGATGCCTTAAGCAGAAGCAAGCATGGCGAAACTGGAAGTCAAGGTGCAGGAGTTGTTGGAGGAAGCGTTTATGTGGAAACCACAATTGACTCAGAAAGGGTTACTTTTTGCCACTACCCAAGTTCAATCAACCTTGTTGTCTGAGTTACGAGAGGCTCAACAGAAGGACCAACAATTTCAGAAGATTAAGGAAAGCAACGCAGATTTCAAGTTTCATGATGATGGTGTTTGGAGGTTTAGGAACCGGGTTTGTGTTCCCAATGAGCCAGAGCTGAAAAAGAAGATTCTTGAGGAAGCGCATAATTCAAGATATACTATTCACCCCGGTGGAACAAAGATGTATCGGGATTTGAAGCAACACTACTGGTCGAATAACATGAAAAGAGAAATTGCGGAGTTTGTAGCATGGTGTTTGACTTGCCAGAGAGTCAAAGCAGAACATCAACGACCCGCAGGTTCACTTCAGCCGTTGGATATTCCTCAATGGAAATGGGAACATATAACTATGGATTTTGTTATGGACTTGCCCAGATCACAAAAGGGTCGTGACGCCATTTGGGTTATAGCGGATAGATTGACTAAGTCGGCGCACTTCTTACCTATGAACAAGGAGGATAGTCCTGAGAAACAAGGAGATATGTATGTGGCGGAGATTGTAAGATTGTACGGGATGCCTGTGAGTATTGTATCGGATAGGGATCCTCGTTTTACTTCCCGATTTTGGAAGAGATTACAAGAAGCTTTGGAGACGAAATTGAGTTTTAGCACGGCTTATCACCCTCAGACGGATGGTCAATCGGAGAGAACTATTCAGATTTTGGAGGATATGCTGACGGCATGTGTGTTAGACTTCGAGAAAGGCTGGGAGAAATATCTATCTCTAGCGGAGTTCGCCTACAACAATAGTTATGAGGCCACGATCGGGATGGCCCCTTTTGAGGCGCTGTATGGACATAAGTGTCGATCCTCAATCTACTTGGATGAAGTAGGTGAGACAAAGACTTTTGACCCGACCCTTTTACCTGAACTGATGAAGACTGTTGATAATATCCACCTCATTCGGAAGCGGATGCTTACCGCCCAGAGCAGGCAGAAGAGTTATGCAGACCGACGGAGACGTAGTCTCGAGTTTGAGGTTGGCGACAAGGTGTTCTTGAAGATATCACCCCGGAAGGGACTGATTAAGCATGGCAAGGGTGGAAAGTTGAGCCCGAGATTTGTAGGACCATTTGAGATAGTTGAGAAGGTTGGCAAGTTGGCATATCGCCTAGCACTACCCCAGAACCTCTCCAATGTTCATGACGTCTTTCATGTTTCGATGCTGCGGAAGTATCATCCTGACTCGTCGCATATCTTGGAGCCAGATCCATTGCAGCTTCGGGAAAACTTGTCTTACGAGGAGAAGCCCATTCGGATCCTAGACCAGCAGGATCGGGAGTTGCGCAACAGAACTATACCTATGGTGAAAGTGCTGTGGGATCATCATGGAGTTGAAGAAGCAACGTGGGAAAGGAGAGACCAGATGGAGCAGCAATATCCAGCTCTATTTCAAAGTAAAATTGAATTTCGGGATGAAATTCTCTTAAGGAGGGGAGGATGTGAGGCCCGACCCCGATTTGCGTGCGAAACCTAGCTTCGTGTGCCCTAACCTAGATTTGCGTGCCATGACCTAGGTTTAAGAATGAGTTCATCTTATGTGACATGCATTGAATTACGTGCATTCATTTAGGATTGCGTGCATTTACTTAAAAAATGTGTGTTCATCTCGTAGTTCGTGTCCTACCTCGTAGTGCGTGTCCTAGACCTAGAAAAGCGTGTCTTCACGCTAATCAAGAAAGAATCTTTCACGAAGCACTAGACTATTAAACAATCCTACAAAATCCACTAACAATATAATAATCCTAATTCAACTCACTAGAAGACGAAATAGCACCAAACACTAAACATTCTTCATTCTTTATTCCTTATTCTTTTTGCACTTTCAAGACACAATTAATTAATGATCAAAGTTGACAAAAAAATTCAGATTAGAAGCTAGCATTGGCCGACCCTTCCATGGTATTTGCACAAGGTTTGAACAATTACACAATTAAATATGCATGCTTAGACAATCTATACCGCAAAGGCATTAAAAATTGATCAAAAATCCTACCACTTGCACACTATTTTCGGCCACATCATCCTTGCCCATCGTAGGAAATTCAAAATAGCACATTGAAGACACAAATTGCTGAATTTGGAAGCCCAAAGCCGACATTCTCCTTAAAATTGCAAAAGGCTTCATTGTTTGTCATTTTTCTTCATTTCTCTTGCAATCCTTCTCTCTCTCCTCTCATTTTCCTCTCTCATTCTCGGCCTTGGCTGAGTTCTTCATCTTCTTAACTTCTCTCTTTCACACCATAGCTAAGCATAGCAAGCTACAAGCATAGAACCACAACCGAGCTAGCTAAGGAGTAGAAATCATACTTGCATGTGCTTTGGAGTCTCCTATTCGGCCTAGGTGAGCTTCTTGACATCCATTTGTTTTCTTCATGTTTTAACCTCATGCATGTGCTAAGAGATTGATCATTAAGCTAGGAAAAATAGAGAAAAACTAGTGGGGTTTTCGGCTAAGCAAGGGAAAGGAGAAGATTTGAGCTTCAACAAAGGGTTTTGAGCACTTGTGGTTGATTGCTAAGGTGAGGGTTAAAACCTTTTGAAAACTCTTCAAAAATTCACATGCATGCTCATAGATGTGTGTATTTGCTTCTGTACTTGAGCTATATGGTCTTTCATAAGCTTAAACAACCATGCATGGCAAGATCTTGGCTTGGAAATGATGCTAGGTGAAGTCGAAATTGTTGATAGCTCTCAGACCAGTATGTTCGAGGTAAGTTTAGCTAAGCAAATGATGTTAAAAATACTTCAAAATTGGTAGGTGACTATTTTGGACAGTGTTGAACATTTTTCCCAGAAATAGGCCGAAGCTAATTTTGACTCTAAGGTCCTCAAAATTTTAAATCTTTAAGATGTGACCAAATCTGGAAATCTGGAGAAATGAAGCAGGTTTTGGCAGATGCACTGACCTTGTAGAACGAACCATATTTGACTTAGTAAATTTTGTCCAAAATGCATGAAATTTGGTGTGCTACTATATTTTTCAGTTCTGGACAATTTTGTCAGAAATGGACCAAAGCTAAAACTGAACCTAAGGACCTAAAAAACGTCAATTTCTGAAAAGTATGCAAATCTGGACAGTTTTGTGCTACCTCACTGTTTCGGCTATAACTAATGATTCTGAACTCCAATTGATGCAAGGCTTGTTTCTGATTTTAGTTAACTTCTTAAGCTTTAATTTGACATCTTATTCACCGAATTTGGAGATTGTTTGATTATCCTATTGATTGTGGAAAAACAGCCTATTGCAGTAAAGGTTTCATTTAGCTACGTGCTTGGAAAATTGTTGTAACCTCCCTTGTGGTTCTATTTGTGTGGAAATGTGGTGTTGGGATGTTATGTGGACTGTTTTGAGTACTTGAGGATGCTTGAATTGAATGATGGATGACTTGAGAATGATTTTGAGTTGACTTAGGGTTTTAATCACACAATTAAGCATGAAATGGAAACCCTAATGACTAGGTAGTTTTGCTAAGTGTTGATCTTTTGGTTATTGTGTGGAAATTATATGCTTAGTGGGCTGCCCGTAAATGTTTTATAACTTCAAATGTGAATTTGACCATGGCATGTTGTCAAATAAGCTTTTCTTGCTACCGAACCCATGTTAATTTCACTGCATGTTGAATAATCTTATCACTTGATTACATGGGCTTCTTAATGAGTTATATGGTCTGTTTTACATGTGTTACATGGCTACCCGTTTAATTTTCATATAACTCTATATGCCTTTCAAGTGAAATTTCTTGTCTTATCGTGCCCTGCTTATTTACCTGTCAATGTGCAATCTTATGACTGTCCGGAGGCAACCTACTTTGTTGTCCCCCTACTGTGATATATTACCTGTCATGAATGTGCATTGTATACAAGGTTACAACCTTTCCTGTTGGCATGGTAGCGATCACGCACACCGGGCGGCGTCGGGCTTGCCGGTGTACCCGTGACTACCATGGTCCCATTCCCTCTCTCGCTTGGGGGCTAGACTTCCTCAGAGAGTTGGGTCGTAGGATTTTGGGGTACATCCGAAGTACACCCACCTGGCATGTTTGGGGGATGATTTGAAGTCGGCCGCAACAACTGATCCTGGAACTGATCTGAGAGCAAAAGCTCACTGTATCATTTTTACTATGTGTATAAGTACTCTCACTTGGTTCCTAGAGAACCTCGGGGAGGAAAGACCGGTATTCCTGTTTCTGTACTTGTATTTCTGTACTTGTATTTCTGTTGTATTCATGTTTGAGAAAAGGGATTTTCATAAGTTTAACTGGAAAATGAGTTTCAAAATTTATTTCTCGTTCCCCCTCGCTGAGTTCATAAGGACTCACCCTCTTTTATCATCTCAGGTGAAGAAGAACAGGTACAGGAACCCGAGGACAATGTGCCTAATGATAAACCCCTGGAGTGATTGCCTGTCATTGTTGTTTTGCTTGAACGTGACTACTTGTGTACTTTGTGCTGCTTGAAGACCATTTATTTTATGTTGCTTGTTGTTGCTAATGTAAAAGACCCTCGTTGTAATTTGGGGTCTAATTTTGGTTTGTACTTATATTAAGTAGACTGATGCTAGACATAACACTACTGTGATCGTTTTGCTTTTATCACCGATAGTATCTATCTTAGGTTATGACGCTTTAGTTAAGATCTAAGTAAATGAACTTATTCAATCTTAACAAGTACTTGCTATTGAGCTAAGATCAACAAGTATATTTGTAACGAGGACAAATAAACAAACGAGACATAGCATCATGCTAGGCTATAAAACATACAGGACGTCGAAATAACCAATAGGCAATTCAATTGATGGTAAACTAGTAATCTTAGTTGGAAATGAATTTGTGATGGTAAATTTTGAGGCATTTATAGAATTAGGCGAAACCAAAGGGGCAATTACAACCGTTATGCTGCCGGTTTTCTGGGAAAACTTTAGAGTTTAAACTAAATCATTAGGTGTTAATCTTCATAAACAACTAAGTACATGATATTACTTGAATGTTAGTTCATACCCTAGTCTAACCTTATAGGCCAGGTTGGGGGCGTGACACTGCCCCCGTCGTAGATCCCTCGGATAGTTTTCCAATGGTATGCTGTGCGCCGCGTAACTACTTAAAAATAAAAAGTTATGTGCACTGGAGCGACGGAGACCTAGTCTTAAGCCCACGCCCTCTGTTTGCGGGCCCAGCCTCTGCGTGAAGTGAAGTTATCTTGCCCAAGGTGCTGTGGGATTAGGTAACAGATATGTGATGGATTCACTTGTCGTCCTTTTCGCGGCTCACGACGTATGATCCGGGACGAAAAAATAGCGCAAAAGAAGAAAAGTGTCCCAAAACTGAAGAAAACGTTCGATTTTGGGCTTCCAAAACAGGCGTAGCTGAGCAGGCTTGTTGCTCCCGCTGTAGAGCTCTTAGAGAGCTTTCCAACGGTATGCTGTGCGCCAGTAAACTCCTTACAGATCAAAAGTTATGGGCACCGGAACGACGGAGACCTGGTCATAAGCCCTACGCCATTGTTTTGCGGGCCCAGCCTCTACGTGAAGTGAAATTGTTTTGCCCAAGGTGCCGTGAGATTCAGTAATAGACATGTGATGGATTAGCTTATCGTCCTTTTCACGGCTCACGACGTACGATCCGGGACAGAAAAACAGCGCAAAAGAAGAAAAGTGTCCTGAAACTGATGAAAACGTTCAACTTAGGGCTCCAAACAAGACGCAGCCGAGCAAGCTTGCTGCCCCCGTCGTAAATCTCTCGGATAGCTTTCCAATAGTATACTGTGCGCTGCGTAACTCCTTTCGGATCAAAAGTTATGGGTACTAGAGCGACAGAGACCTGGTCCCAAGCCCCACGCCCTTGGTTTGTAGGCCCAGCCTCTACATGAAGTGAAGTTGTCTTGCCCAAGATGTCGTGGGATTCGGTAATAGAAATGTGATGGATTAGATTGTCGTCCTTTTCGTGGCTCACGACATACAATCCGGGACGAAAAAATAGCATAAAAGAAGAATTGTGTCCCAAAACTGATGAAAACGTTCAATTTTGGGCTCCGAAAATAGGCGCAGCCAAGCAGGCTTGCTGCCCCCGTCGTAGAGCTCTCAGAGAGCTTTCCAACGGTATGCTGTGTGCTGCGTAACTCCTGATGGATCAAAAGTTATAGGTACCGGACCGACGGAGACCTGGTCATAAGCCCCACGCCCTCGATTTGCGGACCTAGCCTCTATGTGAAGTGATGTTGTCTTGCCCAAGGTGCCGTGGGATTCGATAATAGAAATGTGATGGATTAGGTTGTCGATCTTTTTGTGGCTCACGACCTACGATCCGGGACGAAAAAATAACGTAAAAGAAGAAAAGTGTCCCAATATTGATGAAAATGTTCAATTTTGGGCTCCAAAAACAGGCGCAGCCGAGCAAGCTTACTGCCCTTGTCGTAGATCTTTGGATAGCTTTCCAACAGCATACTGTGCGCCGCGTAACTCCTTGCAGATCAAAAGTTATGGGCACCAGAGCGACAGAGACCTGGTCCCAAGCCCCACGCCCTCGGTTTGCCGGCCCAGCCTCTACATGAAGTGAAGTTGTATTGCCCAAGGTACTGTGGGATTCGGTAATAGAAATGTGATGGATTAGCTTTTCATCCTTTTCGTGACTCACGACGTACGATTCGGGACGGAAAAATAGTGCAAAAGAAGAAAAGTGTCCTGAAACTAATGAAAACGTTCAACTTTGGGCTATCGGAGAGCTTTCCAACGGTATGCAGCGCACTGCGTAACTCCTTACGGATCAAAAGTTATGGTTACCGAAGCGACGGAGACCTGGTCACAAGCCCCACGCCCTCGGTTTACGGGCCCAGCCTCTGCATGAAGTGAAGTTGCCTTGCCCAAGGTGCCATGGGATTCGGTAATAGAAATAAGATGGATGAGGTTGTCTTCCTTTTCGCGGATCATGACGTACGATTCGAGATGAAAAAACAGCGTAAAAGAAGAAAAGTGTCCCAAAATTGATGAAAATGTTCAATTTTGGGCTCCGAAAGAGCAGCTTAGCAAGCTTGCTGCCCCCGTTGTAGATCTCTTGGATAGCTTTCCAATGGTATGCTGTATGCCGCGTAACTCCTTACGGATCAAAAGTTATGGGCACCGGAGCGAAGGAGACCTAGTCTCAAGCCCCACGCCCTCGGTTTGTAGGCCCAGCCTCTACGTGAAGTGAAGTTGTCTTGCCCAAGGTGCCCTGGGATTCGGTAATAGAAATGTGATGGATTCGGTTGTCGTTCTTTCCGCGGCTCACGACGTACGATCTGGGACGAAAAAACATCGTAAAAGAAGAAAAGTGTCCCAAACCTGATGAAAACGTTCAATTTTGGGCTCCGAAAATAGGCGCAGTAGAGCAGGCTTCCTGCTCCCGTCGTAGAGCTCTCAGAGAGCTTTCCAACGGCATGTTGTGCGCCGCTTAACTCCTTACAGATCAAATGTTATGGGCACTGGAGCGACGGAGACTTGGTCACAATCCCCACGCACTTGGTTTGCGGGTCCAGCCTCTACGTGAAGTGAAGTTGTCTTGCCCAAGGTCATGTGGGATTCGATAATAGAAATGTGATGGATTAGATTGTCGTCCTTTTCGCGGCTCACGACGTACGATCTGGGACGGAAAAACAGTGCAGAAGAAGAAAAGTGTCCCGAAACTGATGACAATGTTCAACTTTGGGCTCCGAAAATAGGTGCAGCCGAGAAGGCTTGCTGCCCCCATCGTAGAGCTCTCAGAGAGCTTTCCAATGGTATGCTGTGCGCCACGTAACTCTTTACGGATCAAAAGTTATAGGCACCGGACTAACAGAGACCTGGTCACAAGCCACACGCCCACGGTTTGCGGGCCCAGCCTCTACATGAATTGAAGTTGTCTTGCCCAAGGTGTCATAGGATTCAGTAATAGAAATGTGATGGATTAGGTTGTCGTCCTTTTCGCAGCTCACGACGTATGATCCGCGATGAAAAAATAGCGTAAAAGAAGAAAAGTGTCCTAAAACTGATGAAAACGTTCAATTTTGGGCTCTGAAACCAAGCGCAGCCAAGTAAGCTTGATGTCCCCGTCGTAGATCTCTCAGATAGCTTTCCAACGGTATGCTGTGCGTCGCGTAACTCCTTATGGATCAAAAGTTATGGGCACTAGAGCGATGGAGACCTAGTCCGGAGCCCCACACCCTCGGTTTACTGGCCCAGCCTCTACGTGTAGTGAAGTTATCTTGCCTAAGGTGCCGTGGGATTCGGTAATAGAAATGTGATGGATTATGTTGCCGTTCTTTTCGCGACTCATGACGTACGATCCGGTACGAAAGAACAACATAAAAGAAGAAAAGTGCCCCAAAACTGATGAAAACGTTCAATTTTGGGCTCCGAAAACAGTCGCAACTGAGCAGGCTTGCTTCCCCTATCGTAGAGCTCTCAGAGAGCTTTCCATCGATATGTTGTGTGCCGCTTAACTCCTTACGGATCAAAAGTTATGGGCACCGGAGCGACATAGACCTGGTTACAAGCCCCATGCCCTTGGTTTGCGGGCCCAGCCTATATGTGAAGTAAAGTTGTCTTTCCCAAGGTACAGTGGGTTTCGGTAATTGAAATGTGATGGATTAGCTTCTCGCCCTTTTCGCGGCTCACGACGTACGATCCGAGACGAAAAAACAGCGCAAAAAAAAATGTCCTGAAACGGATGAAAACGTTCAACTTTGGGCTCCGAAAACAGGCGCAGCAGAGTAGACTTGCTACCCCCGTTGTAGAGCTCTTGGAGAGCTTTCCAACGGTATGTTGTGCGCCGCGCAACTCACTAAGGATCAAAAGTTATGGGCACCAAAGCGACGGAACCTGGTCACAAGCCCCACGCCCTCGGTTTGCGAGCCCTACCTCTACATGAAGTGAAGTTGTCTTGCCCAAGGTGCCGTGGGATTCGGTAATAGAAATGTGATGGATTTTGTCACGCCCCAACCCGGCCTATAAAGGTTAGACTAGGGTGTGATCTAAACATTGAAGTCACGTCTCGTACTTAACCGTTCATGAAGATTTAACACTTAACGTTTTGGCCTAAACTCCAAAATTTTTCAAAAAACCAGCAGCATAACGGCTATAATTGGGCTCTTTGGTTTGGCCTAATTCTCTAAACGCCTCAAAATTTTCCAATCTCAATTTCGTTTCCAACTAGGATTACCATTTAACATCAATTGAATTGCCTATTGGTTATTTCGACGTCTCATTTGATTTATAACCTAGCATGATGCTATGTCTCGTTTGTTTGTTTATCCTTGTTACAAAAGTACCTGTTGATCTTAGCTTAATAGCGAGTACCTGTTTAAGGTTTGGTTGGTTCATTTTACTTAGCCCTTACCTAATACTTCATAATCCTATTATAGATACTAGCAGTAATAATAGCAAAGCGATCATAGTAGTGTCTAGTGTCTGTCTAGTTAATACCAGTACAAACCAAAATTAGACCCCAAATTACAACGGGGGTCTTTTACATTACAACATTAGCAACATGAAAGAAACAATCTTCAAGTAGCATAGTTTTCACAATTGGCCATAAATCAAGCAAAGTACACAGGACAGGAAATCACTCCAAGAAATCGTCATTAGGCACATCGACCTCGGGTACCTGTTCTTGATCTTCTTCACCTGAGATGATAAAATAGGGTGAATCCTTATGAACTCAGCGAGGAGGGAACGAGAAATAGGTTTTGAAGCTCATTTTCCGGTTCAATCTTATGAAAACCCTTTTTGCAAGCATGATATGTATCACAAGCAAGTACATAACGTAATATAATAGTAAAGAACGCAATTACCAGACTTTCCTCCCCGAGGTCCTCTAGGGACCAAGCGAGAGTACTTATACACATAGTAAAAGGATACGGTGAGCTTTTGCTCTCAGATCGGTTCCAGAATCAGTTGTTGCAGCCGGCCTCAATTCATCCCCATATCACGCCAAGTGGGTGTACTCCGGATGTACCCCGAAATCCTACGACCCAACTCTCCGAGGAAGTCTAGCCCCCAAGCGAGAGAGGGAATGGGACCATGGTAGTCACGGGTGCACCGACAAGCTCGATGCCGCCCGGTGTGCGTGATCGCTACCATGCCAAACTGAAAGGTTGCAACCTTGTATGCAATGCACATTTATGACATTTAATATATCACATTAGGAGGACAACAAAGTAGGTTGCCTCCGGACAGTCATAAGATTGCACATTGACAAGTAAACAAGCGAGGCACGAATAGACAGGTAATTTCACTTGAAAAGCATTTGGAGTTATATGAACATTAAACGGACAGCCATGTAACGTACATAAATCAAGCCATATAACTCAATTCAAAGTCCAAGTAATCAAATATCAAGATTATATAGCGTGCAGCAACATCTACGTGGGCTCGGATGCAAGAAAAGCCTATTTGTCAACATGCAATGATCAAAATCACATTTAGGACTATAAGGGCAACTACGGGCAGCCTACTAAGCATATAATTCCACGCAATATCTAAATGATCAACACTTAACAAGCCTACCTAGTCATTAGGATTTCCATTTCATGCTTACCCGTGTGATTAAACCCTAAGTCAACTCAAAATCAATCTCAAGCCATGCATCAATTAATTCAAATATCCCCAAGTACTCAAAACAGTCCACACAACATCCCAATGTCACAATCCCAAGCAATTAATACCACACGAGAAGTTACAACAATTTTTCTAAGCATATAACCAAGTGAACCCTCACTGCAATAGGCTGTTTTCCCACAATAATTAAGATAAGTAAAAAATCTCCAATTCCAGTGAATAAGATGTCAAATTAAAGCTTAAGAAGTTAACTAAAATCAGAAACAAACCTTGCATCATTTGGAGTTTAGGATCATTAGTTATAGCCGAAACAGTGAGATGGCACAAAACTGTCCAGATTTGCACACATTTCAATAATTGACGTTTTTGAGGTCCTTAGGGTCAGTTTTAGCCTTAGTCCATTTCTGACAAAAAAGTCCAGAACTGAAAAATATAGAATAAAACTAAATTGTATGCATTTTTGACATCATTGACTAAGTCAAATCTGGTTCGTTCTACAAGGTCAGTGCATCTGCCAAAACCTGCTTCTTTTTTCCAGATTTCCAGATTTGGACACATTTCAAAGATTTGCCATTTTGAGGACCATAGAGTCAAAATTCGCTTTGTCCTATTTCTGTAAAAAATGTTCAAAACTGGCCAAACTAGTAACCTACCAATTTTCATGCATTTTCAACATCATTTTCCTAGCCAAACTCACCTCGAAACAACAGGTCAGAGAGCTGTCACATAATCCGACTTCACCTATCATCACTTTCAAGCCAAAATCTTGCCATGCATGGTTGAAGAAGCTTATGAACGAACATATAACTCAAGTAAAGCATCAAAGAAATACATTTAAGAGCATGCATGTGGATTTTTGAAGGATTTTCAAAAGGTTTTAGCCCTCACCTTAGCAAATCAACAAGAAGATGCACAAAAACTTGTTGAAGCACAATTTTCTTCTTCTTCCTTGCCTAGCCGAGATTCCAACTTGGTTTTCTCTATTTTTCCTAGCTTAGTGACCAAGATCTTAGTACATGCATGTGGTTAGAACAAGAAGAAAAGAAATGGAAGCTTAGTAACTCACCTAGGGCCGAAATGAAGACTCAAGAGCTTGCATGTGAGTTTTCCTGCAACCTAGCTAGCTTGGTTGAGTTCCTTTGCTTGTGGCTTGTCTTGATTAACCATATGATGATGAAGATGAGCTAAGAGGTGTATGAACTCAGCCAAAACCAAGATTGAGAGAGAAGAATGAGAGGGAGAGGGAGAAATGTGAGGAGAGTGAGAGAAATGAGAGAAAATAGAAGCTTTTGCAATTGTTGATGCAAATGTTGGCCTTGGGCATGCAAAAATCAGATTTTGTGTCATCTTTTGAGCATCTTTTGAATTGTTTTAGCATGTGTGTAAGAGAATGTTGGGTATTTAGGGATTTTAGGTAGAATAGAATATAGGATATGTTTAGAGGTTTGTGAGATTTTGTCTTGTAGAGAGTTTAAAATATAATATTTAGGTGTTAGTGGATTTTGTAGAGATTTGAATTAGGATTATAATAATAGTTAGTGGTGTTTGTAGGATTATTTTATAGTCTAGTGCTTTGTGTAGGATTCTTTCTTGATTAACGTGGTGGCACGGATTCCTAGGTCTAGGGCACAAATTACGAGGTAGACACGAACTATGAGGTAAGACACGAACTTCAAGACAAATGCACGTACTTCAAGATAAATGCACGGATTCCAATGCAAATGCATGCAAATCGAGGTACGACACTTAAACCTAGGTTAGGACATGCAATTCAAGGTCAGGGTACACAAAACGAGACAATGCACGCAATTCGAAGTCGGGGCACGTAAGTCGAGGATTAGGGCACATAATTCTAGGTCAAGGCACGAATGACGAGGCATGCACAAAAACTAAGACAGGGCACGTAATCCAAGGTCAGTCATATCATTCTTGGTCTATGGCACGCAAATCAAGGTAACATACGTTATTCGGGGTCGGGCCTCACATCCTCCCCTCCTTGAAAGAATTTTGTCCCGAAATTCATTCTTGCCTATTGAGGTCATTTAGACGGATTCCGACCATTGTTATTTTCCAACTCCGGGTCGTCCTTTGCTCTGTGATCTCTCTTACCACAACGAATTCACTTCCTAGCTTTCTCCAATCATTTAATTCGGTGTGACCCTACATTTACAATCGTTCCTTTGAACAACTCTATTTTCTCCAATTGATCTTAAGGTCGAGTTCATTAACTAAGGTTAGAATCTCCAAACATAGTCATCAAAGCTGCATCGGTATTCTAACAATATAACTATAACTCCAAAATCATGACTCATGTTGTATCAATCTAGCATTCATACCTCAAAAGGAATATCACAATAATTCCATGATCCTAGGGTGACATACGCTAATTTCAAGATGATAGGTCTATATCCGATTTACATATCCTATCTACTAGCTTCAAAATTGTTAGCACGTAGGACATACACATGTTATGGATTATTCCCACGATACGACCCTATTTTTAGGTTGAACTCACCAAACAAACTAATTCATCTCAAGTCGTCATCTATCAGTAGTATCATAGTTCTTATCTTGAAGGTACATTGGATTAGTAAATCTTCTAATGAATAGTCTTCCGGTTATAAGCTCCTATTCACTAACATCTTTTCCCAGCTTCATTAACCTTCACGCTCGTAATCAAGGAGAAAGACTGTTGAGATTCATTAAACGCGAATTCTAAGGTTTATTAAGTATCACCAACAAATGCCATTGAAATTGCATGGGTAAACTGATCATGTCACACTAGTTCAACTCTTACAAGTAAATTCATCAACTCGTAATCCACAATTTATTTCCTTATTCAAATCCCTATCTTCAAGTCACGAGGCATCAGAATTTCTTTAATCTTAACCAAGACTCCTAAGGCGAATAGTTTCAATCTCAAATAAATTTCACTCACCTCAATCCAAGGTTACGTCATACTTAAGAAGATAATGGTCCTACTCACTTAGCGACCTAGTCATTCCTTCGAACACTTAATGCCCGCCAATATATCTTCAACATTAATGTTACTAAGCTAGGGCCATAGCCATGTAAGTGATATCAATACTCCACTAGGTTATCGACCAAACAACAACAATCCTAGGACTATAAATGGGTACCAAAATAACCGAGCTCATGAAATACTTACGCGAGATAACTTCAAGGTTGTATCAATATAAGAATTATGACCACGAGGCATCCTTCAACATAATCTAATAGAACTTTAAAAGTAACCAACCACTTATTTAACTATCACTACAAGATTCACCCCTCTTATTCAACGACCACAATTCGAAGTCTACTAATCGCTAGTTTCTAGATGTGAAACGGTGCACATAGATACGGTGGTCTAACAATAGTCTCTTGGGTCATTATGACTCTAATTCTTCTCTATCTTAACTCTATGAAATCTTACTCTTCTCATTTACATATTCAACTAGCTAAGAGCATCAAGACTCATCGACTTTAGGTCCTAGGGTTCACCATGAATCATCATGCATACTCACTATTAGCTATTTAGGATTTCTAATCATACCCTAATGACTCCACTTTGTAACCGAATGCTTTAATCTCATTTCTATGGTTTATATATTAGGTCCATCGGTAATACTAAGGGATATATGCTCCCTAATATCCTTTAGGGTATCCAAATAACGAGTGTAATACCCGAGCCCGGAATGTGGAATTTTCTTGTTTATCTTTCTGAAAATTATATTTTCTTAAATTCTTTGAGATTTAATTGTTACTTCTTTATTATCGCAAAGTGCATTGCATTTCGAGAGCGATAGTTAGAGGGTGTTTTCTAGTCCTCAACAAATAGTGAAAACTAGTATTTTGGTGTCTTAAATTTAATATTTTACTTGTTGTTAACTAGAATTAATTTGGTGTTGGGTATTTTAGCTTTAAAATGCATAAAATAGGCCAATTTGACCAATTTTTAAGTTAGTTGACCAAGCTTGACCATTTGACCAAAGGCTTGTCATCTTTTATAAGCTAAAACATTGCAAAATAAAAAAAAAACAAGCTGAAAAATAGTCTTGAGCAGGCCGAAACCAAGAGGAAAGAAAAAAAAAAACATTTTCAATCTTCAAACTTCAAATTTTAGCGTGAGCTTGCACGGGGTTATTTCTGAGGCATCCAGCATGGTTTTCCTAGCGACTAGGAGTGTCTAAGGTGAGGGAAGCACGTTATTTGTGCATTTGAATATCATGTATATCAACTTTATGATTTTTGGGTTTTGTCCGTAGTTTGTTGTTTTAATCATTTTGATGCTTAAAGAATGTTCCTTGACAATTGTAGAACATGTATTTATAGCTTTTTAACATTTTCTGCAGTTGAATATTGAGATTGCAATTTAAATTGTTAGTTGAATAGTAAATTGTGAATAGTAAACCCTTGATTCGATGAAGTTTCTCCGTTATGCGTTCTGTTGATGTGAAAAGTTGCTAGATATGTTAAAATGCCTAAATGCATGATTGGTTTGGATTGTGTAATGGAAAAACGGGGAAAAATGCCATGGTAAAAATCGGGGTCATTTACGTTGAGTTTAGCGTTTTCTCGTTTTGCGTGATGGCATTGTCTCGGGAGGCCATGGAAGCACTTTTGATGTGGTTATGGCGTTGGTTGGGTGTTTGGTTAGGATAGTTGTAGTTCAAACAAGCAAAGGGGGAAATCGGGGCTTTGCGTGAATTCTAGGGTGAAGTAGGGTTTCGGGGTTTTTAGACGTGCCTTATGGTGACCTAGGAAGATTGGTGAAGTCAGTTTCCAAAACTCGTGGCTCGTTTGAAAGTAGTAGCGTTTGGAAAGTCGGGGTCGTTTTGTGATTTTGTTGTTTTCTTAATGTTATGCCTATAGAATGCTTAATGTTGCTTGATATGCTTGTTAGAATTGATTCTGATTGAATTGTTTATCAATTGTTGCTATTGCGTGCGAGAGTAACCTACTTTGTCATTCTCCCACATGTGGCTCTATTGCTCGATTGCTTGATTGTTGCATTGTATATTGTACTGCATTCATAGAGTCAGGGGCGGTGTGATGGGCCTCTCTGGGTAGCCTCGGGTTGGCAGTGTTGGTTGCCCTAGCTCCGTGTCCTATTCACTTTCTCGCTTGGGTTGCCTCCCAGGGAGATTTGGGTCGTAGAATTGTTGGATACTTTCGGGGTATTCCAAACTGAAGTTATAAGGTGGTTTGGGCCAGCGCGTCGTCATCGAATTCGTGATTGAAAGTTGCTCGTGGAAAGTGAATCGTATCCTTTGAATGAGTGTTTATAGTTTTAATGCTTGTCTTGTTTGGTTGTTGGCTTTGTTGTATCTCTATATGATAATTGAATGAATTGCTTGACTGTTTGCATTGCATTCTCCTCTCATCTCCGTCCTTGAGACCAATAACCCTCGCTGAGCAAGTTTTTGCTCATTCCTTTCTATACCATATTTTTACAGGAGTAGTTGAAGCTGATCCTATTGAGGTAATTGAGGAGGAGGAGCAAGTGGAGGTGTTTCCTTGATAGCACTTCTTTGCTTAGCTGGTGGTTGGTTGCCAGACTTTTGTGCGGGCCATGCTTGATGTGTTTAATGCTTGGTTGATGCTTCATTTTGAGGCTTGTAGCCTTGTATGTAGTTTCTATTTTGAGGCCTCTATGGTCTTATGTTGTAAAGTTGAAAGAATGTGAAGTTGTAAAGATATACTTTTATGACTAGTAGAGAATTGCATACTAATAGTTTAACTGTCTAGTGGCACGAATACTTGTGTAGTATGCATGACATTTTTGGTTTGCAAAGTTGTTAATGAGAAGATGTATATTTTCTGAAAGAAAGTTGTCTTGATTCAAATGTTTATTATGGCTTTCGCAAGTATTATGTTGAATGTAGGGTTTTGGATCGTCCACGGTACAGAGGAGACTCCGTCCGTGTGTCGGGTCTGGGCTTGGCCTTTTGCAGGGTCGGGTCGGGGCGTGACAACGAGTGTATAGAATGACTTACTTTGCATAATCACAACTAAATCCGAGGGACAACAATTTGATACCATAATTCTTAATATCACCAATATCCAACTTAGGACCTTAGCAACATTAGTCATCTAATACATAATTCAATACCTTACACTCTCATTCGACCTAACATTTAGGTGTAGTCTTCCGAACACGAGTTCTAGTTACGCGAATTCCTCGATTCCAACATCCTCATTTCTTGTTATACTAAAGATTCATCAACCTTGTTAAACTTAGTCTCCAGAGTTGCCTACATGTCTTGAGGTTATCCATTGTTAAGTTACTTAAACACACTATTCACGCCTTAATAATCTAACCCCTATCATCAATTTCCACGAGTTCATCTCTTAATTTCTACGTCACAATCTTACCATTGAGTGAACTTGAAACTCGTTAATATACACCTTATTAGGTTCAACGATTCTTAATTCCAATCAAGTAAGGATTCAATCATATAAATAGTCTATCATACCATTTCAAGATATAAGAATTTGATTCAAAAGAAACTCCTAAGTCAAACTTCCATTATAAGCATATGAACATATATATACTACTCCACATGTCCAATAGTATATTCTTATATCTAAGGAAAGTTGTATGTCCTTAACATTTATTCTTGAACCACAATGAGAAGAACGGTTTAACAGAATCAAAACTTCATAGCCATAAAATTGATAACTTAATCATAGGTATGAGTGTTCCAAAGATAAGGGGATAACTTTCCCTCAACATTTATACATGTGCTACGCATTTTATATATGCATATCCAATAATACATACGATCTATCGAGTACCTGTGAAGATGCGAGAAATCTCTAACCGAGCCTTTTCGTTCGTCCTGCACAAATTCACTTCCCTGAAAGTCCTAATCCTAACTATCTATATGTATAAATAGTCATTCACGGTTATATAACATGCACATATCAAGGAAGGAGTATAAAAGCATGCATGCATCATTGAGAACGTGTCAGTGTGCATGATACAGAGTACATATGGTCCACAAAGGCACATAATATTCGATACTTAAAGCAATTAAAGCACATTAGCACATATTAACACATACAAACAAGACATCATAATTACTTTAGGGCTTCTACCTACGGTCCGAGAGTTGAACCCGACTAATGCCTAGTTAGTAAACTAAGCTTTGATACCATTCTAATATAAGGTGTCACGCCCCAACCCGGCCTATAAAGGTTAGACTAGGGTGTGATCTAAACATTCAAGTCACGTCTCGTACTTAACCGTTCATGAAGATTTAACACTTAACGTTTTGGCCTAAACTCCAAAATTTTTCGGAAAACCGGCAGCATAACGGCTGTAATTGGGCTATTTGGTTTGGCCTAATTCTCTAAACGCCTCAACTTTTTCCAATCTCAATTTCGTTTCCAACTAGGATTACCATTTAACATCAATTGAATTGCCTATTGGTTATTTCGATGTCTCGTTTGATTTATAACCTAGCATGATGCTATGTCTCGTTTGTTTGTTTATCCTCGTTACAAAAGTACCTGTTGATCTTAGCTTAATAACGAGTACCTGTTTAAGGTTTGGTTGGTTCATTTTACTTATCCCTTACCTAATACTTCATAATCCTATTATAGATACTAGCAGTAATAATAGCAAAGCGATCATAGTAGTGTCTAGTGTCTGTCTAGTTAATACCAGTACAAACCAAAATTAGACCCCAAATTACAACGGGGGTCTTTTACATTACAACATTAGCAACATGAAAGAAACAATCTTCAAGTAGCATAGTTTTCACAATTGGCCATAAATCAAGCAAAGCACACAGGACAGGCAATCACTCCAAGGAATCGTCGTTAGGCACATCGACCTCGGGTACCTGTTCTGGATCTTCTTCACCTAAGATGATAAAAGAGGGTGAGTCCTTATGAACTCAGCGAGGGGGGAATGAGAAATAGGTTTTGAAACTCATTTTCCGGTTCAATCTTATGAAAACCCTTTTTGCAAGCATGATATGTATCACAAGCAAGTACATAACGTAATATAATAGTAAAGAACGCAATTACCAGACTTTCCTCCCCGAGGTCCTCTAGGGACCAAGCAAGAGTACTTATACACATAGTAAAAGGATACGGTGAGCTTTTGCTCTCAGATCGGTTCCAAAATCAGTTGTTGCGGCTGGCCTCAATTCATCCCCATATCACGCCAAGTGGGTGTACTCCGGATATACCCCGAAATCCTACGACCCAACTCTCCGAGGAAGTCTAACCCCCAAGCAAGAGAGGGAATGGGACCATGGTAGTCATGGATGCACCGGCAAGCCCGATGCCGCCCGGTGTGCGTGATCGCTACCATGCCGAACTGAAAGGTTGCAACCTTGTATGCAATGCACATTTATGACATTTAATATATCACATTAGGAGGACAACAAAGTAGGTTGCCTCCGGACAGTCATAAGATTGCACATTGATAAGTAAACAAGCGAGGCACGAATAGACAGGTAATTTCACTTGAAAAGCATTTGGAGTTATATGAACATTAAACGGACAACCATGTAATGTACATAAATCAAGACATATAACTCAATTCAAAGTCCACGTAATCAAATATCAAGATTATATAGCATGCAGCAACATCTACGTGGGCTCAGATGCAAGAAAAGCCTATTTGTCAACATGCAATGATCAAAATCACATTTAGGACTATAAGGGAAACTACGGGCAGCCTACTAAGAATATAATTCCACACAATATCTAAATGATCAACACTTAACAAGCCTACCTAGTCATTAGGGTTTCCATTTCATGCTTACCCGTGTGATTAAACCCTAAGTCAACTCAAAATCAATCTCAAGCCATGCATCAATTAATTCAAACATCCCCAAGTACTCAAAATAGTCCACACAACATCCCAATGTCACAATCCCAAGCAATTAATACCACAAGAGAAGTTATAACAATTTTTCTAAGCATATAACCAAGTGAACCCTCACTGCAGTAGGCTGTTTTCCCATAATCATTAAGATAAGGAAACAATCTCCAATTCCAGTGAATAAGATGTTAAATTAAATCTTAAGAAGTTAACTAAAATCAGAAACAAACCTTGCATCATTTGGAGTTCGGGATCATTAGTTATAGCCGAAACAGTGAGATAGCACAAAACTGTCCAGATTTGCACACATTTCAATAATTGACATTTTTGAGGTCCTTAGGTTCAGTTTTAGCCTTAGTCCATTTCTGACAAAAATGTCAAGAACTGAAAAATATAGAATAAAACCAAATTGTATGCATTTTGGACATCACTGACTATGTCAAATCTGGTTCGTTCTACAAGGTCAGTGCATCTGCCAAAACCTGCTTCATTTTTCCAGATTTCCAGATTTGGACACATTTCAAAGATTTACCATTTTGAGGACCTTAGATTCAAAATTAGCTTTGGCCTATTTCTGCGAAAAATGTTCAAAACTGGCCAAACTAGTAACCTACCAATTTTCAAAATAAGGTAGACACGAACTACGAGGTAAGACACGAACTTCAAGACTAATGCACGTACTTCAAGATAAATGCACGAATTTCAATGCAAATGCACGTAAATCGAGGTACGACTCTTAAACCTACGTTAGGACACGCAATTCAAGGTTAGGGCATACAAAATGAGACAATGCATGCAATTCAAAGTCAGGGCACGTAAGTCGAGGATTAGGGCACATAATTCTAGGTCAAGGCACGAATGACGAGGCATGCCCAAAAATCAAGACAGGGCACATAGTCCAAGGTCAGTCATATCATTCTTGGTCTATGGCACGCAAATCAAGGTAACATACGTTATTCGGGGTCGAGCCTCACAATTTGGTTGTCGTCCTTTTCGCGGCTCACGACGTACTATCCGGGACGAAAAAATAGAGTAAAAGAAGAAAAGTGTCCCAAAACTAATGAAAACGTTCAACTTTGGGCTCTGAAAATAGGCACAGCTGAGCAGGCTTGCTGCCCCTGTCGTAGGGCTCTCGGATAGCTTTCCAACGGTATGCTGTGCGTCGCGTAACTCCTTACGGATCAAAAGTTATGGTTATCGGAGCGACAGAGACCTGGTCACAAGCCCTACGCCATCGGTTTGCGAGCCCAGCCTTTACATGAAGTGAAGTTATCTTGCCTAAGGTGCCGTGGGATTCGATAATAGAAATGTGATAGATTTGGTTGTCGTCCTTTTCCCGGCTCACGACGTACGATCCGGGATGAAAAAATAATGTAAAATACGAAAAGTGTCCTAAAACTGATGAAAATATTCAATTTTGGACTCCGAAAATAGGCGTAGCCTAGCAGGCTTGTTGCCTCCATCGTAGAGCTCTTGGAGAGCTTTCTAACGATATGTTGTGCACCGCGTAACTCCTTTCAGATCAAAAGTTATGGATACCGGAGCGACGGAGACCTAGTCACAAGCCACATGCCCTCGGTTTGCAAGCCCAGCCTCTACATGAAGTGAAGTTGTCTTGCCCAAGGTGCCATGGGATTCGGTAATAGAAATGTGATAGATTTGGTTGTTGTCCTTTTCACGACTCATGACGTACGATTCTGGACGAAAAAATAGCGTAAAAGAAGAAAAGTGTCCCAAAACTGATGAAAATGTTCAATTTTGGTCTCTGAAAATAGGTGCAGCCGAGCAAGTTTGCTGCCCCCGTGGTAGATCTCTCGGATAGCTTTCCAACGGTATGCTGTGCGCCGCAAAACTCCTTACGGATCAAAAGTTATGGGCCCTGGAGCGACGGAGACCTGGTCCCAAGCCCTACGCCCTCGGTTTGCGCCCCTAGCCTCTACGTGTATTGAAGTTGTCTTGCCCAAGGTGTCATGGGATTCGGTAATGGAAATGTGATGGATTAGGTTGTTGTCCTTTTCGCAGCTCACGACATACGATCCGGGATGAAAAAAAAGCATAAAAGAAGAAAAGTGTCCCGAAACCGATGAAAACGTTCAACTTTGGGCTCCGAAAATAGGCACAGCCGAGCAAGCATGCTACCCCCGTCGTAGGGCTCTCAGAGAGCTTTCCAACGGTAAGCTGTGCACCGCGTAACTCCTTACGGATCAAAAGTAATGGTCGTTGGAGCGACGGAGACCTGGTCACAAGCCCCACGCCCTCGATTGGCGAACCCAGCCTCTACATGAAGTGAAGTTGTCTTGCCCAAGGTGCCATGGGATTCGGTAATAGAAATGAGATGGATTAGGTTGTCGTCCTTTTCGCGGCACACGACGTACGATCTGGGACGAAAAAACAGCGTAAAAGAAGAAAGTGTCCCAAAATTGATGAAAATGTTCAATTTTGGACTTCGAAAAAAAGCGCAGCCGAGCAATCTTGCTGCCCCAATCGTAGATCTCTCGGATAGCTTTCCAACGGTATGTTGTGCGCCTTGTAACTCCTTACGGATCAAAAGTTATGGGCACCGGAGCGAAGGAGACCTAGTCCCAAGCCCCACGCCCTCGGTTTGCAGGACCAGGCTCTAAGTGAAGTAAAGTTGTCTTGCCCAAGGTGCCGTGGGATTCGGTAATAGAAATGTGACGGATTAGGTTGTCGTCCTTTTCGCGGCTCACGACGTACGATCCGGGACGAAAAAATATTGTAAAAGAAGAAAATTGTCCCAAAACTGATAAAAACGTTCAATTTTGGGCTCCGAAAATAGGCGCAACCGAGCAGGCTTGCTGCCGCCGTTGTAGAGCTCTCAGAGAGCCTTCCAACAGTATGCTGTGCGCCGCTTAACTCCTTACAGATCAAAAGTTATGGGCACCGGAACGACGGAGACCTGGTCATATGCCCCACGCCCTTGGTTTACGGGCCCAGCCTCTACGTGAAGTGAAGTTGTCTTGCCCAAGGTGCCATGGGATTCAGTAATAGAAATGTGATGGATTGGCTTGTCGTCTTTTTCGCGGCGCTCGACATGCGATCCGGGACGGAAAAACAACGCAAAAGAAGAAAAGTGTCCCGAAACTGATGAAAACATTCAACTTTGGGCTCTGAAAATAGGCGCAGCCGAGCAGGCTTGGTGCCCCTGTCGTAGAGCTCTCGGAGAGCTTTCCAACAGTATGTTGTGTACCACGTAACTCCTTACGGATCAAAAGTTATAGGTACCGGACCGACGGAGACCTTGTCACAAACCCTACGCCCTCGATTTGCGGGCCTAGCCTCTACGTGTAGTGAAGTTGTCTTGCCTAAGGTGCATTGGGATTCAATAATAGAAATGTGATGGAATATGTTGTCGTCCTTTTCGCAGCTCACGACGTACGATCCGGGACAAAAAAATAGCGTAAAAGAAGAAAAGTGTCCCAAAACTGATGAAAACATCCAATTCTGGGCTCCGAATACAGGCACAGCTGAGCAGGATTGCTACCCCCGTCATAGAGCTCTCAGAGAGCTTTCCAACGGTATGCTGTGCGCCATTGATGTGAGGCCCGACCTCGACTTGCATGCGATACCTTGTTTCGTGTGCCCTAACCTAAATTTGCATGCCTTGACCTAGGTTTAAAAGTCATGTTTCATTTTATGTGCCTTGCATCGAATTACGTGCATTTATTTAGGGTTGCGTGCATTTGTTTGAGAAATATGCATTTGTCTCGTAGTTCGTGCCTTACCTCGTAGTGCATGCTCTAAACCTAGGAAAGCGTGCCCGCACGCTAATCAAGAAAGCATCTTACACGAAGCACTAGATTATTAACTAATCCTACAAACTACACTAACTAATATGAAAATGCCAAGTCAATGCACTAGAAGACAAAATTTTACCAAAAGCTAAACATTCTTATTTTTTATTCTTTATTCTTTTGCATATTCCAAACACAATAAAATAAATCTCAAAACAAGACAAAAATTCAGAATTTCCACTTACCTTTGGCCGACCATACCATGCTTTTGAACAACATATGCATAAATTAAACTAAGCCTAGACAAACTATGACAATTACTTCAAACAATGCACTAAAAAAATGACCTAAAACCCTACCCAATGCTCCACATTCTCGGCCCACTCAATTGCCCATGCTAAGATGATTCAAAATATGCTCTTGAAGACACAAAAATCAGAAATTTTGAAGCCTTAGGCCGACACACTCACAAACACCAACACTTCATTCATTTCAAACTTCTCATTCTCTCATTCACACTCTCTCTCTCGGCCTTGGCTGCAATCTTAGTCTCCATAGCTTGAACTCTCATTCTAAGACTCTCCTAGACATTCAAGACTCTAAGGAACTCGACCAAGCTAGCAAGAAGCAAGAAGATTTGCATGCAAGCTCATAGAACCTTCATTTCGGCTTAGGTATGTTTGATAGCTTCTATTTCATTTTCTTTTTCTTCTAACCACATGCACATACTAAGGACATGGTAACTTAGCTAGGAATTAAGGAAATCAAGCAATATCCCTCGGCCAAACAAGGAGAGAAGACCATTTGTGCATCTTCAAGAGTTTTGAGCATCATTTGTTGTCAATAGACTAAGGTGAGGGTTAATCCTTTTTAAAAGCTTTCAAAAACCACATGCATGCCTTAATATGTCTATTTTTACCTCTGTACTTGTGGTATGTGTGTGTACATGAGCTTTTGTAACCATGCATGGCAAGATATTTAGCTAGAATTTGAAGATAGGTGAAATCGCAAAAATGGCAGTCTGACTTGTTAGAGCGAAGTGAATTTTTCCTTGTAGATGATGTTGAAAATGCATGAAAATTGGTAGGTGACTAGTTTTACCAGTTCTGAGGATTTTTCGTAGAAATAGGCCAAGGCCAATGTTGACTCTAAGGTCTCCAAAATGGCAAAACATCAAAAGGTGTCCAAATCTGGGAAAATGGAGCAGGTTTTTGGCAGTTCACTGTCCTTGTAGAAAGAACCTGTTTTGACTTAGTAAATGATATCTAAAATGCATGAAATTTGTTAGCTTGCTATATTTTTCAGTTCTAGAAATTTTTGTCAGAAATAGACTAAGGCTAAATCTGACCCTAAGGCCCTAAAAAATGACAAGTATTGAAATGTGTACAAATCTGGACAGTTTTGCGTAGTCTCGCAGTTTTGGCTATAACTCTTGAATCCGAACTCCAAATGATGCGAGGTTTGTTTCTGGATTTAGTTCACCTAATAAGCTTTAATTTGACATTTTTTTCACTGGAATTGGAGATTGTTTGCTTGTCTAAATGATTGTGGGAAAATATACCATTGCAGTGATGTTTTTATCTAGTGATATACTTTGAAAATTATTGTAACTTCTCTTGTGGCATTAAATGCTTAGGATTGTGGTACTTGGATGTTGTGTGGACTGTTTTGAATGATTGAGAATGTTTAATTAATCAATGCATGGCTTTGGTTTAATTACGTGACAACTTGTGGCTTAATTGCCTGGGTAAGCATTAATTGAAACTCTAGTGACTATGAAAACTCGCTAAGTGTTGATCCTATGGTTATCGTGTCTAATTATGTGATTAGTGGGCTGCCCGTAGTTGTCCTTATTGCCCAAAATGTAATTCCGATGATTACATGTTGACAAGTAGACCTTTCTTGCACCTGGTCCCACGTAGACGTCGTTGCATGTTGTATGACCTTATTATTTAATTACGTGAACCCCGCAATGAGTTATATGACTTGAATTACATGTGTTACATGGCTGCCCGTTTAATATTCATATAACTCCATGTGCCTTACAAGTGAAATTACCTGTCATAGCATGCCTTGCATGTTTACTTGTCAATGTGCAATATTATGACTGCTCGGAGGCAACCTACTTTGTTGTCCTCCTAATGTGATATATTAAATGTCATAAATGTGCATTGCATACAAGGTTGCAACCTTTCATTCTGGCATGGTAGCGTTTCACGCACACCGGACGGCATCGGGCTTGTCGGTGCAACTGTGACTACCATTGTCCAATTCCCTCTCTCGCTTGGGGGCTAGACTTCCTCGGAAAGTTGGGTCGTAGGATTTCGGGGTACATCCGGAGTACACCCATTTGGCGTGATAAGTGGATGAGTTGAAGTCGGCCGCAACAACTGAAACTGGAAATGAACTGAGAGCAAAAGCTCACCGTATTCTTTTCACTATGTGTATAAGTACTCTCGCTTGGTTCCTAGAGGACCTCGGGGAGAAAAGATGGATAATTGTGTTCTTTTATTTTTATATTACCTTATGAACTTACTTGTGTTATATGTCATGCTTTCAAAAGGGTTTTTCATAAGTTGAACCGGAAAAAGTGTTTCAAAACGTATTTCTCATTCCCCTCGGTGAGTTCATAAGGACTCACCCTCTTTTATCATCTCAGGTGAAGAAGATCAGGAACAGGTACCTGAGGATAATGTGCCTATCGATGACTCTTTGGAGTGATTGGCTGCCCTACGTGCCTTACTTGACTGTGGCTATTTTGTGAACGATATGTTGCTTTGAAGACTATTTCTTATGTTACTTGTGGTCATTATTGTAAATGACCCCCATTGTAATTTGGGGTCTAATTTTGATTTGTACCGATATTAACTAGACAGACGTCCTATTTGCTCATTTTGTTACTTTGATTGGTAACTACTGCAGGCTTATGAAGTACTAGGTAAGAGTTAAGTAAAATGAATCTATCCAATCTTAAGCAGGTACTCATTGGTAAGCTAAGATCAACAAGTACTTTTGTAACAGGGATTAACAAACAAACGAGACTTAGTTATCATACTAGATTGTTAATCAAACGAGATTTCGAGATTACTAGTAGGCATTTCGATTGGTGATAAATAGTAATCTTAGTTGGAAATGAATTCAAGATTGAAAGTTTTGAGGCCTTTAGAAAATTAGGTCAAACTAAAGAGCCTAATTACAGCCGTTATGCTGCCGGTTTTCTGGAGAATTTGTTGGAGTTCTAAGCTAACGTTAAGTGTTAAACCTTAATGAACGATTAAGTATGGGAAATGATATAAATGTTTGGATCACATCCTAGTCTAACCTCCATAGGTCAGGTTGGGGCGTCACACCTTATATTAATGGTATCAGAGCTTAGATTGCTTAAGCCGGGTTTATTTCTCGGACCATGGGTAGAAGCCCTAAGGTTATTGGGATGACTTGTTTATGTGTGTTATTGTATGACAATATCAATTGTGCCTTCTCTGTTTCTATGTGCTTATGTGATTAACATGTCTTAACTGTTTCGAGAATTGTATGTCTATGTAAAATTGTATGTGCATACCTTATGCATTAAATTCTTGTTTTGTCGTATTCCAATAAATTGCGCATCATAATATGTGCCTATAGATGGCTGGCCCTAGTACCCGCAATACTAATACGAGCGGCGAGCCCCAAGAAGCCGGAGATGCTCATCAGAGTAACCCCGGCATGGCCATGTTTAACATGATGGTGAATGCTATGGATCGCGTATCGCGAGTGATGGAACGTCAAGATGCACGTGAAGCAAACAACAACAACAATAACATGAATGGTGGTAATAATGGGAGAAACAACAGAATACGAGAAGTCCTTGACTTTCACCTGTCCAAATTCTTCGGGGAAGCTGATGATGAAAAGGCAGAGGCTTGGCTGTCCGAGATTGAAAGGATTTTCAGGCCACTTGACTATACTGATGAAGAAAAGATTGAGTTTGTTGTGTTTCTGTTGCACGAGGATGCTGAACATTGGTGGCACACTATGGAGGCACTTTGGGAAATTGATCATACACCTCACTTGTGGGGTAATTTCGTTAAGGCATTCAAGGAAAAATACGTACCTGCAGTTTCCAGGCAGAGGCGAATTGAAGAATTCATGCACTTAAACCAGGGTAACATGACGGTGGCCCAGTATGAGGCTCGTTTTGACCGACTATCTCACTATGCTCAATACAAGGTCAGTACCCCTGAGGCGAAGATGTGGAAATTTACGAATGGATTGAGGCCAAAAATTCAGGATCAATTGGCTTCGCATGACTTCACTACCTATTCTGCTTTCCTTGCTGCTACCTCCCGAGTTGAGAAGAGGAAACTTGATAGAGTTGGTTCAAGCCAGCCGAACAAGAAACCATATCAACCTCCAGGACAACAGAGGAAATTCCAGACTCAGAGTCACAGTCAGGGCCAGAGCTAGAATAGACCAGTTAATAATCGTGGCTCGACTAAAGCACCATCAACCTATTCCACCCGCGGATCCACAGGTAGTTCACCTGCTACTCAGTCTATCAACTGTTCTTACTGTGACAAGAAGGGTCACACCGAGGCCCAGTGCTGGAAGAAGTCAGGACGATGTGTGCGGTGTGGCAGTGATCAGCATCAGATCAAGGATTACCCTAAATGGCAAGGAGGACAAAATCAGATTAAACTAGCTGGTAGAGGCAAGACTCTAGTTCCTAGAGTTCAGGCCCGAGCTTATGCTATTGAGTGCGAGGAGCTTCCTGAGGAGACTGCTGTTGTTGAAGGTACATTCTTGATACTGAATCAACCTGTTAGGGTGCTAATTGATCCAGGTGCTACTCATTCGTTTATTACTCCCTTATGTGTGCAACGTGTGAAATTATGAGTTGTATGTTTGCCTTACGAAGTAGAAGTTGGTACTCCGATGGGTTCTAAACTTGTTACTAGCTCAGCTTGTAAAGCATGTAAAATCCAAATTAAGGATAGGGAATTCTCAGCCAATCTAATAGTGTTACCTTTTCGAGACTATGAAGTCATCTTAGGGATGAACTGGTTGGCAAAGCATCATGCCCAACTGGATTGTCGAACGAAGATTGTAACATTCCAGATACCTGGACAACCAATATTGGAGGTAATGGATCGAAGAGACTTCACCGGGAGTTCCATCATTTCATCTATGAAAGCAGTGAAGTCCTTGAGAAAAAGGTATAGTGGATACTTAGCTTACCTCTTCAACAAGCTGTCAGACAAAGCTACGTTGGAGGAGATGCCAGTGATTAAAGATTATACGGATGTGTTTCCAGAAGTATTGCCTGGTTTACCCCCAGATCGGGAAATTGAGTTTGTAATAGAATTACTGCCTGCCACCTAGCCGATATCTAAAGCTCCCTATCGTATGATACTAGCCGAGCTATGAGAATTGAAGGACCAATTGCAAGGATTGTTAAAGAAAGGGTTCGTTCAACCAAGTTCTTCTCCGTGGGGTGCACCAGTCCTATTTGTAAAGAAGAAAGACGGAACGTTGAGGCTATGCATCGATTATTGAGGATTGAACCAAGTGACCATCAAGAATAAATACCCACTTCCACTGATCGACGAGTTGTTTGATCAACTTCAAGGAGCTAAAATGTATTCGAAGCTCGACTTGAGGCAAGGGTACTATTAGTTGCGGATCAAAAAGGAGGACGTGCCTAAAACGACTTTCAGGACGAGATATGGGCATTATGAATTTGTGGTAATGCCATTTGGGCTAACTAATGCCCCTGCAGCTTTTATGGACTTAATGCACAAGGTGTTTCAACCCTACCTGGACCAATTTGTGGTGATCTTTATTGATGATATTTTGGTATACTCGAAATCCGAGGCTGAGCATGAACAACATCTGCAATTGGTATTGCAGAAACTTTGGGAGCACCAATTGTATGCAAAGTTTATCAAATGCGAATTTTGGTTGCGGCAGATTGCATTCTTGGGGCACATTATATCCCAAGAGGGAATAGCGGTGGACCCAGCAAAGATAGCAGCGGTGATGTCTTGGAAGAAGCCGGAAAATGTTACTGAAGTTCGGAGTTTTTTCGGTTTAGCTGGCTATTATCGGAGATTCGTGAAGGATTTCTCAAAGATTGCAGGACCGCTTACAAAGCTCACTCAAAAGAAAACAAAGTTCGTGTGGGATGACAAGTGTGAGAACAACTTTCAAGAACTGAAGAAAAGATTGACTACCGCACCTGTTCTTGCATTACCTAAGGGGAGTCAAGGTTTGGTAATCTATAGCGATGCTTCGAAGGAAGGACTGGGTTGTATGTTGATGCAAAATGGTAGAGTGATTGCGTATGCCTCTAGGAAGCCCAAGCCGTATGAATTGAATTACCCGACGCATGATTTGGAGTTGGCGGCCATTGTCTTTGCACTCAAGAAATGGAGGCACTATCTATGGGGTAACAGGTTTGAGGTGTTTACTGATCACAAGAGCTTGAAATACTTGTTCTCACAAAAAGAGTTGAACATGAGGCAAAGACGGTGGATGGAGCTTTTGGATGATTATAACTGCACAATCAATTATGTGCCCGGTAAAGCAATTGTAGTTGCAGATGCCTTAAGTCGGAAAACGAGCATGGCAAAACTGGAAGTTAAGGTGCAGGAGATGTTAGAGGAAGCATTTTTATGGAAACCACAATTGACTCAAAAAGGGTTACTATTTGCCCCTATACAAGTTCAATCGACCTTGTTGTCTGAATTGCGAGAGGCTCAACAGAAGGACCAACAGTTTCAGAAGATTAAAGAAAGCAACACAGATTTCAAGTTTCATGATGATGGTATTTGGAGGTTCCGGAATCGAATTTGTGTTCCTAATGATCCAGAATTGAAAAAGAAGATTCTTGAAGAAGCCCATAACTCAAGATATACTATTCACCCTGGTGGAACGAAGATGTGCCGGGATTTGAAGCAATACTATTGGTGGAATAACATGAAGAGAGAGATTGCTGAGTTTGTGGCACGATGTTTGGCTTGCCAGAGAGTCAAAGCAGAACATCAACGACTGGCAGGTTTACTTCAACCGTTGGAAATTCCCCGATGGAAATGGGAACATATAACTATGGACTTTGTCATGGACCTGCCCAGGTCACAAAAGGGTCATGACGCCGATTGGGTCACAGTGGATAGATTGACTAAGTCAACGCACTTCTTACCGATGAACAAGGAGGACAGTCCTGAGAAACTGGGAGATATGTATGTGGCGGATATTGTAAGGTTGCACGGGATGCCTGTGAGTATTGTATCGGATAGGGATCCTTGTTTTACATCCCAATTTTGGAAGAGATTGAAAGAAGCTTTAGGAACGAAGTTGAGTTTCAGTACAACTTATCACCCTCAAACGGACGGACAATCTAAGAGAACTATTCAGATTTTGGAGGATATGCTGAGGGTGTGTGTTTTAGACTTCGGAAAAGGTTGGAAGAAATATCTGTCCCTAGCGGAGTTTGCTTATAATAACAGCTATCAGGGCACTATCAGGATGGCCCCATTTGAGGCATTGTATGGACGCAAGTGTCGATCCCCAATATACTGGGATGAAGTAGGTGAGACAAAGACTTTTGACCCGACCCTTCTACCTGAACTTATGAAGATTGTTGAAAATGTCCAGCTCATCCGGAAATGGATGGTTACTGCCCAAAGTAGGCAGAAAAGTTATGCAGACCGACGGAGACGGAATCTAGAGTTTGAGATCAGCGACAAGGTGTTCTTGAAGATATCACATCGGAGGGGACTGATTAAACACGGCAAGAGTGGAAAGTTGAGCCCGAGGTTTGTAGGACCATTTGGGATAATTGAGAAGGTTGGCAAATTGGCGTATCGTCTGGAACTACCCCAAAACCTCTCCAATATTCATGATGTCTTTCATGTTTCAATGCTACGGAAGTATTACCCTGATCCATCACATATCTTGGAGCCTGAGCCGTTACAGCTTTGGGAGAACTTGTCTTATGAAGAGAAGCCCATTCGGATCCTAGACCAGCAAGATCGGGAGTTGCGCAACAAATCTATACCGATGGTGAAAGCGTTGTGGGATCACCATGGGGTTGAAGAAGCAACGTGGGAAAGGTGAGACCAGATGGAGCAACAGTATCCAACATTATTCCAAAGGTAATATTGAATTTCGGGAAGAAATTCTCTTAAGGAGGGGAGGATGTGAGGCCCGACCTCGACTTGCGTGCGATACCTCGTTTTGTGTGCCTAACCTAGATGTGCATGCCTTGACCAAGGTTTAAGAGTCGTGTTTCGTTTTATGTGCCTTGCATCGAATTAAGTGCATTTATTTAGGGTTGCGTGCATTTGCTTGGGAAATGTGCATTCGTCTCGTAGTGTGTGCCCTAAACCTAAGAAAGCGTGCCCGCACGCTAATCAAGAAAGCATCTTACACGAAGCACTAGATTATTAACTAATCCTACAAACTCCACTAACTACTATTAAAATGCAAGTCAATGCACTAGAAGACAAAATTTCACCAAAAGCTAGACATTCTTATTCTTTATTCTTTATTCTTTTGCATATTCCAAACACACAATAAAATAAAGCTCAAAACAAGACAAAAATTCAGAATTTCCACTTACCTTTGGCCGACCATACCTTGCTTTTGAACAACATATGCATAAATTAGACTAAGCCTAGACAAACTATGACAATTACTTCAAACAATGCACCAAAAAAATGACCTAAAACCCTACCCAATACTCCACATTCTCGGCCCACTCAATTGCCCATGCTAAGATGATTCAAAATATGCTCTTGAAGACACAAAAATCAGAAATTTTGAGGCCTTAGGCCGACACACTCACAAACACCAACACTTCATTCATTTCAAACTTCTCATTCTCTCATTCACACTCTCTCTTTCGGCCTTGGCTGCAATATTAGTCTCCATAGCTTGAACTCTCATTCTAAGACTCTCCTAGACATTCAAGACTCTAAGCAACTCGACCAAGCTGGCAAGAAGCAAGAAGATTTGCATGCAAGCTCATAGAACCTTCATTTCGGCTTAGGTATGTTTGATAGCTTCTATTTCATTTCCTTTTTTTTCTAACCACATGCACATACTAAGGACATGGTAACTTAGCTAGGAATTAAGGAAATCAAGAAATATCCCTCTTCCAAACAAGGAGAGAAGACCATTTGTGCATCTTCAAGAGTTTTGAGCATCATTTGTTGTCAATAGACTAAGGTGAGGGTTAATCCTTTTTAAAAGCTTTCAAAAACCACATGCATGCCTTCATATGTCTATTTTTACCTGGGTACTTGTGGTATGTGTGTGTACATGAGCTTTTGTAACCATGCACGGCAAGCTATTTAGCTAGAATTTGAAGATAGGTTAAATCGCGAAAATGGCAGATTTCTGACTTGTTAGAGCGAAGTGAATTTGGCCTAGTAGATGATGTTGAAAATGCATGAAAATTGGTAGATGACTAGTTTTACCCGTTCTGATGATTTTTTGTAGAAATAGGCCAAGGCCAATTTTGACTCTAAGGTCTCCAAAATGGCAAAACATCGAAAGGTGTCCAAATCTGGGAAAATGGAGCAGGTTTTTGGCAGTTCACTGTCCTTGTAGAAAAAAACCAGTTTTGACTTAGTAAATGATATCTAAAATGCATGAAATTTGGTAGCTTGCTATATTTTTCAGTTATGGACATTTTTGTCAGAAATAGACTAAGGCTAAATCTGACCCTAAGGCCCTAAAAAATGACAAGTATTGAAATGTGTACAAATCTGGACAGTTTTGTGTAGTCTCACGGTTTTGGCTATAACTCTTGAATCCGAACTCCAAATAATGCGAGGTTTGTTTCTGGATTTATTTCACTTAATAATATTTAATTTGAAATTTTGTTCACTAGAATTGGAGATTGTTTGCTTGTCTAAATGATTGTGGGAAAACAGACCATTGCAGTGAGGTTTTTATCTTGTGATATGCTTTGAAAATTATTGTAACTTCTCTTGTGGTATTAAATGCTTGGGATTGTGGTACTTGGATGTTGTGTGGACTGTTTTGAATGATTGAGGATGTTTAATTAATCGATGCATGACTTTGGTTTAATTACGTGACAACTTGTGGCTTAATCGCACGGGTAAGCATGAATTAAAACCCTAGTGACTATGACAACTCGCTAAATGTTGATCCTATGGTTATCGTGTCTAATTATGTGATTAGTGGGCTGCCCGTAGTTGTCCTTATAGCCCAAAATGTGATTCCGATGGTTACATATTGACAAGTAGACCTTTCTTGCACCCGGTCCCATGTAGACGTCGTTGCATGTTGTATGACCTTATTATTTAATTACGTGAACCCCAAAATGAGTTATATGACTTGAATTACATGTGTTACATGGCTGCCCGTTTAATATTCATATAACTCCATGTGCCTTACAAGTGAAATTACCTGTCATAGCATGCCTCGCGTGTTTAGTTATCAATGTGCAATCTTATGACTGCTCGGAGGCAACCTACTTTGTTGTCCTCCTAATGTGATATATTAAATGTCATAAATGTGCATTGCATACAAGGTTGCAACCTTTCATTCTGGCGTGGTAGCGTTTCACGCACACCGGACGGCATCGGGCTTGCCGGTGCAACTGTGACTACCATTGTCCAATTCCCTCTCTCGCTTAGGGGCTAGACTTCCTCGGAGAGTTGGGTCGTAGGATTTGGGGGTACATCCGGAGTACACCCATTTGGCGTGATAAGTGGATAAGTTGAAGTCGGCCGCAACAACTGAAACTGGAAATGAACTGAGAACAAAAGCTCACCGTATCCTTTTCACTATGTGTATAAGTACTCTCGTTTGGTTCCTAGAGGACCTCAGGGAGGAAAGACGGGTAATTGTGTTCTTTTATTTTTATATTACCTTATGAACTTACTTGTGTTATATGTCATGCTTTTAAAAGGGTTTTTCATAAGTTGAACCAGAAAAAGAGTTTCAAAACGTATTTCTCGTTCCCCCTCGCTGAGTTCATAAGGACTCACCCTCTTTTATCATCTCAGGTGAAGAAGATCAGGAACAGGTACCTAAGGATAACGTGCCTATCGATGACTCTTTGGAGTGATTGCATGCCCTGCGTGCCTTACTTGACTGTGGCTATTTTGTGAACGATATGTTGCTTTGAAGACTATTTCTTATGTTACCTGTGGTCATTATTGTAAATGACTCATGTTGTAATTTGGGGTCTAATTTTGATTTGTACCGATATTAACTACACATACGTCCTATTTGCTCGTTTTGCTACTTTGATTGGTAACTACTGCAGGCTTATGAAGTACTAGGCAAGAGTTAAGTAAAATAAATCTATCCAATCTTAAGCAGGCACTCATTGGTAAGCTAAGATCAACAAGTACTTTTGTAACAGGGATTGACAAACAAACGAGACTTAGTTATCATACTAGATTGTTAATCAAACGGAGACCTGGTCAAAAGCCCTACGCCCTTGGTTTGCGGGCCCAGCCTGTAAGCGAAGTGAAGTTGCCTTGCCCAAGGTGCCATGGGATTCAGTAATAGAAATGTGATGGATTAGCTTGTCATCCTTTTCACGGCTTACGACGTATGATCCGGGACGGAAAAACAGCACAAAAGAAGAAAAGTGTCCCGAAACGGATGAAAACGATCAACTTTGGGCTCTGAAAATAGGCGCAGTCGAGCAGTCTTGCTGCCCCCTTCGTAGAGCTCTCAGAGCACTTTCCAACGGTATGTTGTGCGCCACGTAACTCCTTACGAATCAAAAGTTATAGGCACCAGAGCGACGGAGACCAGGCCACAAGCCCTACGCCCTCGGTTTGTGAGCCCAGCCTCTACATGAAGTGAAGTTGTCTTGCCCAAGGTACCGTGGACTTTAGTAATAGAAATGTGATGGATTTGGTTGTCGTCCTTTTCGCTGCTCACGACGTCCGATCCGAGATGAAAAAATAGCGTAAAAGAAGAAAAATGTCCCAAAATTGACTAAAATGTTCAATTTTGGGCTCCAAAAATAGGCGCAGCTGAGCAGGCTAGCTGCCCCCGTCGTAGAGCTCTCGGAGAGCTTTCCAACGGTATGATGTGCACTGCGTAACTCCTTGCGGATCAAAAGTTATGGGCACCAGAGCGACAAAGACCTGGTCACAAGCCCACGCCCTCGGTTTGTGAGCCCAGCCTCTACATGAAGTGAAGTTGTCTTGCGCAAGGTGCCATGGGATTCAGTAATAGAAATATGATAGATTTGGTTGTCGTCCTTTTCGCGGCTCACGACATACGATCCGGGGCGAAAAGACAGCGTAAAAGAAGAAAAGTGTCCCAAAACTGATGAAAATGTCCAATTTTGGTCTCCAAAAATAGGCACAGTCAAGAAAGCTTGCTGCCCCCGTCGTAGATCTCTCGAATAGCTTTCCAACGATATGTTGTGCGCCGCGTAACTCATTACGGATCAAAAGTTATGGGCATCGGAGCGACGAAGACCTGGTCCCAAGCCCCATGCCCTCAATTTGCGGGCCTATCCTCTACGTGTAGTGAAGTTGTCTTGCCTAAGGTACCATGGGATTTGGTAATAAAAATGTGATGGATTAGGTTGTCATCCTTTTCGCAGGTCACGACGTACGATCTGGGACGAAAAAACAGTGTAAAAGAAGAAAAGTATTCCTAAATAGATGAAAACGTTCAATTTTGGGCTCCGAACATAGGCACAGCCAAGCAGGCTTACTGCCGCCGTCGTAGAGCTCTCAGAGAGTTTTCTAACGGTATGTTGTGCGCCGCTTAACTCCTTACGGATCAAAAGTTATGGGCACCAGAGCGACGGAGACCTACTCAAAAGCCCCACGCCTTTGGTTTGCGGGCCTAGCCTATACATGAAGTGAAGTTGTCTTGCCTAAAGTGCTATGGGATTCGGTAATAGAAATGTAATGGATTTGGTTGTCATCCTTTTCGCGGCTCACGACGTACGATCCGGTACGAAAAAATAGTGTAAAAGAAAAAAAGTGTCCCAAAACTAATGAAAACGTTCAACTTTGAGCTCCGAAAACAAGCGCAGTCAAGCAAGCTTGCTGCCCCCGTCGTAGATCTCTCGGATAGCTTTCCAACAGTATGTTGTGTGCCGCGTAACTCCTTATAGATCAAAAGTTATGGGCGTCGGAGCGACGGAGACCTGGTCCTAAGCCCCATACCCTCGATTTGTGGGCCTATCCTCTACGTGTAGTGAAGTTGTCTTGCCTAAGGTGTCATGGGAATCGGTAATAGAAATATGATGGATTAGGTTGTCGTCATTTTCGCAGCTCACAACGTACAATCACGGAGGAAAAAACAGAATAAAAGAAGAAAAGTATCCCAAAATAGATGAAAACGTTCAATTTTGGGCTCCGAATACAGGCACAGCCGAGCAGGCTTGCTGCCGCCGTCATAGAGCTCTCAGAGAGCTTTCCAACGGTATGTTGTGCGCCACTTAACTCCTTACGAATCAAAAGTTATGGTCACCGGAGCAATAGAGACCTAATCAAAAGCCCCACGCCCTTGGTTTGCGGGCCCAGCCTATTCGTGAAGTGAAGTTGTCTTGCACAAAGTGCTGTGGGATTCGGTAATAGAAATGTGATGGATTTGGTTGTCGTCCTTTTCGCGGCTCATGACGTACGATCCGGTACCAAAAAATAGCGTAAAAGAAAAAAAGTGTCCCAAAACTAATGAAAACGGTCAATTTTGGGGTCCGAAAATAGGCACAGCCGAGCAGGCTTGCGGTCCCCGTCGTAGAGCTCTCGGAGAGCTTTTCAACGGTATGCTGTGCGCTGCTTAACTCCTTGCAGATCAAAAGTTATGGGCACCGGAGAGACGGAAACCTGGTCACAAGCCCTACTCCCTCGGTTTGCGAGCCCAGCCTCTACATGAAGTGAATTTTCCTTGCCCAAGGTGCCGCGGGATTCGGTAATAGAAATGTGGTGGATTTGGTTGTCGTCCTTTTCGCGGCTTACGACATACGGTCCGGGATAAAAAAATAGTGTAAAAGAATAAAAGTGTCCCAAAACAGATGAAAATGTTTAATTTTGGCCTTCAAAAACTGGCGCAGCCAAGCAAGCTTTCTGCCCCCGTCGTAGATCTCTCAGATAGCTTTCCAACGGTATGCTGTGCGCCGCGTAACTTCCTACGGATCAAAAGTTATGGGCACCGGATTGACGGAGACCTAGTCCCAAGCCATACGCCCTCAGTTTGCGGGCCCAGCCTCAATGTGTTGAGAAGTTGTCTTGCCTAAGGTGCCGTGGGATTCGGTAATAGAAGTATCATGGATTAGGTTTTCGTCCTTTTCGCGGCTCATGACGTGCGATCTGGGACGAAAAAATAGCGTAATAGAAGAAAAGTGTCCCAAAACTGATGTAAACATTTAATTTTGGGCTCCGAATACAGGCACAACCGAGCAAGCTTGCTGCCCCCATCGTAGAGCTCTCAGAGAGCTTTCCAACGGTATGCTGTGCGCCGCTTAACTCCTTACGGACCAAAAGTTATGGGCACCAGAGCGACGGAGACCTAGTCAAAAGCCCCACACCCCTGGTTTGCGGGCCCAGCCTATACGTGAAGTGAGGTTGTGTTCCCCAAAGTGCCATGGGATTCGGTAATAGAAATGTGATGGATTAGCTTGTCGTCCTTTTCGCGGCTCACGACGTACGATTCGGGACGGTAAAATAGCGAAAAAGAAGAAAAGTGTCCCAAAACAGATGAAAAAGTTCAACTTTGGGCTTCGAAAATAGGCATAGCTGAGCAGGCTTGCTGCCCCCTTAGTAGAGCTCTCAGAGAGCTTTCCAACGGTATGCTGTTCGCCGCGTAACTAATTACGGATCAAAAGTTATAGGCATCGGAGTGACGGAGACCTAGTCACAAGCCCCACGCCCTCGGTTTACAAGCCCAGCTTCTACATGAAATGAAGTTGCCTTGCCTAAGGTATCGTGGGATTCAGTAATAGAAATGTGATGAATTTGGTTGTCGTCCTTTTCGAGGCTCACGACGTACGATCCAGTACAAAAAAATAGTGTAAAAGAAGAAAAGTGTCCCAAAACTAATGAAAATGTTCAATTTTGGGCTCCGAAAATAGGCAAAGCCGAGCAGGCTTTCTTCCCACGTCATAGAGCTTTCGGAGAGCTTTCCAACGGTATGATGTGCGTTGCGTAACTCCTTACGGATCAAAAGTTATGGGCACCAGAGCGACGGAGACCTGGTCATAAGCCCCATGCCCTCGGTTTGCGAGCCCAGCCTCTACATGAAGTGAAGTTGTCTTGCCCAAGGTGCCGTGGGATTCGGTAATATAAATGTGATGGATTTGGTTGTCGTCCTTTTCGCGGCTCACGACGTACTATCCGGGACGAAAAAATAGCTTAAAAGAAGAAAACTATCCCAAAACTGATGAAAATGTTCAATTTTGGGCTCCGAAAACAGGTGCAGCCGAGCAAGCTTGCTGCCCCGGTCATAGATCTCTCGTATAACTTTTCAACGGTATGTTGTGCCCCGCATAACTCCTTACGGATCAAAAGTTATGGGCATCGGAGCGACGGAGACCTGGTCCTAAGCCTCACGCCCTTGGTTTGCGCAACCAGCCTCTATGTGTAGTGAAGTTTTCTTTCCCAAGGTGCCGTGGGATTCGGTAATAGAAATGTGATGGATTAGGTTGTCATCCTTTTCGCGGTTCACGACATACGATCCGGGATGAAAAAATAACGTAAAAGAAGAAAATAGTCTCAAAACTGATGAAAATGTTCAATTTTGGGCTTCGAAAACAGGCGCCGCAGAGCAGGCTTGTGGCCCTCGTCGTAGAGCTCTCAGAGAGCTTTCCAACGGTATGTTGTGTGCTACTTAACTCCTAACAGATCAAAAGTTATGGGTACCAGAGCGACAGAGACCTAGTCACAAGCCCCACGCCCATGGTTTGCGGGCCCAGCCTCTACGTGAAGTGAAGTTGTCTTGCCCAAGGTGCCATAGGATTCGGTAATAGCAATTTGATTGATTAGTTTGTCGTCCTTTTCGCGGCTCACGACGTACGATCCCAGACGGAAAAAATAGTGTAAAAGAAGAAAAATGTCCCAAAATAGATGAAAACGTTCAACTTTGGGCTTCGAAAATAGGTGTAGCTGAGCAGGATTGCTGCCCACGTCGTAGAGCTCTCAGAGAGCTTTCCAACGGTATGTTGTGCACCGCTTAACTCCTTACAGATCAAAAGTTATGGGTACCGGAGCGATGGAGACCTAGTCATAAGCCACACGCCCTTGGTTTGCGGGCTTAGCCTCTACGTGAAGTGGAGTTGTCTTGCCCAAGGTGCCGTGGGATTCGGTAATAGAAATATGATGGATTAGCTTGTTGTCCTTTTCACAGCTCAGGACGTACGATCCGGGACGAAAAAATAGCGCAAAAGAAGAATAGTGTCCCGAAACAGATGAAAAAGTACAACTTCTGACTCCGAAAACAGGCACAGCCGAGCAGGCTTGCTGCCCCCATTGTAGATCTCTTGGATAGCTTTACAACGGTATGTTGTGCGCCCCGTAACTCCTGATGGATCAAAAGTTATGGGCACTAGAGTGACGGAGACCTGGTCACAAGGCCCACGCCCTCGGTTTGCGAGCCCAGCCTCTAAATGAAGTGAAGTTGTCTTGCCCAAGGTGCAATGGGATTCGGTAATAGAAATGTGATAGATTTGGTTGTCGTCCTTTTCGAAGCTCACGACATACGATCCGGGACGAAAAAACAGCGTAAAGAAGAAAAGTGTCCCAAAACTGATGAAAATGTTCAATTTTGGCCTCTGAAAATAGGCGCAGCCAAGCAAGCTTACTGCCCCCGTCGTAGATCTCATGGATAGCTTTCCAACGCTATGCTGTACGCCGCGTAACTCCTTACGGATTAAAAGTTATGGGCACCGGAGCGACGGAGACCTGGTCCCAAGCCCCACGCCCTCGCTTTGCGGGCCCAGCCTCTATATGTAGTGAAGTTGTCTTGCCTAAGGTGCCATGGGATTCGGTAATAGAAGTGTGATGGATTCGGTTGTCGTCCTTTTCGCAGCTCACGATGTACGATCCGGGAAGAAAAAATAGTGTAAAAGAAGAAAAGTGTCCCAAAACTGATGAAAACGTTCAATTTTGGGCTCTGAATATAGGCACTGCCAAGCAAGCTTGCTGCCACCATCGTAGAGCTCTCAGAGAGCTTTCCAACGGTATGCTGTGCGCCACGTAAGTCCTTACAAATCAAAAGTTATGGACACTGGTGCGACGGAGACCTGGTCCCAAGCCCCACGCCCTCGGTTTACGGGCCCAGCCTCTACGTGTATTGAAGTTGTCTTGCCTAAGGTGCCGTGGGATTCGGTAATAGAAATGTGATGGATTAGGTTATCATCCTTTTCGCAGCTCACGAAGTATGATCCAGGACGAAAAAATAGCGTAAAAGAAGAAAAGTGTCCCAAAACTGATAAAAATATTCAATTTTGGTCTCCAAATAAAGCACAGCTGAGTAGGCTTGCTGCCCCTGTCGTAGAGCTCTCAGAGAGCTTTCCGACAGTATGCCGTGCGTCGCTTAACTCCTTACGGATCAAAAGCTATGGGCACCGTAGCGACGGAGACCTGGTCACAAGCCCCACGCCCTTGGTTTGCGGGCCCTGAAGTTGTCTTGCCCAAGGTGCCGTGGGATTCAATAATAGAAATGTGATAGATTAGGTTGTTGTCCTTGTCGCGGCTCACAACGTACGATCCGGGACAAAAAAACAACGTAAAAGAAGAAAAGTATATCGAAACTGATGAAAACGTTCAACTTTAGGCTACGAAAACGAGCGCAGCAGAGCAGGCTTGTAGCCCCCGTCATAGACCTCTAGGAGAGCTTTCCAACAGTAAGCTGTACACCGCGTAACTCCTTACGGATCAAAAATCATGAGCACCAGAGCGACGGAGACCTGGTCACAAGCCCCACACCCTCAATTTGCAGGCCCTACCTCTACATGAAGTGAAGTTGTCTTGCCCAAGGTGTCGTGGGATTCGGTAATAGAAATGTGATGGATTGGGTTGTCGTCCTTTTTTGCGGCTCACGACGTAAGATCCAGGATGAAAAAATATCGTAAAAGAAGAAAAGTTTCCCGAAACTGATGAAAATATTTTATTTTGGGCTCAAAAAATAGGCGCAGATAAGAAGGCTTGCTGCCCTCATCGTAGAGCTCTCAGAGAGCTTTCCTACGGTATGCTGTGTGCCGCTTAACTCCTTACGGATCAAAAGTTATGGGCACCGGAGCGACGAAGACCTGGTCACAGGCCCCTCACCCTCGGTTTGCAGGCCCAGCCTCTACATGAAGTGAAGTTGTCTTGCCCAAGATGCCGTGGGATTCGGTAATAGAAATGTGATGGATGAGGTTGTCGTCCTTTTTGTAGCTCACGACGTACAATTCGGGATGAAAAAATAGCGTAAAAGAAGAAAAGTGTCCCGAAACTGATGAAATGTTCAATTTTGGCATCCAAAAATAGGCGCAGCCAAGCAGGCTTGATGTCCTCGTCGTAGATCTCTCGGATAGTTTTCCAACGGTATGCTGTGCGCCGCATAACTCCTTACGGATCAAAAGTTATGGGCACTGGAGCGACGGAGACCTGGTCCTAAGCCCTACGCCCAGGGTTTATGGGCCTAGCCTCTACGTGAAGTGAACTTGTCTTGCCCAAGCTGCCATGGGATTCGGTAATAGAAATGTGATGGATTAGCTTGTTGTCCTTTTCGCGGCTCACGACGTACTATCCAGGATGAAAAAACAGCGCAAAAGTAGAAAAGTGTCCCGAAACTGATGAAAACGTTCAATTTGGAGCTTTGAAAATAGGCGCAGTTGGTCAGGCTTGCTGCCCCTGTCGTAGAGCTCTCAGAGAGCTTTCCAACAGTATGATGTGCGCCGCGTAACTCCTTACGGATCAAAAGTTATGGGCATCGAAGCGACGGAGACCTGGTCACAAGCCTTACACCCTCGGTTTGCGGTCACAGCCTCTACATGAAGTGAAGTTGTCTTGCCAAAGGTGTCGTGGGATTCGGTAATAGAAATGTGATGGATTAGGTTGTTGTCCTTTTCGCAGCTCACGACGTACTATCCGGGACGAAAAAATAGGGTAAAAGAAGAAAAGTGTTCGAAACTGATGAAAATGTTCAACTTTGGGCTACGAAAATGGGTGCAGCCGAGCAGGCTTGTAGCCCCCGTTGTAGAGTTCTTGGAGAGCTTTCCAACGGTATGCTGTGCGTCACGTAACTCCTTACGGATCAAAAGTTACGAGCACCGGTGCGACGGAGACTTGGTCACAAGTCCCACGCCCTCAGTTTGTGGGCCCAGCCTCTACATGAAGTAAAGTTGTCTTGCCCAAGGTGCCATGAGATTCAGTAATAGAAATGTGATGGATTAGGTTGTCGTCCTTTTCGTGGCTCACGACGTACGATCCGGGACAAAAAAATAGCGTCAAAGAAGAGAAGTGTCCAGAAACTGATGAAAACGAAACTGAGAAGGCTTTTTGCTCTCGTCGTAGAACTCTTAGAGAGCTTTCCAACGGTATGCTGTGTGCCGCTTAACTCCTTACAAATCAAAAGTTATGGGCACCGAAGCGACGAAGACCTGGTCATAAGCCCCACATACTCGGTTTGCATGCCTAGCCTCTACGTGAAGTGAAGTTGTCTTGCCCAAGGTGCCGTGGGATTCGGTAATAGAAATGTGATGGATTAGCTTGTCGTTCTGTTTGCGGCTCACGACGTACGATCCGGGATGAAAAAATAGCGTAAAAGAAAAAAGTATCCCGAAACTGATGAAAACGTTCAACTTTGTGCTACGAAAACAGGCACAGCTGAGCAGGCTTGCAGCCCCTGTCGTAGAGCTCTCGGAAAGCTTTCCAACAGTATGTTGTGCGCTGGGTAACTCCTTACGGATTAAAAGTTATGGGCACCGGATCGACGGAGACCTGGTCCCAAGCCCTACGCCCTCGGTTTGCGGGGGCCAGCCTGTACGTGAAGCGAAGTTGTCTTGCCAAAGGTGCCATGGGATTCGGTAATAGAAATGTGATAGATTATGTTGTCGTCTTTTTTTGCGGCTCACGACATACGATTTGGGACTGAAAAATAGCGCAAAAGAAGAAAAGTGTCCTGAAACTGATGAAAACGTTCGATTTTGGGCTCCAAAAATAGGCGCAACCAAGCAGGTTTGTTATCTCCGTTGTAGAACTCTGTGAGAGCTTTCCAACGGTATGCTGTGCGCAGCGTAACTCCTTACGGATCAAAAGTTATGGGCACCGGAGCGAGGGATACCTGGTCACAAGCCCCACGTCCTCGATTTGCGGGCCCAGCCTCTTTGTGAAGTGAAGTTGTCTTGCCCAAGGTGCCGTGAACTTTGGTAATAGAAATGTGATGGATTAGGTTGTCGTCCTTTTCGCGGCTCATGAAGTATGATCCGAGGCGGAAAAATAGTGCAAAAGAAGAAAAATGTCCCGAAACTGATGAAAACGTTCAATTTTGGGCTCCGAAAATAGGCATAGCCTATCAGGCTCGCTGCCTGTCACGCCCCAACCTGACCTATAAAGGTTAGACTAGGGTGTGATCTAATCATTCAAGTCATATCACGTATTTAATCGTTCAAGAGGGTTTAACACTTAACATTTTAGTCTAAACTCCGCAATTTTTTCGGAAAACCGGCAACATAACGGCTGTAATTGGGCTATTTAGTTTGACCTAATTCTCAAAACGCCTCAAAATTTCCAATCTCAATTTCATTTCCAACAAAGATTACTATTTATCATCAATTGAAACGCCTACTGGTTGTCTCGAAGTCTCGTTTGATTAATAACCTATCATGATATTATGTCTCGTTTGTTTGTTAATCCTTGTTACAAACGTACCTGTTGATCTTAGCTTATCAATGAGTACCTGCTTAAGATTGGATGGGTTCATTTTACTTAATCCTTACCTGATACTTCATAATCCTATGATAGATACTAGCCAATAATGATAGCAAAATGACCACAGTAGTGTCTATCTAGTTATTATCAGTACAAACCAAAATTAGACCCCAAATTACAACGGGGGTCTTTTACATTGCAATAGCAAGCATCATAAGAAATGAAATAGTCTTCAAGCAACATATTGTTCACAAAATGGCCATAGTCACGTAAGGCACGTAGGGCAAGCAATCTTTCCAAGGAATCATCGTTAGGCACGTCGTCCTTGGGTACCTATTCTTGGTCTTCTTCACCTGAGATGATAAAAAAGGGTGAGTCCTTATGAACTCAACGAGGGGGGGGGGATGAGAAATAAGTTTTGAATCTCATTTTCCGGTTCAACTTATGAAAAACCCTTTTTGCAAGCATGAATGTATCACAAGTAAGTACATAACGTAATGTAAAAGTAAAGGAATACAATTGCCCGTCTTTCCTCCCTGAGGTCCTCTAGGAACCAAGCGAGAGTACTTATACACATAGTGAAAAGGATACGGTAAGCTTTTGCTCTCAGTTCATGTCAGTATCAGTTGTTGCAGCCGACTTCAAATCATCCCCTTATCACGCCAAATGGGTGTACTCCGGATGTACCCCGAAATCCTACAACCCAACTCTCCGAGGAAGTCTAGCCCCCAAGTGAGAGAGGGAATTGGACAATGGTAGTCACAGTTGCACCAGCAAGCCCGATGCTGCCCAGTGTGCGTGAACGCTACCACGCCAGAATGAAAGGTTGCAACCTTGTATGCAATGCACATTTATGACATTTAATATTTCACATTTGGAGGACAACAAAGTAGGTTACCTCCGAGCAGTCATAAGATTGCACATTGATAGTTAAACACGCGAGGCATGATAAGACAAGTAATTTCACTTGAAAAGCACATGGAGTTATATGAACATTAAACGGGCAGCCATGTAACGCATGTAAATCAAGTCATATAACTCATTTCAAAGTTCACGTAATCAAATAATAAGATTATTCAACATGCAACGACGTCTACGTGGAACCGGGTGCAAGAAAGGCCTACTTGTCAACATGTAATCATCGAAATCATGTTTAGGGCTATGAGGGCAACTACGGGCAGCCTACTAATTTCATAATCAAACACGATATCCATAAGATCAACAACTTAGCGAATTTACCTAGTCACTAGGATTTCAATTCGCGCTTACCAGAGTAATTAAGCCCCAAGTCATCTCGTAATTAAACTCAAGCCACGCATTGATTAATTCAAACACCCTTAAGCATTCAGAACAGTCCACACAACATCCAAATGCCACAATCTCAAGCATTTAATTCAACAAGAGAAGCTACAATAATTTTTCTAAGCATATCACTAAGTGAAACCCTCACTGCAATGGACTGTTTTCTCACAATAATTAAGACAAGCAAACAATCTCCAATTTTAGTGAATAAGATTTCAAATTAAAGCTTAAGGAGTGAACTAAATTCAGAAACAAACCTCGCATCATTTGGAGTTCGGGTTCAATAGTTATAGCCAAAACAGTGAGACTACACAAAACTGTCCAGATTTGCACACATTTTAATACTTGTCGTTTTTGAGGGCCTTAGGGTCAGATTTAGCCTTAGTCCATTTCTGAAAAAAATGTCCAGAACTGAAAACTATAGTAGAACACCAAATTTCATGCATTTGGGATATCATTTACTAAGTCAAAACTGCTTCGTTCTACAAAGTCAGTGAATCTGCCAAAACCTGCTTCATTTTTCCAGACTTTCCAGATTTGGACACATTTTGATATTTTGCCATTTTGAGGACCTTAGAGTCAAAATTAGCTTTGACCTATTTCTGCGAAAAATGTTTAGAACTGGCAAAAATAGTTCCCAACCAATTTTCACACATTTTCAATATCATTTACCTAGCCAAAATCACCTCGCACCAACAAGATAGAAGGCTGTCACATACACGATTTCATCTATCATCACATTCTAGCCAAGAATCTTGCCATGCATGTTTATAAAAGCTCATGAACACACATATATCTCAAGTACAGAAGTAAAGATAGACATTTAAGGGCATGCATGTGGTTTTTTGAAAGATTTTCAAGTAGTTTTAGCCCTCACCTTAGCAAAACAACAAGAAGATGCACAAGACTCTTGATGGTTGCACAAGATTGACTCTTTTCCTTGCTTAGCCGAGACACCACTTGATTTTCTCTAATTTCCTAGCTTAATAACCAAGTTCTTAGTAGGTGCATGTGGTTAGAACAAGAAGAAAAGAAATGGAAGCTAGCAAACTCACCTAAGCTGAAATAGAGGTTCAAAAAGCTTGCATGTGTGTCTTTTGCACTCTAGCTTTGCTTGGTCGAGTTGCTTGGTTGCTTGGAAGTCTTGATGAGCCTTAGGATGAAGAACTTAGCTATGGAGTCTACAATATTCAGCTAGGGCCGAGAGAGAGAGAGAAGAATGAGAGGGAGAGAGAGAAATGTGAGAAAGAAAGAAAGAATGAAAGAAAAAAATGAAAGGCTTTGAAGAGAATGATGCATATGTCGGCCTAGGGCCTTGCAAATTCAGATTTTTGTGTCTTCAAGGAGCATTTTTTGAATCCTTAGCATGGGCAATTGAGAATGGGTCGAGAATGGTGCATTGGAGAGAGTTTTTGAGCCATTTTTTATGCATTGTGTCATTAAATTGTCATAGAATGTTTGAGGAATAAATTTTGAAATTGGATTGCATGCTCAAAGCTCCTAGTGGTCGGCCAAGGCTTGTGCAAAATCTGAATTTTTTGTCTTGTTCAAGGCTTATTTTATTGTGTGTTTGGGATATGCAAAGAATAAAGAATAAAGAATAAAGAATTTCTAGTTTTTTGTGAGATTTTGTCTTCTAATGGGTTGAATTAGTAATTTAATATTAGTTAGTGGGATTTGTAGGATTAATTAATGACCTAGTGCTTCGTGTAAGATACTTTCTTGATTAGCGTGAGGGCTCGCTTTCCTAGGTTTAGGGCACGCACTATGAGGTAGGGCACGAACTACAAGATGAACGCACGTTTCCCAAGTAAATGCATGCAACCCTAAATGAATGCACGTAATTCAATGCAAGGCACACAAAATAAAACACAATTCTTAAACCTAGGTCAAAGCACGCAAATATAGGTCAGGCCTCACACTGCCCCTGTCGTAGAGCTCTCGGTGAGCTTTCCAACGGTATGCTGTGCGCCGCGTAACTCCTTGCGGATCAAAAGTTATGGGCACCGGAGCGACGGATACCAGGTCACAAGCCCCATGCCCTCGGTTTTGCGTGCCCAGCCTCTACGTGAAGTAAAGTTGTCCTGCCCAAGGTGGCATGGGATTTGGTAATAGAAATGTGATGGATTAGGTTGTCGTCTTTTTCGCGGCTCACGACGTACGATCCGGGATGAAAAAATAACGCAAAAGAAGAAAAGTGTCCCAAAACTGATGAAAACGTTTGATTTTGGGATACGAAAACCGGCGCAGCCAAGCAGCCTTGCTGCCCCCATCGTAGAGCTCTCAGAGAGCTTTCCAACGGTATGCTGTGCGTCACATTACTCCTTACGGATCAAAAGTTATGGGCACCGAAGCGACGAATACCTGGTCACAAGCCCCACGCCCTCGGTTTACGGGCCCAGCCTCTACGTGATGTGAAGTTGTCTTGCTCAAGGTGCTGTGGGATTCGATAACAGAAATTTGATGGATTAGGTTGTCGTCCTTTTCGCGGCTCACGACGTACGATCTGGGACGGAAACACGGCGCAAAAAGAATAAAAATATCCTGAAATTGATGAAAATGTTCAATTTTGGGCTCTGAAAAAAGGCACAACCTATTAGGCCTGCTGCCCCCGTCGTAGAGCTCTCGGAGATCTTTCTAACGGTATGCTGTGCGCCGCGTAACTCGTTACGGATCAAAAGTTATGGGCATCGGAGCGACGGATACCTGGTCACAGGCCCCACGCCCTCGGTTTGCGGGCCCAGCCTCTACATGAAGTGAAGTTGTCTTGCCCAAGGTGCAGTGGGATTCGGTAATAGAAATGTGATGAATTAGGTTGTCGTCATATTCGTGGCTCACGATGTACGATCCGGGACGGAAAAACAACGCAAAAGAAGAAAATGTCCCCAAACTGATGAAAATATTCGATTTTGGACTCTGAAAATAGGCGCGGCTGAGCAGGCTGTCTGCCCTCAAGAGCTCTCGGAGAGCTTTCCAACAATATGCTGTGCGCTGAGTAACTCCTTACGGATCAAAAGTTATAGGCACCGGAGCGACGGATACCTGGTCACAAGCCACATGCCCTCGGTTTGTAGGCCAAGCCTCTACGTGAAGTGAACTTGTCTTGCCAAGGTGCCGTGGGATTCGGTAATAGAAATGTGATGGATTAGCTTGTCATCTCTTTTGCGGCTCACGACATACGATTCGGGACCAAAAAACAGCACAAAAGAAGAAAAGTGTCCTGAAACTAATGAAAACGTTCGATTTTGGGCTCCGAAAATAGACACAACCAAGCAGGCTTGCTGTCCCTGTTGTAGAACTCTCGAAGAGCTTTCCAACCGTATGCTGTGCGCCGCGTAACTCCTTACGGATCAAAAGTTATGGGCATCGGAGCGACGGATACTTGGTCACAAGCCCTACGCCCTCGGTTTGCGGTCCCATCCTCTACATGAAGTGAAGTTTTCTTGCCCAAGGTACCGTGGGATTCAGTAATAGAAATGTGATGGAATAGGTTGTCGTCATTTTCTTGGATCACAACGTATGATCAGGGACGGAAAAACAGTGCAAAAGAAGAAAAATATCACGAAACTGATGAAAATGTTCAATTTTGGGCTCTGAAAATAACCGCAGCTAAGCTGGCTAGCCACCCTCGTTGTAGAGATCTCGGAGAGCTTTCCAACGGTATGCTGTGCGCCGCGTAACTCCTTACGGATCAAAAGTTATAGGCACCGGAGCGACGGATACCTGGTCACAAGCCCCACGCACTCGGTTTACGGGCCCAGCCTCTACGTGAAGTGAAGTTGTCTTGCCCAAGGTGCCATGGGATTCAGTAATAGAAATGTGATGGATCAGGTTGTCATCCTTTTTGCGGCTAACGACGTATGATCCGGGATGAAAAATCAATGCGAAAGAAGAAAAGTATCCCGAAACTGATGAAAACATTCGATTTTCAGCTCCAAAAATACGCACAGCCAATCAGGCTTACTATCCATGTCGTAGAGCTCTCGGAGATCTTTCCAACGGTATACTGTGCGCCGCGTAACTCCTTACGGATCAAAAGTTACGGGCATCGGAGCGACGGATACATGGTCACAAGCCCCATGCCCTCGGTTTGCAGGCCCAACCTCTACATGAAGTGAAGTTGTCTTGCCCAAGGTACAGTGGGATTCGGTAATAGAAATGTGATAGATTAGGTTCTTGTCCTTTTCGCGGCTCACGACATACGATGCGGGATGGAAAAATAACGCTAAAGAAGAAAAGTGTCCTGAAACTAGTGAAAATGTTCGATTTTCGGCTCCAAAAATAGGCATAGCAGAGCAGGCTTGCTGTCCACATCGTAGAACTCTCGGAGAGCTTTCCAACAGTATGCTGTGCGCCGCGTTACTCCTTACGGATCAAAAGTTATGGGCACCGGAGCGATGGATACCTTGTCACATGCCCCACGCCATCGGTTTGTGGGCCCAGCCTCTACGTGAAGTGAAGATATTTTGCCCAAGGTGTCGTGGGATTCAGTAATAGAAATATGATGGATTAGGTTGTCGTCCTTTTCGCGGCTCATGACGTACGACCCGGGATGGAAAAACAATGCCAAAGAAGAAAAGTGTCTCAAAACTGATAAAAATGTTCGATTTTGAGCTCTGAAATCAAGCGCAGCCAAGTAGGCTTACTGGCCCCGTCGTAGAGCTCTCGGAGAGCTTTCCAACGGTATGCTGTGCGCCGCGTAACTCATTACGGATCAAAAGTTATGGGCTCCAGAGCGAAAGAGACCTGGTCCAAAGCCCTACGCCATCGGTTTGCGGGTCCTGCCTCTACGTGAAGCAAAGTTGTCTTGCCCAAGGTGCTGTGGGATTTGGTAATCAAAATGTGATAGATTAGGTTGTCGTCCTTTTCGCTGCTCACGACGTAAGATCCAGGATGGAAAAAAAGAGCAAAAGAATAAACTTGTCCCGAAACTGATGAAAACGTTCTATTTTGGGCTCCGAAAAAAGGCGCATCCTATAAGGCTTAAGATCTTCGTCGTAGAGCTCTCGGAGAGCATTCCAAAAGTTTACTATGCGCTGCGTAACTCCTTATAGATCAAAAGTTATGGGCACCGGAGCGACGGATACCTGGTCATAAGCCCCATGCCCTCGGTTTGCGAGCCCATCCTCTACGTGAAGTGAAGTTGTCTTGCCCAGGTGCCGTGGGATTCAGTAATAGAAATGTGATGGATTAGGTTGTCGTCCTTTTCGCGGCTCACGAAGTACGATCCAGGACGGAAAAACAACGTAAATGAAGAAAAGTGTCTCAAAACTGATGAAAACGTTCCATTATGGGATCCGAAAATAGGCACAACAAAGCAGGATTGCTGCCCCCATCGTAGAGCTCTCAGAGTGCTTTCCAACGGTATGTTGTGGGCCGCGTAACTTCTTACGGATCAAAAGTTATGGGCACCGGAGCGACGGATAACTGGTCACATGCCCTATGCCCTCGGTTTGTGGGCCCAGCCTCTACGTGAAGTGAAGTTGTCTTGTCCAAGGTGCCATGGGATTTGGTAATAGAAATGTGATGGATTAGGTTGTTATTTTTTTCGCGGCTCACGACGTACGATCCGTGACGGAAAAATAGCGCAAAAGATGAACAGTGTCCTAAAATTGATGAAAATGTTTGATTTTGGACTCTGAAAATAGGCACAACTGAGCAGGCTTGCTGTCCACGTCGTAGAGCTCTCGGAGAGCTTTCCAACGGTATGCTGTGTGCCGCGTTACTCGTTACGGATCAAAAGTTATTGGCACCGAAGCGACGTATACCTGGTCACAAGTCCCATGCCCTCGGTTTGCGGCCCAACCTCTACGTGAAAAGAAGTTGTCTTGCCCAAGGTGCCGTGAGATTTGGTAATAGAAATGTGATGGATTAGGTTGTCGTCTTTTTCGTGGCTCACGATGTACGATCTACGACAGAAAAACAGCGCAAAAGAAAAAAGTGTCCCGAAACTGATGGAAACGTTCGATTTTGGGCACCAAAAATAGGCGCTGCTTATCATCGGTTGCTGCCCCCGACATAGAGCTCTCAGAGAGCTTTCTAACCGTATGCTGTGCGCTGCGTAACTCCTTACGGATTAAAAGTTATGGGCACCAGAGCGACGGATACCTAGTCACAAGCCCCATACCCTCGGTTTGCGAGCCCTGCCTCTAGTTGAAGTGAAGTTGTCCTGCCCAAGGTGCTATAGGATTTGGTAATAGAAATGTGATGGATTAGGTTGTCGTCTTTTTCGCAGCTCAAGACGTACGATCCGGGACGAAAAAATAGCGCAAAAGAAGAAAAGTATCCTGAAACTGATGAAAACGTTTGATTTTGGGCTTCGAAAATTGGTGTAGCCAAGCAAGCTTGCTGTCCCTGTCGTAGAGCTCTCAAAGAGCTTTCCAACGGTATGCTGTGCGCCGCGTAACTCCTTACGGATCAAAACTTATGGGCATCGGAGCGACGGATACTTGGTCACAAGCCTCACGCCCTCGGTTTGCAGTCCTAGCCTCTATGTGAAGTGAAGTTGTCTTGCCCAAGGTACCATGGGATTCGAAAATAGAAACGTGATGGATTAGCTTGTCGTCCTTTTCGCGGCTCACGATGTACGATACGGGACGAAAAAACAGCGCAAAAGAAGAAATGTATCCTAAAATTGATGTAAACGTTTGATTTTGGGCTCCGTAAATCGGCGCAGTAGAGCAGGCATTCTGCCCCCATCGTAGAGCTCTCGGAGAGCTTTCCAACGGTATTTTGTGCGCCGCGTAACTCCTTACGGAGCAAAAGTTATAGGCACCGGAGCGACGGATACGTGGTCACAAGCTGCATGCCCTCGGTTTGCGGTCCCAGCCTCTACGTGAAGTGAACTTGTCTTGCCAAGGTGGCGTGGGATTCGGTAATAAAAATGTGATGGATTAGGTTGTCGTCTTTTTTGCGGCTTACAACGTACAATCCACGACGAAAAAATAGCGCAAAAGAAGAAAAGTGTCATGAAATTGATGAAAACGTTCGATTTTGGGCTCCGAAAATAGGTGTAGCTAAGCAGGCTTGTAGTCCCCGTCGTAAAGCTCTCAGAGAGCTTTCCAACGGTATGCTTTGTATCGCATAACTCCTTACGGATCAAAAGTTATGGGCATCGGAGCGACGGATACCTGGTCACAAGCCCCACGCCCTCGGTTGGCGGGCCCAGCCTCTACGTGAAGTGAGGTTGTCTTTCCCATGGTGCCATGGGATTCGGTAATAGAAATGTGATGGATTAGGTTGTCGTCCTTTTCGCGGCTCACGACGTTCGATATGGGATGGAAAAACAGCGCAAAAGAAGAAAAGTGTCCCAAAATAGATAAAAACGTTCAATTTTGGGCTCCAAAAATAGGCGCAGCCGAGCAGGCTAGATGCCCCTGTTGTAGAGCTCTCGGAGAGCTTTCCAATGGTATGCTTTGCGCCGCATAACTCCATACGAATCAAAAGTTATGGGCACTGGAGCGACAGATACCTGGTAACAAGCCCCACGCCCTAGGTTTGTGGGCCCAGCCTCTACGTGAAGTGAAGCTGTCTTGTCCAAGGTGCCGTGGGATTTAGTAATAGAAATTTGATGGATTAGGTTGTCGTCCTTTTCGCTGCCACGACGTACGATCCGGCATGGAAAAACAACGCGAAAGAAGAAAAGTATCCCGATACTGGTGAAAACCATAAATTTTGGGCTTCGAAAGCAGGTTCAGCCGAGCAGGCTTGCTGCCCCCGTCGTAGAGCTCTCAGAGAGCTTTCCAACAGTTTGTTGTGCGCCACGTAACTCCTTACGGATCAAAAGTTATGGGCACCGGAGCAACGGAGACCTGGTCCCAAGCCCTACGCCCTCGGTTTGCGGGACCAGCCTCTATGTGAAGCGAAGTTATCTTGCCCAAAGTGCCATGGGATTCGGTAATAGAAATGTGATGGATTAGGTTGTCGTCCTTTTCGCGGCTAACGACGTACGATCCGGAACGAAAAAATAGCGCAAAAGAAGAAAAATACCCCCAAACTGATGAAAACGTTCGATTTTGGGCTCCAAAAATAGCCATAGCAAATCAGGCTTGCTAGCGCCGTTGTAGAGCTCTCGGAGAGGATTCCAACAGTATGTTGTGCGCCGCGTAACTCCTTACGGATCAAAAGTTATGCGCACCAAAGGGACGGATACCTGGTCATAATCCCCAGGCCCTCGGTTTGTGGGCCCAGCCTCTACATGAAGTGAAGTTGTCTTGCCGAATGTGCCATGCGATTCGGTAATGGAAATGTGATTGATTAGGTTGTCTTCCTTTTCGCGGGTCACCACATACGATCCGGGACAAACAAAATAGCGCAAAAGAAAAAAAGTGTCCTGAAATTGATAAAAATGTTCGATTTTGGGCTCTAAAAATAGGCGTAGCCGAGCAGGCTGGTTGTCCTTGTCGTAGAGCTCTTGGAGAGCTTTCCAATGGTTTGCTGTGCCCCGCGTAACTCCTTACGGATCAAAAGTTATGGGCACCGGAGCGACGGATACCTGGTCACAAGCACCACGCCCTCGGTTTGTAGGCCTGGCCTGTACGTGATGTGAAGTTGTCTTGCCCAAGGTGCCATAGGATTCGGTAATAGAAATGTGATGGATTAGGTTGTCGCCTTTTTTGCGGCTCACGACGTACGATCCAGGACAAAAAAATAGTGCAAAAGAAGAAAAGTGTCCTGAAACAATTGAAAACGTTCAATTTTGGGCTACGAATATAGGCGCAGTCGAGCAGGCTTGATGTCACGGTCGTAGAGCTCTCGGAGAGCTTTCCAACGGTATGTTGTGCACCGCGTAACTCCTTACGGATCAAAAGTTATGGGCACCGGAGCGACGGATACCTGGTCACAAGCCCCATGACCTCGCTTTGCGGACCCAGCCTCTACGTGAAGTGAAGTTGTCTTGCCCAAGGTGCTGTGGGATTCTTTAATAGAAATGTGATGGATTAGGTTGTCGTCCATTTCGCGGCTCATGATCTACGATCCGGGATGAAAAATAATGCAAACGAAGAAAAGGGTCCCGAAACTGATGAAAACGTTCAATTTTAGGCTCCGAAAATATGCGCAGCCGAGCTTGATTATTGTCCCCATCGTAGACCTCTCGGAGAGCTTTCCAATGGTATGCTGTGCGCCGCGTAACTCCTTGCCGATCAAAAGTTATGTGCACCGGAGCAACGAATACCGGGCCACAAGCCCCCACGCCCTCGGTTTGTGGGCCCAGCCTCTACATGAAGTGAAGTTGTATTGCCCAAGGTGCCGTGGGATTCGGTAATAGAAATGTGATGGATTAGGTTGTCGTCGTTTTTGCGGCTCACGACGTACGATCCGGGACAGAAAAACTGTGCAAAAGAAGAAAATTGTCCTAAAACTTATGAAAACATTCGATTTTGGGCTTCGAAAATAGGTGCAATCGAGCAGGCTTGTTGTCCCCATCGTAGAGCTCTCGGTGAGCTTTCCAACGGTATGCTTTGCACCGCGTAACTCCTTACGGAACAAAAGTTATTGGCATCGGAGCGACAGATACCTGGTCACAAGCCCCACACCCTCGGTTTGCGGGCCCAGCCTCTATGTGAAGTGAAGTTGTCTTGCCCAAGGTGCAGTGGGATTAGGTAATAGAAATATGATGAATTAGGTTGTCGTCCTTTTCGCGGCTCACGACGTACGATCCGGGATTGAAAAATAACACAAAAAAAGAAAAGTGTCTCGAAACTAATGAAAATGTTCGAGTTTGGGCTCCAAAAACATGGACTCTGAGTAGGCTTGCTGCTTCCATCGTAGAGCTCTCAGAGAGCTTTCCAGCGGTATGTTGTGTGACGTGTAACTCCTTACGGATCAAAAGTTATCGGCACTAGAGCGACGGATACCTGGTCACAAGCCCCATGCCCTTGATTTGTGGGCCCAGCCTCTATGTGAAGTGAAGTTGTCTTGCCAAGGTGCCGTGGGATTAGGTAATAGAAATGTGATGGATTAGGTAGTCCTCTTTTTTATGGCTCATGACGTACGATCAGGGACGAAAAAATAGCGCAAAAGAAGAAATGTGTCATGAAACTGATGAAAACATTCAATTTTGGGCTCTAAAAAATAGGCACGGCCTAGCAGGCTTGCTGTCCCCGTCGTAGAGCTCTCGGAGAGCTTTCCAACAGTATACTGTGCGCCGCGTAACTCCTTACGGATCAAAAGTTATGTACATCAGAGCGACGGATACCTAGTCACAAGCCCCACGCCCTCGGTTTGCGGGCCCAACCTCTACGTGAAGTGAAATTGTCTTACCCAAGGTGCAATGGGATTCGGTAATAGAAATGTGATGGATTAGGTTGTCGTCCATTTCGCGGCTCACGACGTACGATCCGGGATAGAAAAACAGTGCAAAAGAAGAAAAGTGTCCTAAAACTGATGAAAACGTTCGATTTTGGTCTGCGAAAATAGGTGTAGCTAAGCTGGCTTGTTGTCCTTGTTGTAGAGCTCTCGGAGAGCTTTCCAACGGTATGCTGTGCGCCGCTTAACTCCTTACGGATCAAAAGTTATGGGCACCGGAGCGATGGATACCTGGTCACAAGCCCCACGCCCTCGGTTTGCGGGCCTAGCCTCTACGTGAAGTGAAGTTGTCTTGCCCAAGGTGTCGTGGGATTCGGTAATAGAAATGTGATGGATTAGGTTGTCATCCTTTTCGCGGCTCACAACGTACGATCCGGGTGGAAAAACAGTACAAAAGAAGAAAATTATCCTGAAACTGATGAAAATATTAGATTTTGGGCTCCGAAAATAGGCGCAGCCGAGCAAGCTTGCTATCCCTGTCGTAGAGCTCTCGGAGAGCTTTCCAACGGTATGTTGTGCGCCGCGTAACTCCTTACGGATCAAAAGTTATGGGTATCGGAGCGACGGATACTTGGTCACAAGCCCCACGCCCTCGGTTTGCTGGCCTAGCCTCTATGTGTAGTAAAGTTGTCTTGCCTAAGGTGCCGTGGGATTCGGTAATAGAAATGTCATGGATTAGGTTGTCATTCTTTTCGCTGCTCACGACGTACGATCCGGGACGAAAACATAGCGCAAATTAAGAAAGATGTCCCGAAATTGATGAAAATGTTCGATTTTAGGCTCCGAAAACAGGCGCAGCCGAGCAGGCTTGCTATCCCCATCGTAGAGCGCTCAGAGAGCTTTCCAACGGTAAGCTGTGCGCCGCGTAACTCCTTACGTATCGAAAGTTATGGGCACCGGAGCGACGGATACCTGGTCACAAGCCCCACGCCCTCGATTTGCAAGCCCATCCTCTACATAAAGTGAAGTTGTCTTGCCCAAGGTGCCGTGAGATTCGGTAAGAGAAATGTGATGGATTAGGTTATCGTCCCTTTCGCGGCTCACGACGTACGATCCGGGACAAAAAAACAGTACAAAAGAAGAAAAGAGTCCCGAAACGGATGAAAACGTTCAATGTTTGGTTCCAAAAACAAGCGTAGCCGAGCAGGCTTGCTGTCCCCGTCGTAGAGCTCACGGAGAGCTTTCCAACGGTATGCTATGCGTCGCGTAACTCCATACGGATCAAAAGTTATGGGCATCGGAGCAACAGATACCTGGTCACAAGCCCCACGCCCTCGGTTTATGGGCCCAGCCTCTAAGTGAAGTGAAGTTATCTTGCCCAAGGTGCCATGGGATTCTTTAATAGAAATGTGATAGATTAGGTTGTCGAAAGGTGTCCAAATCTGGAAAATCTGGAAAATGAAGCAGGTTTTTGGCAGTTCACTGTCCTTGTAGAACGAACAAGTTTTGACTTAGTTAATGATATCCAAAATGCATGCAATTTGGTATGCTGCTAAATCGGACCCTAAGGTCCTCAAAAATGACGAGTATTGAAATGTGTGCAAATCTGGACAGTTTTGTGTAGTCTCACGGTTTTGGCTATAACTCTTGAACCCGAACTCCAAATGATGCAAGGTTTGTTTCTGAATTTAGTTCACTCCTTAAGATTTAATTTGACATTTTGTTCACTGGAATTGGAGATTGTTTGATTGTCTCAATGATTGTGAGAAAACAGACCATTGCAGTAAGGTTTCCATCTAGTGATATGCTTAGAAAAATTATTGTAACTTCTCTTGTTGTATTAATTGCTTGGGATTGTGGCACTTGGATGTTGTGTGGACTGTTTTGAATGCTTGAGGGTGTTTGAATTAATCAATGCATGGCTTGAGTTTAATTACGTGACAACTTAGGGCTTAATCGCACGGGTGAGCATGAATTGAAACCCTAATGAATAGGAAAACTCGCTAAGTGTTGATCCTATGGATATCGTGTTTAAATTATGTGATTAGTAGGCTGCCCGTAGTTGCCCTTATAGCCCTAAATGTGATTCTAATGATTACATATTGACAAGTAGACCTTTCTTGCACCCGGTCCCACGTAAACGTCGTTGACATGTTGTATGACCTTATTATTTGATTACGTGAACTTCGAAATGAGTTATATGACTTGATTTACATGTGTTACATGGCTGCCAGTTTAATATTCATATAACTCCATGTGCTTTACAGTGAAATTACCTGTCATATCATGCCTCGCGTGTTTACTTGTCAATGTGCAATCTTATGACTTCTCGGAGGCAGCCTACTTTGTTGTCCTCCTAATGTGATATATTAAATGTCATAAATGTGCATTGCATACAAGGTTGCAACCTTTCATTCTGGCGTAGTATCGTTTCACGCACACCGGGTGGCATCGGGCTTACCGGTACAACCGTGACTACCATTTTCCAATTCCCTCTCTCGCTTGGGGGCTAGACTTCCTCGGAGAGTTGGGTCATAGGATTTCGGGGTATATCCGGAGTACACCTATTTGGCGTGATAAGGGGATGATTTGAAATCGGCCGCAACAACTGATACTGGAAATGAACTAAGAGCAAAAGCTCACCGTATCATTTTCACTATGTGCATAAATACTCTCGCTTGGTTCCTAGAGGACCTCGGGGAGGAAAGACGAGTAATTGTGTTCTTTTATTTCTATATTACATTATGTACTTACTTGTGATATATGTCATGCTTGCAAAAAGGAGTTTTCATAAGTTGAACTGGAAAAAGAGTTTCAAAACTTATTTCTCGTTCCCCCTCGCTGAGTTCATAAGGACTCACCCTCTTTTATCATCTCAGGTGAAGAAGACCAGGAACAGGTACCCAAGGACAACATGCCTTTTGATGATTCCTTGGAATGATTGCTTGCCCTACGTGCCTTACGTGACTATGGCCATTTTGTGAACGATATGTTGCTTGAAGACTATTTCTTATGTTGCTTGTTATTGTATTGTAAATGACCCCCGTTGTAATTTGGGGTCAAATTTTGGCTTGTACTAATCATAACTAGTTAGACACTCTTATGGTCGTTTTTGCTATCGTTACTGGCTAGTATCTATCACAGGCTTATGAAGTATCAGGTAAAGGATTAAGTAAATGAATCTATCCAATCTTAAGTAGGTACTCATTGGTAGACTAAGATCAACAAATACTTTGTAACAAGAATTAACAAACAAACGAGACATAGTATCATGCTAGGTTATTCATCAAATGAGACTTCGAGATAACTAGTAGGCGTTCGATTGGTTATAAATAGTAGTCTTAGTTGGAAATGAAATTGAGATTGAAGTTTTGAGGCCTAGAAAATTAGGTCAAACTAAATAGCCTAATTATAGCCGTTATGCTGCTGGTTTTCTGAAGAATTTATAGAGTTTAGGCTAAAAAGTTAAGTGTTAAACCTTCATGAACGATTAGGTACGTGAAATGACTTGAATGTTTAGATTACACCCTAGTCTAACCTCTATAGGTCGGGTTGGGGCGTGACACCTTATCTTAATGGTATCAGAGCTTAGATTGCTTAAGCCGGGTTTAACTCTCGCACCATGTGTAAAAGCCCTAAGGTTATATGGATGACTTGTTTATGTGTGATAATGTGTGATAATGTTAATTGTGCCTTCTATGTTCTATGTGCTTATGTGATTAACATGTCTTAACTGTTTCGAAAGTTGTGTGTTTATGTAAAATTGTATGTTGCATACCTTATACATTAAATTCTTGTTTGTCGTATTCCAATAAATTGTGCATCGTAATCTGTGCCTATAGATGGCTGGCCCTAGTACCCGCACTACTAATAGGAGCGGTGAGCCCTAAGAGACCGGAGATGCTCATCAAACTAATCCTGACATGGCTATGTTTAATATGATGGCGAATGCCATGGATCGCGTGTCACGAGTGATAGAACGTCAAGATGCACGTGAAGCAAACAACAACAACAACAATAGGAATGATGGTAACCATGGGAGAAATAGCAGAATGCGGGAGTTCCTTGACTTTCGCCCGTCCAAATTCCACGGGAAAGCTGATGATGAAAAGGTAGAGGCTTGGCTGCTTGAGATCGAGAGGATTTTCAGGCCACTTGACTATACTGATGAAGAAAAGGTGGAGTTCGCTGTGTTTCTGTTGCACGGGGATGCTGAGCATTGGTGGTACACTGTGGAGGCGCTTTGGGAAACTGATCATATACCTCGCTTGTGGGGTAATTTCGTTAAGGCATTCAAGGAGAAATACGTACCTGTAGTTTCCAGGCAGAGGCGGATTGAGGAATTCATGCACTTGATCCAGGGTAACATGACGATAGCCCAGTATGAGGCTCGTTTTGACCGACTATCCCGTTATGCTCAATACATGGTCAATACCCCTGAGGCGAAGATGTGAAAATTTACGAATGGGTTGAGGCCAGAAATTTAGGACCAGTTGGCTTCGCATGACTTTGCTACCTATTCTGCTCTCCTTGCGGCTGCTTCCCTAGTTGATAAGAGGAAACTTGATAGAGCCGGTTCAAGCCAGCCGAACAAGAAACCATATCAGCCTCCAGGTCAACAGAGGAAATTCCAGAGTCAGAGTAGCAGTTAGGGCCAGAGCCAGAACAGACCAGTTAATAACCGTGGCCCGACTAAAGCACTATCAGCCTCTTCCACTTGCGGATCCACAGGTAGTTCACCTGCTATTCAGTCTATCAACTGTTCTTACTGTGACAAGAAGGGTCATATCGAGACCCAGTGCTGGAAGAAGTCAGGATGATGTGTGCAGTGTGGCAGTGATCAGCATCAGATCAAGGATTGCCCTAAATGGCAAGGATGACAAAATCAAGTTAAGCCAGCTGGTAGAGGCAAAACTCCAATTCCTAGAGTTCAGGCCTGAGCTTATGCTATTGAGTGCGAGGAGCTTCCAGAGGAGACCGCTGTTGTTGAAGGTACATTCTTGATACTGAATCAACCTGTTAGGGTGATAATTGATCCAGGTGCTACTCATTCATTTATTATTCCCTTATGTGTGCAACATGTGAAACTGAGAGTTGTATGTTTGCTTACGAAGTAGAAGTTGGTACTCCGATGGGTTCTAAACTTGTTACTAGCTCATCTTGTAAAGCATGTAAAATCCAAATTAAAGATAGGGAATTCTCAGCCAATCTTATTGTATTACCCTTTCGAGACTATGAGGTCATTTTAGGGATGGACTGGTTGGCAAAGCATCATGCCCAACTAGATTGCCGGACAAAGATTATAACATTCCAAATACCTGGTCAACCAATATTGGAGGTAATGGGTCGAAGAGACTTCACCGGGAGTTCCATCATTTCATCTACGAAAGCAGTGAAGTCCTTAAGGAAAGGATGTAGTGGATACTTAGCTTACCTTATCAACAAGCCGTCAGACAAAGCTAAGTTGGAGGAGATGCCAGTGATTAAAGATTATACAGGTGTGTTTCCAGAAGAATTGCCCAGTTTACCCCCGAATCTGGAGATCGAGTTCTTTATAGAATTACTGCCTGGCACCCAGCCAATATCTAAAGCTCCCTATCGTATGGCACCAGCCGAGCTACAAGAACTGAAGGACCAATTGCAAGGATTGTTGAAGAAGGGGTTTGTTCAACCAAGTTCTTCTCCGTGGGGTGCGCCAGTCCTATTTGTAAAGAAGAAAGACGGAACGTTGAGGTTATGCATCGATTACCGAGGATTGAACCAAGTAACCGTCAAGAATAAATACCCACTTCCACTGATCGACGAGTTGTTTGATCAACTTCAAGGAGCTAAAGTGTATTCGAAGCTCGACTTGAGGTAAGGGTACTATCAGTTGCGAATCAAAAAGGAGGATGTGTCTAAAACGGCTTTCAGGACGAGATATGGGCATTATGAATATGTGGTGATGCCATTTGGGCTAACTAATGCCCCTTCATCTTTTATGGAATTGATGCACAGGGTGTTTCAACCCTACTTGGACCAATTTGTGGTGATCTTTATTGATGATATTTTGGTATACTCGAAATCCGAGGCTGAGCATGAACAACATCTGCGATTGGTACTGCAGAAACTTCGAGAGCATCAATTGTACGCGAAGTTTAGCAAATGCGAATTTTGGTTGCAGCATATTGCATTTTTGGGGCACATCATATCCGAAGAGGGAATAGCAATGGATCCAGCAAAGATAGAAGCAGTGATGTCTTGGAAGAAGCCGGAAAATGTTACGGAGGTTCGGAGTTTTCTTGGTCTAGCCGGCTATTATCAGAGGTTCGTGAAAGATTTCTCAAAGATTGCAGGACCGCTTACAAAGCTCACTTAAAAGAAAACAAAGTTCATGTGGGATGACAAGTGTGAGAACAGCTTCCAAGAATTGAAGAAGAGATTGACTACTGCACCTGTTCTTGCATTGCCTGAAGGGAGTCAAGGTTTTGTAATCTATAGCGATGCTTCGAAGGAAGGACTAGGTTGTGTGTTGATGCAAAATGGTAGAGTGATTGCGTATGCTTCTAGGAAACCGAAGTCGTATGAATTGAACTACCTGACGCATGATTTGGAGTTAGCGGCTATTGTGTTTGCACTCAAGAAATAGAGGCACTATCTGTGGGGTAACAAGTTCGAGGTGTTTACTGATCACAAGAGTTTGAAATACTTGTTCTCACAAAAAAGAGTTGACCATGAGGCAAAGATGGTGGATGGAGCTTTTGGATGATTATAACTGCACAATCAATTATGTGCCCGGTAAAGCAAATGTAGTTGCAGATGCCTTAAGTCGAAAAGCGAGCATGGCAAAACTGGAAGTTAAGGTGCAGGAATTGTTAAAGGAAGCATTTTTGTGGAAACCACAATTGACTCAAAAAGGGTTACTATTTGCCACTACACAAGTTCAATCGACCTTGTTTCTGAATTACGAGAGGCTCAACAGAATAACCAACAGTTTCAGAAGATTAAAGGAAGCAACACAGATTTCAAGTTTCATGATGATGGTATTTGGAGGTTTAGGAATCGGATTTGTGTTCCTAATGATCCAGAGTTGAAAAAGAAGATTCTTGAAGAAGCCCATAATTCAAGATACACTATCCATCTCTGCGGGACAAAGATGTACCGGGATTTGAAGCAATACTATTGGTGGAATAATATGAAGAAAGAGATTGTGGAGTTTGTGGCACGGTGTTTGACTTGCCAGAGAGTCAAAGCAGAACATTAACGACCAGCAGGTTTACCTCAGCCGTTGGAAATTCCTCAATGGAAATGGGAACATATAACTATAGACTTTGTCATGGACCTGCCCAGGTCACAAAAGGGTCATGACGCCGTTTGGGTCATAGTGGATATGTTGACCAAGTCAGCACACTTCTTACCGATGAACAAGGAGGATAGTCCTGAGAAATTGGGAGATATGTATGTGGCGGATATTGTAAGATTGCACGGGATGCCTGTGAGTATTGTATCGGATAGGGATCCTTGTTTTACTTCCGATTTTGGAAGAGATTGCAAGAAGCTTTGGGAACGAAGTTGAGTTTTAGCACGGCTTATCACCCTCAGACTGACAGACAATCTGAGAGAACTATTCAGATTCTGGAGGATATGCTGAGGGCGTGTGTTTTAGACTTCGGGAAAGGTTAGGAGAAATATCTGTCTCTAGCGGAATTTGCTTATAATAACAGTTATCAGGCCACTATCGGGATGGCCCCATTTGATGCATTGTATGGACGTAAGTGTCGATCCCCAATTTACTGGGATGAAGTAGGTGAGACGAAGACTTTTGACCCAACCCTTCTACCTGAACTTATGAAGACTGTTGATAATGTCCACCTCATCCGGAAACGGATGCTTACCGCCCAAAGAAGGCAGAAAATTTATGCAGACCGACGGCGACGGAGTCTAGAGTTTGAGGTCGGTGACAAAGTGTTCTTGAAGATATCACCTCGGAGGGGACTGATTAAACACGGCAAAGGTGGAAAGTTAAGATCGAGGTTTGTAGGACCATTTGAGATAATTGAGAAGGTTGGCAAATTGGCGTATCGCCTGGAGCTACCCCAAAACCTCTCCAATATTCACGACGTCTTTCATATTTCGATGCTACGGAAGTATCATCCTGATCCATCGCATATCTTGGAGCCAGAGCCGTTGCAGCTTCGGGAGAACTTGTCTTATAAAGAGAAGCCCATTCGGATCCTAGACCAGCAAGATCGGGAGTTGCGCAACAAATCTATACCGATAGTGAAAGTGTTGTGGGATCACCATAGAGTTGAAGAAGCAATGTGGGAAAGGCGAGACCAGATGGAGCAACAGTATCCAGCATTATTTCAAAGGTAATATTGAATTTCGGGATGAAATTCTTTTAAGGAGGGGAGGATGTGAGGCCCGACCTCGATTTGCGTGGGATACCTCGTTTCGTGTGCCTTAACTGAGATTTGCGTGCCTTGACCTAGGTTTAAGAGTCGTGTTTCATTTTATGTGCCTTGCATTGAATTACGTTCATACATTTAAGGTTGCGTGCATTTACTTGGAAAATGTACATTCGTCTTGTAGTTCGTGCCTTACCTCGTAGTACGTGTCCTAAACCTAGGAAAGCGTGCCCACACGCTAATCAAGAAAGCATCTTACACGAAGTACTAGATCATTAATTAATCCTACAAATTCCACTAACTAATATTAAAATACTAATTCAATCCACTAGAAGACGAAATTTCACAAAAAGCTAAGCATTCTTTATTCTTTATTCCTTATTCTTTTGCACATCCCAAACACACAATATTATATTGCTCAACCAAGACAAAAATTCAGAATCTTGCACAAGTTTGGCCGACCACATGGAGCATTGAACAAGCATTGCAATTTCAAAATTTATTCCTAGACATTCTATGACATGTTATGACAAAAAGCAAAAAAAAAAAAAAAGGCTCAAAAACCCTACCCAATGCACCAAATCTCGACACACTCACATTGCCCATGCTAGACAATTCAAACATGCTCTTGAAGACACAAAATTCTGAAATTTCAAGGCCCTAGGCCGACACATGCATCAAACACTTCAAAGCTTCCATTTTTTTTCTCACATTTCCTCTTTCTCTAATTCTTTCTCTCATTTTCTTCTCTCTCTCTCTCTTGGCCCTAGCTGAAATTATAGACTCCATAGCTTAAGTTCATCATCCAAAGGTTCTTCAAGTCATGCAAGCTACTAAGGAACTCGACCAAGCAAGCTAGAATGCAAAAAGTCATACATGCAAGCTTATAGAGCCTTCATTTCGGCTTAGGTAAGTTTGATAGCTCCTATTTCATTTTCTTTTGTTCTAACCACATGCACCTACTAAGAGCATGGTAACTTAGCTAGGAATTAGAGAATCTCAAGTTGTCTCTCGGCTAAGCAAGAAGAAAAGTTAATCTTGTGCTTCATCAAGAGTTTTGTGCATCCTCATTGTTGTCTTGCTAAGGTGAGGGCTAAAACTCTTTTGAAAAGCTTTCAAAAACCACATGCATGCCTTTAAATGTCTATTTTACCTTTGTGCTTGTGATATATGTGTGTACATGAGCTTTTGTAAACATGCATGGCAAGATATTTGGCTAGAATGTGAGGATAGATGAAATCGCGTATTGGACAGCCTTCTGACTTGTTGGTGCGAAGTGATTTTTACCAGGTCAATGATGTTGAAAATGCATGAAAATAGGTAGGTGACTAGTTTTTCCAGTTTTGAGCATTTTTTTTTGTAGAAATAGGCCAAAGCCAATTTTGACTCTAAGGTCCCCAAAATGGCAAAACATCGAAAGGTGTCCAAATCTGGAAAATCTGGAAAATTAAGTAGGTTTTTGGCAGTTCACTGTCCTTGTAGAACGAACCAGTTTTGACTTAGTAAATGATATCCAAAATGCATGCAATTTGGTATGCTGCTAGATTTTTCAGTTTTGGACGTGTTTGTCAGAAATAGACTAAGGCTAAATCTGAACCTAAGATCCTCAAAAACGACAAGTATTGAAATGTGTGCAAATCTGGACAGTTTTGTGGAGTCTCACGGTTTTGGCTATAACTCTTGAACCCGAACTCCAAATGATGCGAGGTTTGTTTCTGAATTTATTTCACTACTTAAGATTTAATTTGAAATTTTGTTCACTGGAATTGGAGATTTTTTGCTTGTCTCAATGATTGTGAGAAAACAGACCATTGCAGTAAGGTTTCCATCTAGTGATATGCTTAGAAAAATTATTGTAATTTCTCTTGTTGTATTAATTGCTTGGGATTGTGGAACTTGGATGTTGTGTGGACTGTTTTGAATGCTTGAGGGTGTTTGAATTAATCAATGCATGGCTTGAGTTTAATTACGTGACAACTTAGGGCTTAATCACACGAGTGAGCATGAATTGAAACCCTAATGACTAGGAAAACTCGCTAAGTGTTGATCCTATGGATATCGTGTTTAAATTATGTGATTATTAGGCTGCCCGTAGTTGCCCTTATAGCCCTAAATGTGATTCCGATGATTACATATTGACAAGTAGACCTCTCTTGCACCCGGTCCCACGTAAACGTCGTTGCATGTTGTATGACCTTATTATTTGATTACATGAACTTCGAAATGAGTTATATGAATTGATTTACATGCGTTACATGGCTACCCGTTTAATATTCATATAACTCCATGTGCTTTACAAGTGAAATTATCTGTCATATCATGCCTCGCGTGTTTACTTGTCAATGTGCAATCTTATGACTGCTCGGAGGCAACCTACTTTGTTTTCCTCCTAATGTGATATATTAAATGTCATAAATGTGCATTGCATACAAGGTTGCAACCTTTCATTCTGGCGTGGTAGCGTTTCACGCACACCGGGAGGCATCGGGCTTACCAGTGCAACTGTGATTACCATTGTCCAATTCCCTCTCTCGCTTGGGGGCTAGACTTCCTCAGAGAGTTGGGTCGCAGGATTTCGGGGTACATCCGGAGTACACCCATTTGGCGTGATAAGGGGATGATTTGAAGTTAGCCGCAACAACTGATACTGGAAATGAACTGAGAGCAAAAGCTCACCGTATCCATTTCACTATGTTCATAAGTATTCTCGCTTGGTTCCTAGAGGACCTCGGGGATGAAAGACGGGTAATTGTGTTCTTTTATTTCTATATTACATTATGTACTTACTTGTGATATATGTCATGCTTGCAAAAAGGAGTTTTCATAAGTTGAACCGGAAAAAGAGTTTCAAAACTTATTTCTTGTTCCCCCTCGCTGAGTTCATAAGGACTCACACTCTTTTATCATCTCAGGTGAAGAAGACCAAGAACAGGTACCCGAGGACAACGTGCCTTTTGATGATTCCTTGGAATGATTGCTTGCCCTATGTGCCTTACGTGACTATGGCCATTTTGTGAACGATATGTTGTTTGAAGACTATTTCTTTTGTTGCTTGTTATTGTATTGTAAACGACCCCCGTTGTAATTTGGGATCAAATTTTGGCTTGTACTGATCATAACTAGTTAGACACTCTTATGGTCGTTTTTGCTATCGTTACTGGCTAGTATCTATCACAGGCTTATGAAGTATCAGGTAAAGGATTAAGTAAATGAATCTATCCAATCTTCAGCAGGTACTCATTGGTAGGCTAAGATCAACAGGTACTTTGTAACAAGAATTAACAAACAAACGAGACATAGTATCATGCTAGGTTATTCATCAAACAAGACTTCGAGATAACTAGTAGGCGTTCGATTGGTTATAAATAGTAATCTTAGTTGGAAATGAAATTGAGATTGAAGTTTTGAGGCCTTTAGAAAATTAGGTCAAACTAAAGAGCCTAATTACAGCCGTTATGTTGTCGGTTTTCTGGAGAATTTGTGGAGTTTAGGCTAAAACGTTAAGTGTTAAACCTTCATGAATGATTAGGTACATGAAATGACTTGAATGTTTAGATCACACCCTAGTCTAACCTCTATAGGTCGGGTTAGGGCATGACAATTTGCGGACCCAACCTCTACGTGAAGTGAAGTTGTCTTGCCCAAGGTGCCGTGGGATTCAGTAATAAAAATGTGATGGATTAGGTTGTCGTCCATTTCGCAGCTCATAACGTACGATCCAGGATGGAAAAATAGCGCAAAAGAAGAAAAGTGACCTAAAACTAATGAAAATGTTCAATTTTGGGCTCCGAAAATAGGCGTTGCTAAGCAGGCTTGTTGTCCCTATCGTAGAGCTCTCGGAGAGCTTTTCCAACGGTATGCTGTGCACCGCGTAACTCCTTACGGATCAAAAGTTATGTGCATCAGAGCGACGGATACTTGGTCACAAGCCCTATGCCCTCGGTTTGCGGGCCAAGCCTCTACGTGAAGTGAAGTTGTCTTGCCCAAGGTGTCGTGGGATTCAATAATAGAAATGTGATGGATTAGGTTGTGGACCTTTTGACAACTCACGACGTATAATCTGGGACGGAAAAACAGCTCAAAAGAAGAAAAGTATCTTGAAACTGATAAAAATGTTCAATTTTGGGCTCCAAAAATAGGCACAGCTGAGAAAGCTTGGTGTCCCCGTCGTAGAGCTCTCGGAGAGCTTTCCAATGATATGTTGTGCGCCGCGTAACTCCATACGGATCGAAAGTTATGGGCATCGGAGCGACGGATACTTGGTCACAATCCCTATGCCCTCGGTTTGCTGGCCCAGCCTCTACGTGAAGTGAAGTTGTCTTGCCCAAGGTGCCATAGGATTCGGTAATAGAAATGTGATGGATTAGGTTGTCATCCTTTTCAAAGCTCACGACGTACGATCCGGGACGAAAAAATAGCGCAAAAGAAGAAAGGTGTCCCAAAATTGATGAAAACGTTCGATTTTGGGCTCTGAAAATAGGCGCAGCCGAGTAGGCTTACTATCCCTATTGTAGAGTGCTCAAAGAGCTTTCCAACGGTATGTTGTACACCGCGAAATTCCTTACAGATCAAAAGTTATGGGCACCGGAGCGACGGATACCTGGTCACAAGCCCCACGCCCTCGGTTTGCAAGCCCAGCCTCTAAATGAAGTAAAGTTGTCTTGCCCAAGGTGCCGTGAGATTCGGTAAGAGAAATGTGATGGATTAGGTTATCGTCCTTTTCGC